>JAIGNY010003388.1:0-335000 GCA_020152595.1 Chiridota heheva | reverse complement strand
AGAACTTGAGGATCTCCTTAACAGAATCAAATTCAATTTTAACATACATTCTGCAATGTCATTTTATTGTCCTCCTACTGTATGATAAACATGCTCAACGAACCAATACACATATTCCTTGATGTACCTCTAACTTGGGCCCCAGTCTCTAAACTTTATGCTATAAAAATACCATTCTATCTGCCGATCTGGCACTTAACTTCTGTGCTAAATTTCAAAGGTCTAAACGCATACACTTCCTTTCATTAAAGGAAGTTGAGTAAGTAGCTGTGTCACAAAATTAATTCAACGCTCCAAATATTTGCTGTACTCGGTATCCATCTTTATTAGGTTTGGCAGTCGATATCGAGCTGACGTAATTTTAGTGTCTTCTGGGTTTTTACTGGTAATTATGATTTTATGCGGACCAAAATGAGGATTAGTATGAAAGGAGCCATTGTAACAATGAAAGTATGAGTAGTCTTTGTCAATTAATGCCTTTGATATAAGGTTGTTAGATCAACATCAAAATTGAGACTCAGTAAGTTAATCAAGACTACCAAAATGATTAATTAGTATAAAGACTGACAATAAATGTTGTAAATAGAAGTTGAACACTGTGCCATAAAATATATTACATGGGTGATTAATTCAACCTGAACAATCATTTTAAATCTGTTAACTGTGTGAGGATGTAATATCACAACTAGTTTTGATTTCAGTCACTCCTGCCGACAACAGCTTTCAACTCAATCATATGAATCCAATGTCTTTAATCCTCTGCAACAAAAGTTCTAACTAATTTCTTATTGGTTTTCTTAGCTGTTTTGATGGTATGTGATGGATTTGAAACAAGAGCTATGTTGCCGCTACCCAGAGTTAGAATTCATCATCAAATTTCCCACGGTTCTGATTAAAGGTGTCAAAAACCTTCCCACGGAAAATTGTGACAGAAGTAATATCAATGTAGTAAAAACATTTTTAAATGCCCACACTTTATCACGCATGTTCCCTCTTTTTGCAATTTAATGTGCTAATCATCACACAATTATGTGGGGGTGAAACGTCATCATTATCATCATCATCTTGCGGCCGTGGCCGATATGTTCTTCACAACTTTGTTTCCAGACTTCACAATCGGCCATAGCCACAGGGAGGTCTTCTACCTTGATTGCAGTGTCTCTTGAGATTATGTGCGGGTACGTCAGTTTCTTGATTGCAGTGTCTCTTGAGATCATGAGCGGGTAAGTCAGTTTCTTGATTGCAGTGTCTCTTGAGATCATGTGCAGGTACGTCAGTTTCTTGATTGCAGTGTCTTTTAAGATCATGTGCAGGTATGTTATTTTTTGCTGTGTGAGGGCTTCCACAAGACAAGATCAGATAGTATATCCTTTGGCGCGGTGTGAGTGGCCAGCAAACTGAGCTCTTCGTTGTGCAAGACGGATGGATATAGAGGAGAGCTTGCCATATATTTGTTGCAGAGTGTAGTGCTGCATCCATGAGATGTTCTGGACTCCTCTGAGCAGATTTGTGTAACATTCATCTAGTCGTTTTATCTCTCTTGCTTAAAGTGTCCATGTTTTTGAGCCATACAGCAGTATAGGTTTAATTGTCGCTGTGCAGAGTTCAAGCTTGATGCTGTTTGGTAGGCTGCTCCTCCAAATTTTGTCCATCTTGTTGCAGGCAGCCCAGGCTTGACCTTTACGTGTCTTAAAGTCCTTTGTTGAATTCATTATGTACAATCCCAGGTACTTGAAGTCATCGACATGTTTCAGAGGCACGCCAGACGCTGCGCGGACAGATGTATTAGGACTGGTGGATATACAAAATCGGTCTTAGAGACGCTACAATGCAAGCAGACATGATCAGTCGCTTCTTGCAGAGCGAACAGGAGGTCTTCTGCATTCTGAACTGTGTCAGCAGTTATGGCAAGATCGTCTGCAAAGCGTCTGCAAAGTCGAGACCAGTTATGTGAAAGGCTGAGTACCGCCTATTCATACGAGGATAGATTAAAACCATTTCTCATTCCAGGAATCGAGAGAGATATAAAGAACATAGTCTAGGACAACAATGAATAAAGATGGTACTAGAGTATATCCCTGCAGGATACCAGAAACAATGTCAAAAGTTTGAGTTTCACCATCAGAGATTAACACCCTTGCTCCCGAGCACCTTGATGGCATTAATGATTTCCACTGGTATGCCGTTGAGTTCCAGGATCCCAAACATTGCTTCTCTGTCCACAGAGTCAAATGCCATTTTTGAAGTCCACAAATACAAGTATCATTTCTCTGTTGGCATTACACAGCTCCATGGAGAGAGTAGTGGGATGTTCTTAGAGCAATGAACCTGAAACATTGAGGCCGAAACCCTACATATTTACCACTTATACTGTTGCTTACTCAAGAAATTATATAAACAATTTTACTTTCCACGAATTCCCGTAGATTTTTCCAGGTCTGCCTCTGCCTGTCCCATCACCTTTTAGTCTTATCCTGTTAATTCGCATTCTAATATTGACCTTGCCCATGTTTGCTGCAAAATTTGGGCTCTATGCACTCAACAAGCCCTTTCTGTAAGCTGTGTCGTTAAAACAATTATTCAAGGACAGAAATAATTCAATTATCATCAAGGCATTGAAAGTCATGATGATTACAAATTTTAATTGTAGCCTTTCACTAACAGTTTCCTGTGACGGACACTTATAGATTTACCCAATACATCCACGAACATGTCAGTAATGCTAAGTAAGATGCTTAGGAATAACCTTTTCTTCTTCTTCTTTTTTATAAGTAAAGCTAAATTGCAGCTGCGAGGTTTGTTTTGTTCATAAGTTTTAACTTGGTATTATCTACTCTGATACCTTGATATAACTTCTATCTCAAAAAAAAAAAAAAGGAATGCAATACACTTCTATTTAAAATAAGATTTTTCTCATATTTTACTTCGGAAAATAATTTCACTCTAATTTTTGTTTTGAAGCTTGATCTTCTGACAGTAAATAATTCAAACCAACATCAAAAAGATACAAATTGTCAGATTGTTTCTAAGAATTAGTGATATCTTAGAATATATTCAAAAATTTATAAACAACAAACAATCCCATCGAAAATGGTTCATAGGTGACAGTTTTACCCATATTTTAAGTTTTTAGCTACCATTGAGAAATTTCACATGGCTCTAAAAAATTGTCTATCTTTTTCTCTCTTTTTTGTTTTGTTTTTTGGCTGATTTAGATTTATCAGTAGGTGCTTTGAGTCACGGTAACCAGAATTGGAGGGAAAACATTTTTAGGAATAATTACATTAGGCTTCTTCAAGTACCAAACTTGCATCAATGTTAACCCTGACTGAAAAAAGACCCCTTTGTGCACACAGTCCTGATTTGACATTGTCTGTGCAATAAGAAAGTAAATGCTGCGTCTAAACTTTATTTTTGATGGTTTAAAGGAGACATAAAGTCTGACATAATCCTTATTTCATATGATAAAATAAAAAAATAAAAAATCTTGTGACCAAGTTTCATACCCCCTTAAGTAATCTAACACAATTTGTAAAATTATTAAAAACTTTAATTCTACAATTAAATAGTACTATGGGAGCTGCCGTTTTAATTTCAAAACACGCAGATTATGATGTCATCAGTCCAGTAGGAATACTTTGTATTTCTTTATAATCTACCACAAGATTTCTAGGTTATGAGAAAAACAATTTCTTATGTAAGGTTTAAGAATTTTTTTGTGTACACATGAAATGAACAAAACATTCTCTTAAAACTTTTGTGCCACATCATTTTGTAACAAAAACTTTTTTTTATTAAATTTCTTATGTCCCTATTGGGGAAATTATGTCATCATGCACAACATTTCAATACAGAATTGAAAAAAATGGCAGCCTCCATGTGTTACCTTCAAATATAAATAACTTGAGATAGAAATAAGATTTTGACTTGCTGTTGTTGGTAGTTGATTAATTTGTATCCTCTATCATATGAAATAATGATTGTATCAGACTTTATGTCTCCTTTAAAGAGTAATATGTTATTCATATTTAATGATTAAAACTGCAATGAGCGTCGGGTGACGTATTTCTAAGTTTCATAGAGTTCTACATGTAATGAAATCTCTGAAATACCTCCTTCTCTGGGCTTTAGTATGAGGTCGACAGCCTCCTCCCATTGGTTCTTCAAGACCGCTCTGCGGATGAGAAACAGAAAGTGATTGGTTGTCTATCATGTGACCGAAGCTAATGATGCAGTGGCAGTAATACTGATCAGAGTATTGTAACTTACCTCAATATTCATAAGAATGCAATTTTCCTATAATTAATTTGATGTTGCGTCGGGGAGATGAAGAAAATCCCCCGTTATTGACAATTTCACTCTAATTTTTATATACACTTCATGCTGAATCAAGTAACCTCTTTCCCATTAGAACCAAACAACCACAGATAGTGACACACAAATTCAATTAGAAGAACATGTAATTAAGTGATAATAAATTGAGTTTTTGCTGTCACAACTACCTTTGGATGAAATTAGAAAACCAGAATATAAATCTGTGACGCCATTCCGATGCCTAAAATGCGTATCAAACTACAGTTTTCCAGGACTATTCTGCAGGTAAAAAAGCTCTGTAAAAAGGCTGCTACACACCTAACGTGACGCGGCAAGTAATTTTTTTAAACAAAATTGAATGAAACAAAGGAAAAAGCATACATTTTGGCCTCTTGTTTTTATCATATGGGTTTTCAGATTATAACTGAAAAGTAATTAAGTGAAATTCATGTTGCAACAGAAAATCATGCCCCACTAAAGTAAATTTCTCTACAATTTGATCAAAACAGCATTTCTAGCAAATTTTCCAGTATCATCACACAGTCTCAAACGTTATCATGTGTGGGTAAAAAGTCACAGCATTTCCTATTATTTGTTTCCTGTCTAATTTTCTAAAGGATCTCTCACTGCATCATGTCCGGTGTGTAACAGCCTTTTTTCTCCCCGGGGGAGCACTTCATACTAAAAGTGGTAGGGGTGTGCAGCCCACCAACCCAAAAATATACCCGCAGTATTACATATTTTTGGTAACTGCAGTATGAAAATATACAATTTTGATACCCGCAGAATGAAAGAAGTCAATTTTCATACCAGCAGAATGAGTATTTAAGGAAAATATTGCAAAAATAGATCAGCAGTACAAATTTAACACAGTAAAACCTCATTTTTTGGGACCTGCACTACGAAAATGATAAAAAAAAAAGACAATTTTGTTTTACTTTAAAAAAAAAAAAACAATTGAATTTTTTTTTTAAACCAAAAAAAACAGACAGCAAATGGTGCAAAAAAAGGCAGCTGCTCGGGCGGCACATACAATATTAGATGGAAGTAGTATTATGTTAAGTTTATGTTATATGAAAGCTAGGACTGAACTTTATGTTGGTTTTCATTATTTGATTATTTGAAGTCTTAAAACTGCTATCTTTGTGATATTCTGCTCTCTTATGGCCAATTACAATTTTATTTTTAGAATTTATGAATTGCTGAAAGAATCTTTCATTTGATACTACTCTTGATTTTTTTTAGAGCACAGAAAAATTTATATAAATTTTCAAATTTTGACTTTTTTGACCTAAACATTGACCTCTGATTTTGCCAATGATCTATCTGATAGTATTTGGCACTATACTTTCCTATAAACATGCATTGTTCCTTTCTATGATGCACAAAACTAATATAATATAAAAGGAAATGATTACACCTTTATTTAAATTAAAACATCATGCAAATGATATGCAAATTAGCTAATTTACCCCATTTATTATGCACAGACTTGAAATTTTAGGTTTATGACCCAATTTCAGCTATTGGAAGCTTTGAAAATACTTTTATTTATCAGGTTATGCTGAATGTTTTTTAGAAACTTACTTATATTGATTCCATTAGGAATTCTCGGTGAAAAGGTACTCAACCGGAAAATCAAAGGTTTTGAGGTTCCGACATGCAGTATGAATTTTAAGTTTGAACTATTGCATGATAATTGTTACTGCACACTGAGCTCAAAAGAACAATGGCAACCAAATAACTCACAGTACTCACAAGAATAAAATTTCCCAATTTATTAAATTCAACCATTTTCATCCTATTAACATGTATACGCTAATAACATAATTAAATATGAAACAAAACAGACATGCGGTTGTTGAAATATGAGCATTTCAAGATTTGAATTTATGCCTTAAATGCATGACCTTGCCACCAAAAACAATAAGGCACATCTGCAGTCCATGGACAATCTGTGTATCACGTATAATCTAAATCCCACATATCATTCTTTAAATACTGTGTTTACAAGCTCTCTTCAACAAAATCATGTTAAGCCCTGCCCGCTATGCATTTTAATCAATTTCAACGCTTTTATACCAGAAACATGTACACACTAGCTAACGTCATAACTGGCAAAATATCAAACAAAATAGATATGCCGTTGTTAAAATCAAGATTTGTACATTAAGCCCCGCCATCACCACCGAAAACAATAAGGTGTATCTACGGAACATGAGATATCTGTGTACCACATATGACATGAATCCACCGTACCGTTCTTGAGATATCATGTTTACGAGCTCAGCGTCACACACATACATACACACACCCACCCACCCACACACACATGCCATCATGACCGTATAGGTTCCTGATGCTGATCGCATCAGAACCAAAAATTGGTTCAGAGCATCAGTAATCATCAGTAATCATGTTGACATTGCCAAACTTGGTATCTTTCACTGACAATTGGTACCGCATAGGAAATGTCAACAAATTTGTCCAAATACAAGAAAATATGAGAAATACAATTTCAACAGTTTTCAAGGAAGTTCAGGTAGGGGCAATTCAGGCTTTTTTTTTATACTGGGAGGGGGGATCAGGGATAATGCCACCCCCAAAAAATATGACCCCCCCCCCCATTCCAGGATCCAAATTGCTTCAAAGAAAAGGATTTCCCCTACCATGGGCCTGCTTGGCCGCCACTATGGGTCTCTTGCTCCCAACAAGAGTCTCTTTCCCCCATCATGGGCCTCTTTCCAACAACATGGGACCCTTTCCCCTTAAAATTGTAATCCTACTCCATTGCACCACAACTTCACAATACGGAATTGAGATTTCGCAAAATAGGTATATGGGTACTGTTGCACTACAAATTAAAGGTTGTTCTGTAAAGTTTCATCTAAAATTATTATAAAAAGGACAATTCATCTTTATCATGTCAGATTTTAATGACCCATTTAGTTGTTTAAAACTCTTACAAGTAAATAATCCCAGCTAAATTATAGTGTTTTATTTTCTTAATGTTGGGCCAAAATGAAATTATTCACACCCTTATAGGATTTTGGTAAGGTCAGGATTTTATTTTTAGAAAACGGTAGTTTGAAAATGGCAATATTATCATCGCTTGGTAGAGTAAGGGCTAAGGGCAAACAACTACTTTACCATCAAAAGAATACAAAACTTAGTCACCAGTTGAAAATGAATTCAATAGATGTTGCTTGTAAGGAAATAGACATGGACTCAATATGTACCTCCCTACTTGATACGTTGAAACTTCAGAATTACCAAACCGCTGCATTCCAAAATAGTTGATGAACCCGATGTCCTTTAGTGATGTGAGAGCAGCATCCATGTCCGCTCTTTCTCCGAGTACATTCCTTAGATATTGAGAATAAAAAAGAAATGGTTCTTTACAAGTTATAGTACTTTGTACAACATGCTAATATAGGCTAAAAAACTGTTTTAGAATTGATGCAGAATAAACCAATTCTTTCTCATTAAGTGCTGTTTTCTGACATCACTGCAATAAAAACTCTCTCATACTTAAAGATCAAGTGACCCATGCATTTTCTAGATTGCCAACTACTAAAATTCATTAAGATAATTACAATCCCATTCAAAATTGGTTACAAAATGAACACTTTGCAAAACTATTTTCAGGTCTAATTCTTCAAAAAATATGTAAATTAATGATGCCATCAGCAGGGGTGTGTCTAGCTTTTCTGGGTTTAAAAAAAAATCTTATTAAGACGTTCACTTCCACATCTTTGTCCAAAAGGTTTTTGGTCCTATATAGTCCATTTTGTTTCAAAATGAGGAGTTTTGTCAACATTTTTGGTCCGAATTGAAGATTTTTGTTTTAAAATTGATTGTGTTTGGTTAAAAAATACAAAAGTTTGCTCAAAAATTGAAGATTTTTGTTGCCAACTGCAAGAGACTTAATCCAAAGTTTGATGATAAAAATATGCCAACACCGATGTTTTCTATCATTCTTTTGATAATATCTATGGCTTTGACAATATATATGGTGGCTACAGCACATTTTTACATAGTCCCCCTTAGACACGCCACTGGTCATCGGCACAACAGCGTTTCATTTTTGGAAGTAAATCTATTGTTCTTTATCCTTGGCCGCAAAAGTGTGAAGGAGTGTTAAGAAGAATTCTACAGCTTTATCAACGCCCCAGTCAATAGCTTGATGGGACAGACGTTGAGAAAGTTCTTAACAGCTGAATTCAAAACATTATTTACATACTTGGATAAAGATCTTCGACATATTCAACTTGCCATATTACACACATTGCATGTCTTTCAATAACCTAGGATTTACATCAGGAATGATTACTAACTTCAAAGACTATTCTTCTCAGAATTACACTCTTTCATACAGTACATGTTACTCAAGTCACAGTACATGTCACTCAAGTCTCCAGTGCTTATAGTAGTGCTAGTGTTTCCAGTACATAAACTGTAAATAAACATTTTGTTATGAAGTGTAACAATGTGTCTTACCTCAAAATGATCTGAAAGTGGTTACCAGTAAGCTCCCCTAACTTCAGTCCTTTACTGTCATACCTATGAACAAAAACAAAAATAAAGAAAACATCCATTTCCATCAGCAAAATATTTCCCTCCAGTGTATATTCACTTGGTCGGTGCCACGTCACATCCAGGAGATGACGTCATTTTCTGAAGTGAAAACAAACCTTTGCGCAATACACGTGAGCAAGTCCGTATGCATTTACTGTGTGCGGTACATATGGCATGTAAACAAACACAGCTGATCGGTTTGTTCTTACTCTAATGCGGGGTGAATGCGCACGTTTGCTATGCGGTCTAATGACCTCAGGTCACATTTCTGACCAAGTGAGAATGTTTGAGAAATAACTAAAGTTTAAATAAAATCCAGTCGCAAGCAGATTCAAGCAGATTCCTGATTGAATGTTAAGGAGACCTTATAAAAAGTTCTTTTCTGCTATATGAAGTAATACTTTATTACTATATTTTATTGCTATATGAAGCAATATTTTATTACTATATCGAGGGGGAGTTTTGTCACATTATCAATACCAATCAATTCCAAATGTTTATGAATATAACAGAACATGAACTACACTGTACTTATGTTTCTACAATTTCCAATCTGAATTTAACACAACAAATGTTTCAAGAAATATTCCCGTGAATTTTCATATGCATATATGATAAAGACTTAAATACAAATAATTTGGTGCAAAAATCATATTAATATCTTTTTCCGCTTTTGCATTTTAAAGATTGTGCAAGTTTCTTGAAAAGTGACCTCAAAGAGTACATTGTGATGTCATAAAGGCAAATCCAAGACAATTGTTGTTTTTTTTCTTTAAAAAGTAGTTGCCTCCTCCTAAACTACTGGAAGCACTTTTTGTTAAATGGGGTATAACATAACACTTTATAACAACATGCTTTGCCCATCTTCTACTGAGTTTTACACTCTAGGTTAAAGAGAAGAAACAAAATTGGTTTATAGAAATACACAAGAATTGTCTTGGATCTGCCTTTATGACATCACATTTTACACTGAGAGGTCACTTTTCAACATATTCGGGCAATCTTTGAAATGCAATTACTCCTAAACGGAAAAAGATATCAACAAAATTTAGACCCCTGGCTTGATTTAAAAAAGGGCAGGGTGGTATACTTCTTGAGCGGCACATTAAAGCACACGCGAAGTGCTGCGTCTTTTCAGTGTGGGGTCCAGGGGCCCTTAAGGTTCAAGCCCCTGGTGAAAAAGTTCTGGGATTTTAGCTAAAATCATACCTCAGAATGAAACTATTCTGATTGATAAGGACCAGTGATTAGCCAAACAGGACAATTGCTTACAATGCTATCAATCTGTGTTCTGTATTCATGTAAGGTATTCATTTATGAGGTTCATTAAGATTATTAAGCTTTAAAAAAATTAAATCTAAAACAAACACAAAAATTATAATTTGTTATGAAGGGCAGGGCGGAACCCCAAGGGGGAGGTGGGCCCACGGAGGGGCGGAGCGGGCTGCCCCTGTGAAACAGCAAAGCTAGGGGTCTGAGATTTTTACACCAAATTTGTTTCTTGAATAGTTTTTTATCGATACATATGAAAATAAAACTTCATGGGAATATTCCTTTAAAAAAACATAAACGCACACAATATCTTATAACCTTTGAGCACAAATCTTTCGTGTTTACACAATTTCATGAATTTCCAATCTCAAACATGCTACACTCATCCACAAAAATCAAAATTCCATCTTCAAAAAGAATTTATCCCAATTATCTGATATAATAATAAAAATTTTAAAAAACAATCTGTTTGAATGTTTTCTTTAACATTTATTTGATCAATCATAACCAAAAAACCAACAATATATTTCTAAAACTTTTTAACTGCCAGATCCAGGAGCATTTTCTGTAGGGCCAAAGCATGTCTGAAGAATTATAATGTAATGTAATTTAATGTAATACAATGCAATGTGTATTGTAATGTAATGCAATGCAATGTGTAATGTAAATGACAAAGAAGCCACGGCATTTGTGATCAGTTGATCACACATAAATTAGGCATCTTGAAGCCTATGACTATGGGAGGTGACCAAGAAAGACCCAGTTGAACTCCAAATCAAGAAACGAAAGTGGAAATGGATAGGCCATGCACTCAGAAAACCACAGAACAACATCACAAGACAGGCATTACGGTGGAATCCTCAGGAAAAGAGAAGCAGAGGAAGATCGAAAAACATCAGAGGCGTGACACAGAGCAAGATATAAAATCAGTGAGCTACACCTGGTGTCAGGTGGAGAGGCTTGCCCAAAAGAAAATCAAGTGGAGAGAATTTTGTCTGTGGCCTATACTCCAACAGGGAGTGATAAAGCAGAAGTCATGTGAGTCATATCTACAAATGTTTAAATGCCTTTGCCTGACTGGCCAATCAAGGCCACCTGTTTATTTGGGGGCTAATTTATGGCCCCTGTTTTTCCCCTTAGATCTGTCTGTGGTACTGTCCCCTTTGAATCTGTCAGTGGTTTGATCCAGAATTCAAACATCCTTACAAATGGCGACGAAACTGAAATTTTGAAAGCACCCATTGGCCTTTAAATATAGAGATATAATTGGAGGGTTCTCTGTCTTCATTTTGAATACAAAAAATGCTCTTGTGATTTAAAAGAAAATGTTGCTTATGTCAATTAAGGGCATGAAAAACCTGAACGTCTTGTCAATTAAGCAAGATGACTGACAGCACCTCAAGCTATTCATGTTCCTTCCAGAGCCTCCTCTTACAGGGGAGCACTCTTCCTGTGTAAACCCAAATGCCATTAAAGATTAATCAGAAGGGAATAGGTTCAACTATAAGGATGCATTTCTTCACTTAATGATGTCACAAGGACGCTATCTTAGAATAGCCTTAAAATACTATTTATATGCTGTAGCACAAATGGATAATAAAAACTGAGTCAGCAGGAAGGAAACAGTTAAATAAAAGTTAATCTGTATACCTTTTACCTACTTAAAACAATGACAATTAAGACTAAATAATCATTATAATTATTTAAGTGGGTAGGAATTCTGTCGGATTGCTAGTGTTAAAAGCCTAGGCAGCCTTAATCCCCACATTGATTGTTTTTAAAACATATAACTTAAAGGATTAATTCAGGAGTCAAGCAAGTTCATCTTATATGAAAGAGGACTTCAAAAGAAAGAAAACGGTAAAGAAAGCATTCAAAAATCTTTCCATGAAGAAGTTTGGTATTATTTGTGTAGAAACGACTGACATCAGACTAGTTGTGATGTCACTGCTGCAAATTCTTCAGTCTTTATGTATTCTATCATAGTTTGTCCTTCTATTTTGTGGCCTAAAAACCATTGGATGTCAGGAAAAGAGTAAACCAGAGTCTTCTAAGGATGATTATTATTTGCCACCTGGAAAAAGTTTGAGGGGAAATAATTGAAATAGGAATAAAGTTAAATACATTTTCTTTAAAATATATTAACAATTGTTAAGAATGTGATGAAAAGGGCCCACCTTCCATAGTAGACTTACTGCACCAGTCATTTCTACAAAGATAGGAAAGAGCTTAAACTTGAATATCTCCTTAACGGAATGGAATTTTTGAACAGTCTGTTGCATTTTGTTTGTTTTACAGTCCTCTTTTATACCACTTGCTTGAACACTGAACTAATCCTCTAAGAGATTTGTTGTTATTCATCAATTATCCAAGACATTACAAATCTAACTTATCTCCTTTCTTCCACTCAATCCCTTTTCTCAGTTATCCTCCCCTAACGTCCCAAACCCAAAGTCTCACAATACTTGAACACCCTCTTTAACCCTATAATATCCTTACCATATTTGCTTCTAAACGCTTCCCACCATCAACTTCAGTCCTTCGTGATAAGTGATAAGAATGGTACGAGCAGAGATTGACGGGTACAGAGTCAACATCATTAGGTTATCAATCCTTCCCTTTAACCCCATCAAAGTTCATTGGCAATCCCCAGCCAATCACAAGTCAACAAATCTCAAACTTTACTTGCAGAAAATCTTAAGATGCTTGGTTGTAACCATACTCACCTGAAATTTCCAAGACGTACGTTTCTTAGCAAATTATTGAGATTAGCAAGCCTGTCTGCATCCACTCTGTAAGTAAAGAAAAGAAGCAATGGATAAAAATCTTGATGGATGCGTCTGATTGGTCTATAGTATGATGGACACATCTGATTGGTCAAAGGTTTTATAGATGCATCTGATTTGTCACAGTCATCATGGATGCATCTGATTAGTCAAAATAATCATGGATGCATCTGATTTGTCAAAAGTATTAAGGATGCATTTATGGCCAATTTGTAGTTCATCAAACAAGTTGTGTTTGAGAAATTTGTATGATGATGGACTCATTATCGTTAGTGTAAATAAAGTTGCTTAAAAGATTTTAAAACAAATGTTCCTTTAGACTTGATCCTTTAGAACTAACAATTTTCCACATAACTCTTCAATTAAGATAACCTTTTTTGTTTGATTTTTCTGAAGTAACGATTAAAATCTTAATTTATTGCACATAAAAGTTGAAAAATACTCAAATTACAACCAAACATACAAAATATCTTTTTTATACTAAATTACAAAAAAAATGATTTTAGGAATATAAAATTTCTTCACTTCAAAATTTTGTTTGTATTTAAAGGATTAGTTCAGTTTGTTTGTTTGTTTGTTTGATGGGGGCTTAACGGCACCACAACAACGAAGGTCAAATTGTGCCTCTGAGGTCAGATCATTCTAGTGGTAGGAAGGAAAGGAAACAGGGAGAAAATGAAAGAAATTCAAGAACAAAAGGTCAGAAAGCTGTGATCGAGAGGGGAGGTGCATGGTTGAAATAAAAACAAGGTAAAGAGGGGATGGAGGAGGAGAATTAAATATGGTTGTAGAGGGAGGCATGATGAAGGAAAGAGATCATTTTATCCAGAGGAGTTTTCTGGAAGAACTCAGCAATTGAGTTGTGGGGAGCGAGGGAAGCTCTGGGAAGGTTGTATAGGGGGCAAGCAAGGAGAACGTGATGGAGTTCAGTGGTCAAGCATGTCCTTTTTATATGAAAGAGGACTACAAAAGAAACAAAATGGTGAAGAAAGCATTGCAAAATCTTATTCCGTTAATAGATATTCAAGTTTGAAGTTTGGTATAATTTCTGTAGAAACGACTGAAATCAGACTAGTTGTGATGTCACAGCCTCAGATTCCTCAAAGTCTTTATGTATTTTAAAGAAAGTTTATTGAATTTTTCACTATTTAAATCATTTTTCTTCAAACTTTTTTCAGGTGGAATATTATAAATACCCCTCCTAGATTCAGTTTTGTTACTTTTTTGACATATCCTATGGTTTATAAGCCACAAAATCGCAGGACAAAATATGATAAAAATACATAAAGACTTTGAGGAATCTGAGGCAATGACATCACAAGTAGTCTGATTTCAGTCATTTCTACACAAATGATACCAAACTTTAAATATCTCCTTAATTAACAGAATAAGGTTTTTGATACTCTCTTCACCATTGTTTCTTTTGAAGCCCTTTTAAATAAGATATTCATGCTTGACCACTAAATCCTTTAAAGTAAAACCTATATGTAATATTTTGTAACATTACAGACACCTTGCAAAAGAAGTACTATTTGAAAACTCTAAAATGCTATTGTCTGCACAACAGTACATTCTTTTCTTTCATAAATTTGCAATGCATACATCCTCAAAAGTAAATTCCATGTAACAAACATTCAGTTTGGCTGTCGCGCAGAGATTACAAGACTGCAGGAACTATGCCAATTATGATGGTATCCCCTCAGAACGTCAAATTACACTCGATGACCGCACCATGTGATTTACTGTCATTTAACCAGAGCCGTTCAGGAGAATAACCTGGGAGCTAAGGGTCTAGCTAAACACGTACATTGGCAATTTTTGGAAATGTTACTTGGATGTGTCTGATACATTGGAATCATCAATACGAATCAATATATGATTGGAGTTATTAAGAACTAACTCGTGGAAATACTTTGAAATTAGCTAGATTTGATGGATATTTTTTTCTATCTTAATGGGAAAATATTTGGTGAGTTGGTTTTCTGTCAGAATTATTTCTATTTTAATTCTTTAAATTTGTTGTGTCACAGTAATTTATATATCAATCGTCAGTTTAAGGATGAGTCAAAGCAAATATATGTTTTATTAAAAGTTATAGGACAGAAAGGATGTTCTTGTTTGTTTGATGACGGCTCAATGGCACCACGACAGCGAGGGGCAAATTATACCTGGCAGGTTCTTGAAGATATTCATTGCTGAATATGAAGTGAAAAATTGACAAAATAATAGCAAGTTCTTAAACAGGTTGTCACCTTAACCATCAAACATTTTCTATTTAAGCAATCTTCTTAATTTGATCGTGAATAACTCTAAAACAAAACAAAATAATGATTCTCAAAAATAAAAAGATAGTCCAATCACAATGTTATGCTCTTTACATTAAGTGTCAATCAGCAAACCTTTATAATGGTCTCTTTCTATCTTTTAGTATAAAATAACATCTCTGATTCAAGAATAGTTGTCTTTTTATCAGGGAGCATCTGAAAACATTTCCCACTTTTTGAATATGTGGATAAAGTGAGGTATTTACATACCCATACAATGTATTTACATACCCATACAATGTATTTACATAACCATTCATTATATTTGCATAATCATACTGTACTTGGTATTACATAACCATACAATGTATTTACATAACCATTCATTATATTTGCATAACCATACTGTACTTAGTATCTACATAACCATACAATGTATTTACATAACCGTTCATTATATTTGCATAACCATACTGTACTTAGTATTTACATAACTACACAATGTATTTACATAACCACTCATTATATTTGCATATTTATACTGTACTTGGTATTACCATAAGCATACATCATATTTACATTGCCATCATTCACTTTCTCTTTCTCAAAGTTTCAAGTATTTTTGGTGATGGTGTTTGTGAAGCTGAAGTAAATTACTCGCAAAGATATACTGCACATTTACAAATTTGCATCCACAAAATCTCAATTAATTAGCATAATCAAAATGCTTTGGAAGCATTGAGAAGCTGTGTAAAATGTCAAAACAATGGGATAAGTAACTGTTTGAAATATCTTGTGTCTCACAAATTAAAGCTTTCTCAAGTTCTTAAGTATATCAACAGTTTATATAGACTGTGAACAGCTGGAGCAAAAACTTTACAGACCCCGCCACCCTCCTCCACCTACAAAGCAATCTTTCCTACACCCATCTTGTCCCAATCCCATATCCAGAGCATGAAGTGAGAGGACAATGGGTCTCATGTCTCTAGAATGCCCCAGCTGGAAAACAATTCCATCTGGAAAACAACTCCAGCTGGAAAACAACTCTAGCTGGAAAACAACTCTAGCTGGAAAACAACTCCAGCTGGGAAACAACTCCAGCTGGAAAACAACTCCAGCTGGAAAACAACTCCAGCTGGAAAACAACTCCAGCTGGAAAACAACTCCAGCTGGAAAACAACTCCAGCTGGAAAACAACTCCAGCTGGAAAACAACTCCAGCTGGAAAACAACTCCAGCTGGAAAACAACTCCAGCTGGAAAACAACTCCAGCTGGAAAACAACTCCAGCTGGAAAACAACTCCAGCTGGAAAACAACTCCAGCTGGAAAACAACTCCAGCTGGAAAACAACTCCAGCTGGAAAACAACTCCAGCTGGAAAACAACTCCAGCTGGAAAACAACTCCAGCTGGAAAACAACTCCAGCTGGAAAACAACTCAAGCTGGAAAACAACTCAAGCTGGAAAACAACTCCAGCTGGAAAACAACTCCAGCTGGAAAACAACTCAAGCTGGAAAACAACTCAAGCTGGAAAACAACTCCAGCTGGAAAACAACTCCAGCTGGAAAACAACTCCAGCTGGAAAACAACTCCAGCTGGAAAACAACTCCAGCTGGAAAACAACTCCAGCTGGAAAACAACTCCAGCTGAAAAACAACTCCAGCCAGCTGGGTGATTGTGTGTCCTTCCCACATCATAAGTCAATATATGATACCATAATTTTATATATGATACTAATATATTTTCTTTGTCTTTCTTGAAATCAATTTCCATTGCCTTTGTTTTTCCCCCCAGATCAGCATTAACCTTGCATGAGTAATCTCAGATATATCTATTGGCAAAACTGGAAAGAAGTTCTCCATGCATAGAATCATAAAACTTTGTATTCTAAAGGGTATCCCATTTTAATTCCAACACCTTCTTCAGATATTAAATTCCCTCAAACACTCATAGGACTTCTTACAAGGAGTAAGAACTTTCTGGGTGGTGTTGTTGTCAGGTGATATGTATACACCAATAATAGAAGTAGCACATTTGCCTTAATTACGCTGGCCTAGGAATAGGTCTGTATTTGCCGTGCCTCCGACTGGTTTGGCAAGCTTTGTGGTTAAATATTAATTGAAAGGTATGTAAAAGGAAAATCTACATCAAAATTCACTCTATTGCAAGAATGATTACCCACATCACATGGGAGAAATTCATGGGGAATTTGTTTCTTCAGTTTTGTAACGTTTTTTTGTTTGTAAATTTCATTCTTCTTTCAATCAATGATAAGTTTAAAACACATATGAACATAATTATTCAACCTATCACTGAAAGTTTTGCAAAAGTGACCATCATTTATATATTCCTTGTACATGAAATCATTGTCGGGAAATGGCACGTTTAAACTCATAACACATTCATAAATCCGAGAGGGCGTGAATACGTACAGAAGAAAAGGAACGACTTTTTAGAGTTTGGAGATTGACTGCTATGTTCCCTCATAAATGTCCTTTATAAGCATGTGGTCATTGGCAATTCATAGTCATGGTCCTGTAAGCATGTGGTCATTGGCAGTTCATAGTCATGGTCCTGTATAAGTTCACAACCTTCAATAAGTCTATATTCCCTTAAAAATTATG
The DNA here is from genome assembly GCA_020152595.1 of Chiridota heheva. Taxonomy (NCBI): domain Eukaryota; kingdom Metazoa; phylum Echinodermata; class Holothuroidea; order Apodida; family Chiridotidae; genus Chiridota; species Chiridota heheva. Next base: position 317,163 of record JAIGNY010003388.1, on the reverse strand, counting down.
CACTTTTGAAGTCCATGGTCATTGTTAGTTCATGGTCCTGTGTAAGTTAATAACCATCAATAAGTCTATAGTCCCTTAGAAGTTATGTCCTGTATAATGGTCATTGTTAGTTCATGGTCCTGTGTAAGTTAATAACCATCAATAAGTCTATGGTCCCTTAGAAGTTATGTCCTGTATAATGGTCATTGTTAGTTCATGGTCCTGTGTAAGTTAATAACCATCAATAAGTCTATGGTCCCTTAGAAGTTATGTCCTGTATAATGGTCATTGTTAGTTCATGGTCCTGTGTAAGTTAATAACCATCAATAAGTCTATGGTCCCTTAGAAGTTATGTCCTGTATAATGGTCATTGTTAGTTCATGGTCCTGTGTAAGTTAATAACCATCAATAAGTCTATAGTCCCTTAGAAGTTATGTCCTGTATAATGGTCATAGTTAGTTCATGACCCTGTACAAGTTCATAACCGTTAAGTCCATGGTCCTATATGAATATATGTTCATGACCTACAATTGGTCCATTATATGTTCATAAGTAAATAGAGCCACATGGGTACATATGGACCTCTATCAATTATCAAATATCCATTTCAAAACAATTCATGTGTACCTTTATACGGAAAATCACAATTGGCAGAAAACAACCCCTTGTAATTTGAATGAAGAAAGTTGCGAGAGGAAGGATGTATAGCCAATTGTACAGACCATGGTTCCCAGAAAGTTTGCCAAAAGTTACATCCAAATACAATTTAGGGAACAAATCCTCTTCCTTTATTGTCCACGAATAATCAATTGACATCACAATGCTTTTTACTTCCATCAAATAATGCACCTTATGTTCTTCGTTACTTGCAGTTTGTGTGAAGAGATTAAAGGAATATTCCCATGGTTTTTAGTAAAATTTTATTTGAAGGAGCCTACTTTTAGAGCCAATTTGGTACAAAAATCAGGTTGATATCATATTCTGTTAATGAGGTATGGATTTTTAAAGATTTCCAATTGCATTTTAAAGTTTTTGCACAGTATGATGAATTCGTGTTTAATGATGTCATAGAGGCAATTCCATTGCAAATGTTTATGTATTTCTTTGAACGTTACTTGGTTGTTTCTGTATGATTAGAAACAATTTTCCAAAAGTTATTGAAGTAGGGTATATTTGGCAATGTATATAAATACCTAACATTCATCAATTTATTTTTCTAGTAGGTTTTATTAATAAAAAAGATGATAGATTTTAATGAAATACATCAACTTTGTGAGAGAATGTGTTGCTGTGATGTCATACTGAGCTGTTTCCTATTCGTTTATTGGCTTTTTTTGTAAACCTTAAAATTTGAATATCTGCTTGTAGGAAAAACATATGATTTTTGCACTAAATTGTTTCTACAAATTTTCTCTTTCTTATAAAAGGTTATGAACAAAAATGGAAATATTCTTTCAAGGAAACAAAAAATCTAACATAATGCTCATTTTATATGATAGAATTAAAAAATGCAAAAATCTTCTGACCAAGTTTCATACCTCCCGAAGCAATCATACACATTGTAATAATTAGAAAACATTAATGCTACTAGTAAGTAGTACCATGGGAGCCGCCATTTTGTTTTCAAAACATGCAGATTATGATGTCATCAGCCCAGCAGGGTGTTGGAATGCTTTGTATTTCTTTATAATCTACCTCAAGTTTTCAAGCTTATGAAAAACTGTTGTTCTTTTGTTGGTGTCAAGGAAATATTTTGTGTTCACATGAAATTATCAAAACATGCTGTTAAAACTTTGTGTCACATCATTTTGGATTAAAAACGTTAATCACATTTATAATGAAATACATTATAATCCTTGTCCCTATTGGGGGAAATAATGTCATCATGCACAATATTTCAATCCATAATTGAACAAAATGGCAGCCTCCATGTGTCAACTTCAAATATGAATAACTTGAGATAGGAATAAGATTTTGACTTGCTGTTTTTAGGAGTTGGTTAAGATTTGTATCCTCTATCATATGGAATTATGATTGTATCAGACTTTATGTCTCCTTTCAAATTAGAGATCAGGAATGGGTTTTTTTGTCCTTATTGGAACATATTATTATATTCTAAAAATCTTAATATATATTGTACTTGAATTTGAATTTTATGAATATTACATTTTACGTCATATTTTAGAGTTTTACACCAGGATTAGAAAATCACTCGCCTGCTCCCCATAGGCAAACAAAAAGAATTATGGTTAACAGAAATATTATAATATACTGTGGTACTCGCCACACTTAATTAACCCTCGTCAAGTTGTATAAGTGATTGGCGAGTGACTTTTTTGCGGCATTTTTTCAACCCTAGGGTACACACCCCTAGTTTGCATAGTAAACTATCTTTTGACAAACAGACAATTGTTAAATTTGATACATTGTAGGGGTTGTTCTACTTTTTCATAGGGAACTTAATTTTCTCACTTAATTTTGGAGTGTAATTCTGTACTTTAATGATAATGATTTAAAGGAAAGAAAATAGTGCATCTGTTTCTTGATTCTTCCCTATGTCAGGGGATAATGTACAGTAAATCTCCCCTGCAGACTCTCATTATTGCCTTATCTGCTTAAGGAGCAATTGTATCCCATTGCAAAAGAGACTGCTGATTTCACAGATATATTATCCACAACAGATCGATAAACTTCATGCCTCCATAGCCCACAGACAGTTTGTTGAGGTGTAACTGCACTTTGACCTTTAAGTTTGTTTGTTTGGTGAGTTGTAGCTGCACTTTGATGTTTAAGTTTGTTTGTTGAGGTGTAACTGCACTTTGACCTTTAAGTTTGTTTGTTTGTTGAGGTGTAACTGCACTTTGACCTTTAAGATGTTTGTTTGTTGAGGTGTAAATGCACTTTGACCTTTAGGTTTGTTTGTTGAGGTGTAGCTGCACTTTGACCTTTAGATTTGTTTGTTTGTTGAGGTGTAACTGCACTTTGACCTTTAAGTTTGTTTGTTTGGTGAGGTGTAGCTGCACTTTGACCTTTAAGTTTGTTTCTTGAAGTGTAGCTGCACTTTGACCTTTAGGTTTGTTTCTTGAAGTGTAGCTGCACTTTGACCTTTAGGTTTGTTTGTTTGGTAAAGTGTAGCTGCACTTTGATCTTTAGGTTTGTTTGTTTGGTAAGGTGTAGCTGCACTTTGACCTTTGTAAGTTTGTTTGTTGAGGTGTAACTGCACTTTGACCTTCAAGTTTGTTTGTTTGGTGAGGTGTAACTGCACTTTGACAGTCAAGAGTCAAATGTGCCAAGAGCGTATTAACAAATCATGGTGCTAGAATAAAGACAGGGTAAAGAAAATTAATTTTTGATAGAGGAATAGGGAGGGTTGAGAGGAGAAAGAAATAGTAATGAGAGAATGGGAGAGAACGCGAAGGAAGGAAAATGAGAAATTGAATCAAATTAGATCAAGTGAAAAAAGTTGCTGTTACGGAAGAAACTAATGTTGTCCGAGGAGGATTTTTTCTTAAAGAAATTTGAGCTAGGGATGATGGGAGTGGTAGAGATGATGGGAGTGGTAGAGATGATGGGGGTGAGAGCGGATCTGAAATTGGAGTACATGGGGCAGATAAGAGGATATGATGGAGACAACCTTTATGAGTTTGTTATGTTGAGAATCGTTGTCAGGGAATTCAAGACTTATCACGACAGTCACAGAAAAAAGAAAACAGATTAGTCATGAAAAATTCCCATTTTTTATAGAATACAAATTAACAACTTTGCCATTTACCACAGTATATTCTTGTTATAAAGCATGACAATCCATTAAGAATTTGTAATGACTGTATATGCATCACAAATCATGATTCACTAACAGGACAAGGTCAGTATCATAATATTTTGGATACACAAGACACTCCATATCCTCCCAGTGGAGATATGACTGACATCGGTGTATTTAGACCGTTTCTAGAATGTTAATCCATATTAATTTCAAATCCTTTCCTTTTTATTTTCAGACGGAACATGATGTTGTACTGACATGAACAGAGTGGCATGGGAAATTGGTTATTACCTTCAGAAATTTACCTCCGACCTTTGAATGCTATTATCTACAAATTATTTATCGACGAATACTTCCACAAAATGGCAGGAAGTTAACGGAATAACGAAAACTGGCAAGCAGCGAAGGGTAGGAAAGAGAGACTTCTGATGCCATTCATCATAATCTTGCATCTGATTGGAGATAACAAGTAAAGTCATCAACAGAAAGCTGTTTTAGTTCATATCAGGATATGTCAAATTCATTTTATGGGAAGGCAGTTAAAATGGAGAAAATTCATTTTTATATTTTATGGCTAATCATGTACGGACCGTTATCTGTTTTGTGTGTAGCATGGCCATTGGTAGGGCCTTGTCCGTGCCGGTGCGGTTTAGTGTCTGGACCACAGCTGACTCACTCCCTTGGCCCAGGGAGTTATAAACAAGTAGACTGCAGCTATCAAAACCTCCACACGCTCCCGATCAACATACCAGCTGATACAGAAGTACTCCTGCTCGGAAACAATTACATTAATAGTATCACCGAGGAAAATTTCAGTTCGTTTCGATATTTAAAATACTTGGATCTCTCTCATAATTTCTTGAGTGAAATCAAAAGTCAAACTTTTCGACTGAATGTGCAGCTGAAAATGCTTAATTTAAACTGGAATCAGATTCGTCTGATCGCGAACGATGCATTTTTGGCAATAGAGGGTCTCACACGTCTCTTGGTTTCAGGAAACCAATTAGTAAACGTACCAGATGCTTTTCAGAGTTTAGCAAGATTGATACTCTTGGAACTGTCAAATAATGCAATTAAAAACATTCATTCACACAGCTTCGATGGACTAAGAAACTTACAGTTTCTAAATTTACGGGAAAATGCAATTGATGTTGTGGCACCTCTTGGTATTTCAAATCTGCCCTCATTGGTAAATCTTCAACTCTCTGGAAACAGGCTATGTAATATAAGCTCCAACTCTTTTCAAAACCTTCCACAATTATCCACTATTTCTCTTGGCTACAATGCATTGGCAAATCTACCGACAAACTTGTTTCAGTATGTTCCAAACACGGAGAAAATTGATCTCAAAGGTAACCAAATTTTCAATTTGCCGCCAAATATTTTCCATGTTCTCCCCAACTTGATAGAAATTGACTTGGAAGAAAATAGCTTACACACAATTCCCCCAACCATATTCCATGGCCTTGTGAATCTAAGGAGAATTGCTCTGCAGGGTAATGAGCATTTGACGAAGCTGCCTGCGCACCTTTTCGATGGACTATTAAATCTGGAGTTGCTTTCTCTCAGTCATTTACATGAAATTCCAGAAAACTTCTTCAGTCCTATCCCAACTTTGACAACGCTTTCAATCACGGAAACGACTCTGAATCAAATCCCACAAAGTCTTCTCTTCAATCTTACCAATTTGGAAATCATAGACTTTGCCGACAACTTGATTTCTTACATCGCTCCTGGTGCTTTTGCCACCCAAGAAAACTTGCGGATTATGGATATTTCTGGGAACAGACTTCGCACGATAAACAGTGGCATTTTCACCTCTGATTTATATTCACTTCAAGAGTTATACTTACAAGAAAATCGCATCACCAGAATATACCCTGGGGCCTTCTCTGACCTCCCTGCATTGGCAACACTAACGTTAGACACCAATCGGATACAGGAAATCCAACCGGGGATTTTCCCATTTGCCCCTGACTTTCGGAATCTCCATCTGGCAGAGAACCCCATACAGAGGATTGATGGGGTCGCTCTTCAGTCCTTGATGGATTTACGACTTTTGACCTTGGACAGTATAGAACTTATATGCGACTGTCAGTTACGGCATTTTGTAGATTGGCTGAAGATGAATAGGGCCATTGTGGATGGGCTAGAGGACCTAGCTTGCGGGGCACCTTGGAATTTCCGTGGAGCTCCAATAACGAGATTTATAAATCGGCCCAGAGCTATCAATTGTAGGTTTCCGATGATCAGAACTTTCCTAATGTGCAAAACCTCACAACTGAAATAGGTAACAATGTGACCCTCCCATGCCTACTTGAAGAATCTACTGACGCGACTCTCTCATGGGATCTTGATGGTCGCAAAAGTTTATATCTTTCTAGTGTGTTCCGCGAGCCATACTCAAGTAACAATCACCTGCTCCTACCATCGGGTACACTGATTATTTATAACGTGACACCCTTAGATAGTGGGATATATACCTGTATTGCTTCAAATGCAGCAGGTGCTGATACCGTAACCTACTATATAAACATACCCTTTGTAAATGTAACCGTCACAACAGAAGCGCCACCTATAACCAACGCAACTGGTAATTCTTCTTCTAGCAATAATGGGACCACACCAGCGCCACCTGTAATCAAAACTACGCAAAACAAATCAAGTGACCACAAAGATTAGAGTAAGGACAATACCGTCAAAGCATACACAGGCACCAAGATCACCCTCCAAACCCATTACAGTGAGAACCACAACAACAAAACGTCCTACTACCAAAAGACCACCGACAACAACTACTCCACCAACCACAACCCTTGCTCTAACAACAACCACTATAGCACCAGAACCGCCGCCTGCAGTCACAAAATCCCCTGAACTTTCTGAAAAAGGAACTACCACAAGGCCGATAACGACCCAAGTTGAACCCACAACAACCAGAAGGGTAACAACAGCACCGCAAACCACAGTTGGATCTGAGGTCACTAACTTTCAGCAAAGGGGAGACACACCACTGGTCCCTTTGACACCTCCTACAGATGGTCCTAATCAAGAACCGCAAGGTCCTAATCAAGGCACGCAAGGTCCTAATCAAGGGTCCCAAGGTCCTGTTGTCACCAATGGTCCTAACACTAGAACTGCAGTATGCGACCCAAACCCCTGTATGCATGGAGGCACCTGCATAGCCATACCTGTCTTCGGTCCTGGGACCTCAACAGTAACAGATTTATCTCGAGAAACAGGAAGTTACAGCAGTAGTGAAAATGAAGCAACTGGACAGGTCGTCACTGAGATTCCAAGGTTTGAGCCAAAGTGTAACTGTAGAAGCAGATATGGTGGCGCTATGTGTACCATCCGAAAGCCGGACACCCCGATAGAGGTGGAGGTCATGGAGAGGGTTGGTAAGGTCATCACCTTGAAATGGTCCAATAGAAATTCAGCATACGTGCAAGGATACCGTGTATTTTACAGTTTGCTTGGAGATAACAATGTTGTTAAGAGCGTGCCAATACATCCAGATGTTTCCTCTTTCACCATGTCAGAGCTCAAATTTGATTCAACGTACCGCGTTTGCGTAATAGCTTTCAACAATGGTGGGGAGAGTTCTCTTGGTGACAATAACTGCCTATGGGCGGAAACACAAGCTTTAGGGTCGTCCCCGTTAGCTTCTGATCTTTTTTCAATGGAAGTTGCATTTATTGGAGGGGGCATCTTATTTGTCTTCTCGCTACTCCTGCTGACTGTCGTCTGCTATTCCCGTTCGAAGAAAGAAAAAGAATATCACCAGGCGGTCGTAGGCCGTGTTTCGTTTGCTCCACAACGGCAATCGTCGATTACTAAAACCATACGGAGGAGTTTCCGTCAACCAGTTCCTACGTATTACGGAGCTGACGACATGATGCTGCTTGACCTCACCGGAAATCCCGATCGTAAAATGTACATGAATCCATTTGATTCAAGGCAGTCCCTGATGTTGAATGATCACGATCATAGAAACACTCGCATTGGCTTCGGAGAGGGTATCCCGCCAAGACTTATACCAAGACCAAGTAATAGAAAAACATTAAAAATACAGGAAGACACAAGGTTTTGAACACAAAAGGGGGCAAAAGGTCATTTTTTAATCTTTATAAGCTTAAGGACAAGGATTTAAACTAGACAGTGACATTTTTTCTACTTTTAAAAGTAAAAGCTAAGTGAAGACCTTTCTTTCCCAGGTCAGCTAGGAACCTATGAAGTCAGTGTTTCATACCTAATTTTGGTGGTTTTAGCAGATAAGAGAATATGATTCTAACTGAACAAGACACTGGATCACTTCAGATTATCTCTGTGACAAGAGCTAGTTAACTAGTATATTGAGTAACTTTTTAAAATGAATTCGGCCCTCTACCAAAGACCCTCTGCTCATCCAAACTTCAGCAAAACATGTACGTTTTAAAGGATTAGTTTCATGGTCAAGCAAGTCCATCTTATATGAAAAAAGACTTCAAAAGAAAATAATTGTGAAGAAAGCATTCTAAAACCTTATTCCATTTAAGGAGATATTTAAATCAAAAGTTCTGTAACAAAATCAGACTAGTTGTGAAGTTACATCCTCAGTGTCCTCGGTCTTTTTATGTATTCCATCATATGCAGCTTCAAAAGCCTTGGATACATCAGGAAAATAAAACAGAATCTAGAAAAGGTAATCAAAGTTATATCAATTTTCTTTGAAATACATTAACAATTGCTAAGAATGTGAGGATCCAGACCTTCCATAATAGACTTGCTACACCAGTCACTTCTACAGACAGTTCTTTTAAACTTAGATATCTCCTTAACAAAATAAGGGATTGACGTAGTTAATTCACCATTTTGTTTCTTTTAAAATCCTCTTTCTTATAAGATAAACTTGCTTGACCACTGAACTAATGCTTGAATAATTTCTGTGTCATTTGACATTTTTGTTCGTATGCATTATGCATTCCAGATCAGGAGTATGGCCAGGTAAATTCATATTTAGCTACATGATTTCACAATCAATTACAAATCAACAATTTTAAAGTTTTCAACTATATTTTCATGCCACTAATAGGCAACTATTTATGCAATGCATAGTACATTTATGTGTAACATACCTATTTTCTTATGTAAATTAATGTTTTTTATCTTCCGCCGTCCAAGGAGACCTGATTCTGGTAAAAATGATTTCATCTGAAGTCACCATACTCCAAATCAACATTAAGTGTTAAACATTGAAAAATGCTCAAATTTGTATTAGCTGTAACCTTAAAACTAAACAATACCAATTTCAAAATTCAGAATTTAATGATTGTCTGAAAAAATAAGTATTAAGAAAATGTTTGCACCTGCCCATTAACCTTTAATAAACTCAATAGACAAGTAGCAGCAATTAACAGGTAGCAATTAAAATTTATATCACACTTATGATATCATCCCGACAATCTCTTGGACTATTTTCAACATCTTGATTGTTCTGATTTGATTATAAACAGCTTTAAATGTGTCAGTAAGCACTGACTCATGTAGACATTAATGAGAACTCATGGAATTTTGCCTGTTTTTATTTCTGAATGAACGTATTCCAATATTCCATGTCACGATATGTAGAAATATCATGACACTGTGATATTACATGTACTTTTACCCACGATATCAAAAATACCTTGATCAACATATCATACGTAATATGTCATCTTCACATGTAATCTGTATATTAAAACAAAGTTTGTGAAACAGAATTTCATAAACATTTCAAATGAATGAAAATTTGAACAGAATATTTGCAGCATATCTGATCTTTTTATCTCTAGAAATGGCTTTGCTTAAAACCAAGAACATCTCAACCTGCCCTCAAATGGAGCAGGGCCAGTAGGAGTAAAAGTTATATATTTCTTTATTTCCCAAACCACAAAACTGTATACAGTTTCACCTGTTCAAAGCTCCTTCAAGATAACAACTACTCCTACTGACGTTACATGGTATTTTTAGTGACACACATCAGAATATAATGGCATTCCTTGTAATATAAGTAGTAACGGTAATCAATGCTGGCATTGTTTGTCTTTGCTACTGGGGAAAGGTGAAATGAAATATGAGCATAAAACTATTTACACCTCAATGTTACAATGCAAAGTTAATCTTGTGGAATGATGCAGTTAATTTGTGGCTTAAAAATTGCAGGGCAAATTTGTAAGCAGCGCCTTTACTAATGTGCCTTCCTTTCTAAAATCCTAAATTTCATGGATAAAAATGATCTTTGCAAGTTGAAAACATTTTTTTTTCTGAGCAGTGTTCCTAAATTAATAATCATAACTTAGCTTTCGTGATATGGTGATATATCACAATATTTTTGTTCTTGATAATCGATACCTACTTTATCCCATATTGTGAAAGTCCTTATATCAACCAGATTTTGACTCCAGTCAGTGTAATATAGTATAGATTCAATTGTCACAGCAAAGCAGACATTTTACTATGGTACTATAACAAAGTATGCATTTTATACCCTCAGAAGTTTACAAAGCTCTAAAGTGGGTCAATTTCTAACCACTATTTACATGCTTTTAGATATGTACATGTTTTGAGCTAATTACAGGGTTTTAGCTATTTATGTAGTTTTAGGTATTTACATTGTTATAGCTATTTTCATGCAGGGCTTTAGCTATTACATGGTTTTAGCTATTTACAGTGTTTTAGCTATCATTACATGTTTTTAGCTATTTACAACATTGTAGCTATTTAGATACCTGTGGTTTTAGCTATTTAAATACAGCTATTTACATTGTTTAGGCTATTTACATTGTTTTAGCTATTTACATTGTTTAAGCTATTTACATTGTTTAAGCTATTTACATTGTTTAAGCTATTTACTAGGTTTTAGCTATTTATATGGTTTTAGCTATTAACATGTTTAAGAGCATGTATATTCTCAAACAATTTAGCTAATCTATCGCTAACTGTCCATAATATGATTTTTATAGCAATATTGACTGTTTTTGTGGCGGTCACCCAGAGAAAAGGCATTCTTCTCATCAAGAGCTTCCTCATTATCTCCCAACAATGTACATGCATTGTGTATTATTTCATTACTTTCATACTGCCATCACATGCCAATTACCCAACCATATACAAAAGAGAAAATCTTGCAAGTACATTGTGAACGTAGAGATGTACAGAAGCTCACCTCTTGTTTTCACTTGTATGTTTTTTAAAATATAATATTTCAATATCTCATATATTTTACTATCTCATATTTCAAAGAAGGTCATCTGCAGCCATTAGTGTATAGGATTGAAAGAAGCAAGGGAAAAAGTGCCCACATTGAAGATAACATTAAGCAAAAGTGGTGGGGAAAAGGGGAGTGAAAAGGGCCAACAAAATATGAAAGAGGAAAATACTTTAGTAAGACATTTTCAAGTAAGAATATGCCTCTATATCAATTTGCCAACAATTTTTAACAGAAATAGAATGTTATTTGTGTGTCCCCTAAAATTAATTAAGTCCGTGGCTCCATGCATTGGGTGTGGTATTTAAATATTTGTATACTGCCATCACTTTATTCATTTCATTATTTGACAAAAAGTTTAAAATCATGATTATTTAGAATGTCATATTTTCAATCTCACATTTTCAATAAAATAATTAAAATGATCAAATTCATCAAAATTATCAAAATGATGTCAATTTGGAGATAATTACGTCTAATTATGCACTAGAATTTTGAAAGATCGTTCCATAAAGTTTTAACTCACCATTAATTTTGGCATTGAAGATTTAATGGAGAAAAAAAAATATGCAACAAATAAGTAGACAAAGATTGAAGTTTTACCAAAAAACTAAAAACAACGAGAGATAAGAATAGGTTTGCGTGTTGAAAATTGCTCAGTATTTATGTAAAGGACATATTTGTTGTAAATTGTAAATAACTCGATGGAAGCTGATCAAATTACGTTTGAATTAGGAACATATACATCATGATTGTTTTGCATATCTTTTGACAATATAAAAAAGAAGATAAAACTTTAAGGAGCAGAGATTGATTTGTTTTGACTTTCAAGTTCAGCAGACAGTGAGTGACATCACAGCCTCAAATTCTCATGTCTTTGTTTACTTTAGTAAAATACTTTTTGTTTATGACTTACAAGAAGTTGTCAGCAGAGTGGTAAACCAGTCTAGTAAAGTGAAACGTTTTTACTAATTATCAATGAAATACACATTCCCATGGAATGTCATTTTTATGTACCTGATAGAGAAAAATTAAAGAAACAGATTGATAATATAAAAAAAACACGTTGATATCTCATTCCTAGAAAAAATATAGAACTTTAAAGATTTGTCTTGCCCGCATAAAAATGACTTTTGTACTGAGTCTAAGTCATCATTATGATGTCATCACAGCACTTCCTGTACTAATCTTTATGTCCTTCTTTCAAAATTAATCGCCAATTTTTCATAATTAAAACATAAGTTACAAGAACAGATTGGAAAACATTATTGTAAATTTTATTCTACAATATTAAATTTGAAGAAAAAAATGTTTCCAACCATTTATAAAATATGAAATTAATTTTCAAAGAAATACATAAACAATAGTACAGAAGTGCTATAATGATGTCATGAATGATGACTTAAACTCAGACCAACAATTTCTTTGACATAGACAAGAAAATCTTTAAAATTCATTAACTTCTTGTGGAATAAGATATCAATTTGTTTTTTCATTAACCTGTTTCTTTTATTGTCCTCTATCAAATATATTAAGATGAACTTTCATGGGACTATTCCATTAAGAAAGTGAGGATGTGACATCATTCTCCTACAGTAGACTTTCTACATCAAATAATTTTAAACTAACTTCTGTCATCTTGAAAACTTGATATCTTTTGAACAGAACAAGGCATCATCAAAGCAGTTCCTGCTAAGTGTTTGTCTTTTCTTTAATTTGTCTGTTATGAAACAAAAATCAACCAACTAAACTAGGCAATTACAAACAAAATGAGACTGTGATGTCACTGTGATGTCACTGTGATGTCACTGTGATGTCACTGTGATGTCACTGTGGTGTCACTGTGGTGTCACTGTGATGTCACTGTGATGTCACTGTGATGCCACTGTGATGCAACTGTGATGCCACTGTGATGCCACTGTGATGTCACTGTGATGTCACTGTGATGTCACTGTGATGTCACTGTGATGTCACTGTGATGTCACTGTGATGTCACTGTGATGTCACTGTGGTGTCACTGTGGTGTCACTGTGATGTCACTGTGATGTCACTGTGATGCCACTGTGATGCCACTGTGATGCCACTGTGATGTCACTGTGATGTCACTGTGATGTCACTGTGATGTCACTGTGATGTCACTGTGATGTCACTGTGATGTCACTGTGATGTCACTGTGATGTCACTTCCTATCAAGGTTTCTAACTCTTGACCTATTTAGAGAAACTTTGTGAGAGCCTTCAGTCAAATCAGGTGTAAACTCTGAGAATGTTTGTTTCTGTTCTATTCCTCCTACTATCCTCGTATCATATACCCTAATGGTTGAACAATCAGTGATGTAGTAGAACAGTGAAGGAGGAAGGAACATTGTCAACAAGCTTTGCCATCATCGCCAAGTGCATAGGCCTAAGCTGTGTACCACAATTGCCTGTAGTATGGTTTTGCTCCCTGATAAGATTGTGACCTCTTGAAAGGAATATTCCCGTGAATTTTCATATTCAAATATACCATAGAGTCCTGTTTAATTAAAGGATTATTCCATGATTTTTTGTAATATTTTATGGTTTTTTGTAACATTCTCATGATTTTTTGTAAAATTTATTTGAAAGAGCATACTTTAGAGCCAATTTGGTACAAAAATCGGTTGATAACATATTCCGTTCAGGATATATACATTTTTAAAGATTTCCCAATTGCATTTTAAAGATTTTGTACAATATGATAAGTACGTGTTTGATGATGCCATAGAGGCAATTTCATTGCAAATGTTTATGTATTTCTTTGAAACTTAATTGATTGTTTCTGTATGTTTAGAAACAATTTTCAAAAAGTTACTGAAGTAGGAAATATTGACAATATATATAAATACCTAACTTTCATCAATTTATTTTTCTAGCAGGTTTTACTAATACAAAAGATGATAGATTTTAAAGAAATGCATAAACTTTGTGAGAGAATGTGTTGCTGTGATGTCATACTGAGCCTTTTCCTATTCGTTTATTGGCATTTTTTGTGAATCTAAACTTTAAATATCTCCTGGTAGAAATAACATATCAACATGATTTTTGTACTAAATTGTTTCTAATTTTTTTCTCTTTTTTATGGAAGGTTATGAAGAAAAAAAACATGGGAATATTCCTTTAAAAAGAACCAAATTGGTGAAAAAACTATACTGGTACTCCATGTAGGAGTTATCACATTTAAAAAAATCCACCAGTGTGGTGAAAGGTGACATTGCAGTGTGTGGTGCAAACAGTCATAATTGCAGATCCAAGACAATTTTTTTTTGAAAAGAAAATTTATTTTTCTCTGCTTAGAATGTAAGGTACATGAACAGATGGGCATAACATGTACTTGTTAAGTGCATGGGGTGTATACACCCCATCTCAATAATAAAAATTATAAAAAAATTGTTTTTTTTTTCTGCCAATTTGTTTCTGTATAGTCTTCTTATCATATTTATGAAAATGAAAATTCATAGGAACAATTCATTAAACTTGTGATTGAAATGCTGGTTATCCCACCGTGACCAACAAACTGACCGGTTAAACTTCTCAGACTGACATCCACTGCAAGAAATTTCTGAGAAATCATTCGGAAGAATTGTTACATTGAACTTCCCAAGTCCATGACCGCCATGAACCATCCAATCTGTGATTCACACTTCTATCATTTTACTTTTGATAATGTGTTATCCATTCAGGAAACCACACATGACGATGTGCTAAACCGGGCACACTATTGTCCGTCAAACTAATTACATTTCATTTCTGGTCCTATTATGAGGAGAAGTATTTTTGATATACCTGCCGTAAAATGATTTTTAAAATGCGATAACTGACAGCGAGCCTTTGTTCATTATGTGCCGAGGGACTGCTATTTATACATCATATCACTACAAAAACGTTCTGTGTTATGAGTTCGTCAAAACAAAACATAGATTGGATTTGATGTCAAGGGGTAGTTTGATTGAGCTCATTGCATCACTGTTTCCTAATCGTGTCATCTTGTGTTACTAGGTGTGGGATTTGAAGACATAAGTGGGTTCCTGGTTTGAGGTGATTTTCTTCGGATATAGTATCCCAGCATGCTTTTCACCTCATGCAAAAATGTACTAATCTTTATGTATTTCTTTGAAAATTAATCACCAATTTTTCATAATTCAAATAAAACTTACAAGAACAGATTAGAAAACATTGATTGTAAATTTCATTCTACATTTTTCTTAATCATCTTTAAAGAAAGAATGTTCCAAATCATTTAGAAAATATAAAATTAATGTTCAAAGAATCCATAAAGAATAGTACAGAAAGTGCCGTGATGACATCATAATGATGACTTGGACTCAGACCAACACTTTTGTTTATACAGACAAGAAAAATCTTTAAAAGTCAATACCTTCTAGTAGAAATAAGATATTAAGTTGGTTTTTCACAAATCTGTTTGTTTGTTTGAAGAGAGCTTAACAGCACTATGACAATGAGGGTCATATTGTGCCTGAGAGGTTAAATCATTTCAGAGGTAGGAAGGAAAGAAAACAGGGGGAGATTGAGAGAAACACAAAAACTAAAAGTCAGAAAGCTGGGATCGAGAGAGGAGGTACATAGGTGAAAAAAAAACAAAGTAGAGAGAGGGGGGTGGGAGAAGAGGACTAAATATGGTTGTAGAGGGAAGTATGACGAAAGAAGGAGATAATTTTATCCAGAGGGTTTTTCTGGAAGAACTCGGCAATTGAGTTGTGGGGAGCGAGGGAAGCTCTGGGAAGGTTGTACAAGGGGGCAAGCAAGGAGAACGTGATGGTCTAAGAGGGTGCAATGGCAATTGTTGCAGAGGGGATGGGTGAGCCAATAAGGAGGTGGGAGTGAGTGAGGTGTGTGTGTGTGACCTATTCTAGGATGGGTAATATGAACATTGTTGACACGAGAGAGGTTGTGGATGGTGGGTTTGATCAGAATGGTGGACTGAATGACGTGGAGTTTGTTATCAGTTTAGGAGTCCCATGAGGTTTGCCAGCAGTCACTAACAAGGGAAGCGATAAGCGGTTTTGATGTCAGAAAGGGTTTTGGGAAATGGGGTAGGGGGAGGTTAAGGTAAAGCTTAGCAGCTGCATCAGCCCTATCATTGTCAGGGATGCCAACATGGCTGGGGGAAAGGAAGGTGGAAAAAGGAGTTGTCAGAGGAGGAAGTGGGATGTAGAGTTATCCTATCTATGATTGAGTAAAGAAGGACAGCCTTGGAGTCGGAGAAGATGGCAAAGTGGCTGAGCAAACAAAGTTGAGGGCGAGGATGGCCTTTGCTGCAGCTAAAACGATGGATGAGTAGTTTGGGAAGCCTGTTACTGAAGGTGATGTCTTGGATGACGGCAGCAGTGGCTGTCTTGTCACCTTCCTTGGAGCCATCAGTATAGATGAAGGTGTAGTTGGAGAGTTGGTTTTGGTTTGGTTGTGGAGATTGATGAAGAGGTTAGGGTGGGTTTGGTTTTGTGATGAGTGGAGAGGCCCAGGTGGATAGAAGGGAGGGGGCGGCCCAGGAGGAGAAGTGGGCCAGGAAAAGGTGCCAAGAGTGGCGGGTTGATGCCAAGATGAAGGAGGTCTGATTTATTGCATAAGCTAAAGGAAGGGGATAGGGTTTCAGTCCTATTAAAGAGAGGGAGAAATCTGTTTCTGTTATTGTCTTCCATCAAATATATTCAAATTAAATTAATCAATTAATATTAAATTAAATTATCTGTTTCTGTTATTGATACCAAACTTTGAAACTTAAATATCACCTTAACGATATCAGATTTTGAATGCTTTATTCACCAATTTGTTTCTTCTGAAGTCCTCTTTCATATAAGATGCTTGACCCCTGATATAATACTTTAACATGACCTGTACTGACATGCTGCCAAACACCATCAATAAATCTGATAAAGATTATTTCCATACTCCCAATCATATGGGACCTAAAAAAACACATTTTCAATGACTAGAATTTAGAATAGAAGTTTTACTTTAATGTATATGGACAGAGATTTGCTGAGCAAAACAGTCTTTAAACTGTCACAACAGCACTTATACTTTTTAAGTTATGATAAATCAAAGTTTGTAAAAAAAATTAGCATGTGCAAAAGTGATGATGTATGAAAGGGACAGCTAAAATGAAATAAAAATTAATGTAATTATTTTTTTGTTTTCCCAAATTTCAAATATCAGAGGTTCTCAAATTGCATTATACTGCTAACATGGGTCATGGTAGCTTAGAATAATATCAAATTTTCTTTCCACTATTGCCAATTGTTTTGATTTCCTTTGATACCTGAAACCACTTGATTTGATATTCTTAAGAGTCTAGAAATTTGATCGTTGGATTTCCTTTCATGGCATGAATTATTGTTCAGCACATTCCATTGGAAACTTTCTTTAAGTCTTGACAAATATCACCCTAAGACATCCCACCCCTCCATTTCTGCCCTTCCCTTGTTCCAATGTGTCCCACCTCTTCTTCAATCGATAACAAACATCACACCAGGTTTCTCCCTTTCAGCACCTAACCTTACACACCCCTTTCTTTTCACCTGAATTTTACTCCCAAATTCAGCCCTTCCTTTTTTATCTCCCTTACAAACCTTCCATCCCCTCACTATCCTAACTCTTACACCATAATTTATTAACACCCTCTTGGCACATTTGACTGACTGTCGTGGTGCCATTAAACATCAACAAACCAAATTTCATCAGCTCATCAGTTCTTGAGATATTTTGATGACAAACAGACAAACTCAGGCAAAAACATTGCTCCGTCCCAACTTTGTTGGTGGGTGTAATAACTTGATTATTAAAAATAATGGTATTTTCACAAATTTAGAGACTGCTCAACTATAAATAAAAATATAATATAAAATAAAAACTAAGGAATATAATACTCCTTTGTCTTTGATTGGCAATGTATCTTTATAGACCTTAAAGAAAGTTGTGATATTTATCATTACCAGTAAATCTATTAAGTGATAAATACTCCACTTTGGAGTATTTGTTTTTTTCCCCCTTGGGGATCAATTTTCCGAAAGCAAATTGTCCTGTGAGATGTACGCGATTTGACAGGATTATGTACAAATCTCAAAACAGCACTCAGAGATATCGTGGTAGTTTTTGAAGTGTTAATAATTTGAGCTCTTGAAAATGTTTTTAAATATGATGGCTGGTCTGTGTCAGGAGACTTTGTATTGATTAACCCTTACTCTCCCAAGGTTCCAAAAATAGAATAAGCTATTTCTGAAATTTTTGGAAAGAGGATTTTTTCAGCACTTTCTGTTCCATTTGTACCAAAACAAGTTCAACTTTTATGAAAGCTAACATGTTGAACTTTCCAAAAATGTGCATATTTCCGAACTCAAATATGCAAATTAGGTCATTGAATTAGCATATTAGGTCTCCAAACATTTTATCTTTATGACACGCTTGTGCCTTGTGGCTAAATAGCAAAAAAATATGGATAGCATTTCTGAATCGTCCTTGGAAAGACCTTTCATTTGATACTATTCATATATTTTTAGGAATCAGAAGAAAAAAAAAAATGACGCAAATATGAAAAATTTGGTACATTTTGACCTAAAAATTATCCCCAGATTCTGTGAATAATCTATCTAAGTGTATGGCACTAAATTTTCCAAAAAAATGCATTTTCCCCTCCTATGATGTCCAAAACTAATAGAATGCAGAAAAACAAGATGTTTACATCATCATTTGCAAAAAATAAAATAAAAAAATTATGCAAATGATATGCAAATTAGGTCATTAACCTCATTCATTATGTTTGTTTCTGACCCAATTTCAGCCATTACAAGCTTCACAGCTACTTTTATGTTGATAGACTATGCTGATTATCTATTAAACACTTACTTTTGTTCATTCCACATGGAATTCATAAGAAATGTTTGCCGAAAAGATCCAAATTTGTAAAATCTTCTGCTATACCTTGTTGCTGCAAATAGAATTTGGAAAAGAAAAAAAATTGCAACTATATTCATTCAACTTACTTTAGTTTGGTCTTCCCATAACCAGTTACCGAAGACCTCGTGTCGATCCCAATCACTCTCCACCAGTACCTTCTACAGATGAAAGTCTTTATCGGCTGCAGGGATGACCTTCGACCGTTGTATCTCCTGCAGCCAAGCGTTCTGCTCTTCCTCCCTGGTTTTGAAGGCAGTTTTGCCGCTCGGATTTTCTTTGAGTGGTGATGGTGGCGAGACTGTAGCGGAAGGCCTGGAAGAAAGGCCTGGGCTCATCTTCAACGATCTGTCCCTTTTCCTCTAGGGTTGGGGAGTAGCGGGCGGCTCGTCCTCTTCAAGCATACGCATAACATGTTATCGCATAACATGTTATCGCATAACATGTTATCGCATAACATGTTATCGCATAACATGTTATCGCATAACATGTTATCGCAATAACATGTTATCGCATAACATGTTATCGCATAACATGTTATCGCCTAACATGTTATCGCATAACATGTTATCGCATAACATGTTATCGCCTAACATGTTATCGCATAACATGTTATCGTTATCGATAACATGTTATCGCATAACATGTTATCGCATAACATGTTATCGCATAACATGTTATCGCATAACATGTTATCGCATAACATGTTATCGCATAACATGTTATCGCATAACATGTTATCGCATAACATGTTATCGCATAAGATGTTATCGCATAAGATGTTATCGCATAACATGTTATCGCATAAGATGTTATCGCATAAGATGTTATCGCATAAGATGTTATCGCATAAGATGTTATCGCATAAGATGTTATCGCATAAGATGTTATCGCATAAGATGTTATCGCATAAGATGTTATCGCATAAGATGTTATCGCATAAGATGTTATCGCATAAGATGTTATCGCATAACATGTTATCGCATAACATGTTATCGCATAACATGTTATCGCATAAGATGTTATCGCATAAGATGTTATTGCATAACATGTTATCGCATAACATGTTATCGCATAACATGTTATCGCATAACATGTTATTGTGGTTTCTAACCTGCCCCACAATTTTGTGGTAACCGTGGGGACAGACTTTTACAGCCGGGAAGCCCGGGGGTACATACAGGGGTCCAAAATGTTTGTTTTATCGATCTAGTAATCACCACAACAGTGGCATAGCCAGGGGGAGGGGGAAAGGATCATGGTCCTAAAAAATGGGGCATCGAAATAATGTACCGGTACTAGACCTAAATACAAGCATTTTCCCCTAAATGGGCCTGGGGCACCCCCAACATGTGTATTTTGCCCTAACATGGGACCCCTACTCCACTTTCCCCCATAAAATTGTAATTTCGGCCCCTGAAATAATGGAACTTGGATTTTGTGAAATTGGGAATACACATATTTTAGTAGGCCTAAATTTACAATATTGCCATTAGGAAATACCTATATTTCAGTCCATTTAGAAATGTTATTATTGGGGTTCAGCTTTCATTTGTTTCATCCCGGCTATTATAGAAAAGACCTAAATCCTTTTTTTTATATGTGATTTTAGTGTCCCTTTTACTTGTTAATCGTAACAAGCAAAAAATCCCCGCTAATTTATCATTAGAATTCTATAAGCCTTATTTTATTACTACACGTTTACAATGTAATACTTTCGCTATTTTTGGAAGAAAACACTCACCAACTCCAGAATTTAGAACAGATCGCTATCCATCTCAGCAGGCTCTATATTCTCCTCTTCCTCAATCTGGTTGAGTTCTGGTACATCTTCTTCATCAGAAGTACCTTCCAACCCCTCTGAATCATCATTATTTTGAAGAAAACATAGGAGTCGGAAGGCACGTTCGACGTTGTATCTCGCCATTTTGTGATATTGAATGTGCGAAGAAAAAAAAAAGACACAAATTGACGTCATCATCAGAGACCTTTTAGGCAGGTAGAGGGGGTGCATCTGTTATTGTAATAGTTCGTCTGAACGATCTATTTCTCCTCTACCCTAGAGATTTTAAAAATTCCAATACAATATTTGGGTCATTTTTTATGATTTTTTGATAAAAAAAGGTCAAAAATGGCCCAAAATCACAAATTTTGGCATATTTTCTTCAAAAAAACACAAACATTGACCAAGTACAAGTAAAAATCGTGTAGCAACCAACAATTCAAACTATCTTTATACTTTACCTGAAAAAAAAAAATAGAAAAATATTCATGTATGACATTCATTTAAAAAAAAAAAAAATAAAAAAAAAAACTGTTTTTTTTAAATGCACTTTTTTGTAACGATTTTACTCAAAAAATTTCAATCTAACCCCCAACAAAATAACCATATTATGAAAGATCTATTCAATCTGGTTTGAATGAACTTATTTGCAGCTCTATAGGATTTGGGAAGGTACTCAAAAAAAAATTGGTAAAGGGATCAAAAAAATGCTATTTGGAAAATTGGGAAGATGCCTTTGTAAGATTCTAGCATAGTCAAAAAAACAAATCAGAAAAGACAAACAAATTTATATTTTATCGCTTTATAATTTGTTTTATTTTGAGTAATGTCCTTGAAATTTACAAATTGTTAAAGATTTCAAGTCTATAATGCAATGTTATACATTGTACTAACACATTTTCAAGTCTTTCATAAACTATGGTTGCAATTACATCATAATATGGAACAGATTAATTTCATAACTATATTTTTTAATTAGTTATTATAAAAGACATGAAGATTTAAATATCTATAAACCAAGTTTTATTTCTACTGATTTTTATGAGAATTTCTGCTGTTTTCATGTTCATCACTAAATTTCATAAAACAATTTACTTAAAGGAATATTCCCATGGTTTTTTGTAAAATTTGATTTAAAAGAACATGCTTTTAAAGGCAATTTGCTACAAAAATCAGGTTGATATCGTAATCCGGTCAGGAGATATGAATTTTTAAAGATTTCCCAATTGCATTTTAAAGTTTTTGTACAGTATGATGAATTCAATGTTTGATGGTGTCATAAAGGCAATTCCATTGGAAATGTTTTTGGGTTTTTTAATGTTGTTTCTGTATGAATAGAAACAATTTTTCAAAGTTATTGAAGGTAGGGTATATTTGCCAATGTATATAAATACTTTTATTAATATATTTTGATAATATTTTTCTAGCAGGTTTTACTATTAAAAAGGATGATAGATTTTAATCAAAAACGTAACTTTGTGGGAGACTGTGTTGCTGTGATGTCATACTGAGCCTTTTCCTATTCATTTATTGTCAATTTTTGTGAACCTTAAAATTTGAATATCTCCTGGTAGGAATTACATATCAACATGATTTTTATTCTAAATTGTTTCTAAAAAATTTCTCTTTCTTATAAAAGGTTACGAAAAAACATAGGAATATTTCTTTAATGTTAACAATAATCCTCTAGCTTCTCAGATTTGACACATGATTATCATGTAAAGATTTACAATATGGAGTCAACTGAAGATTTCACAAAATTAAATATTTTAGTAAATAATAAAGACTATTTAATTGAAAACTTATAAAGCATGCATTGTTTACATTAGTGAGAGGGAAAAAGGGACTCCCCCTTGCTTTAATCAGAATTCCTCCTTGAAAATATTCCAGAGGGGGAACGTCCTATTGCTGTAGCACATGACATGTAAATCTCAGCACAGTCAAACCAGTAAATCCCCTTAAATTTTAATTCATAGTGTGATGCTTTCACACTACACTAGTCTCATTTTGAACAATGTTTTAGCTTGTTATTTTTTTGCTGTAGCCTCACTAGATTTTAAAACAGTTTACCATTAGTCCTTTAGAGGTTTTTACTTTCTCTGATATCATTGTATTTTTCCTTTTTCCGCACAGGCATGCAATATATTCAAATTAGATTAATTAATATTAAATTGATTAATGATAAAATTAAATTCCATGGAAATATTTCTTTAATGACAGATACATTCAAGCTGATTTGTTAAGATATAGGAAAGGACCACTTTTGCTTTAAAATCACAAAAAAGTCATGTAACTGACCTCATGGGTGAACTAAGAATAATAATTTCCACAGCTTATTTAAATAGCTATCAGGAGAATTCAGGAAATTAGAAAAGTTTATGTGATTGATGGTGATATCTTGATTGGTTATTCATTTTCAGAAAATTGATTTTCTGTAGTGATATATTGAAAAGTTTCAACACTTCTTATCTTCAAAAACAAACTGCTTGAGCAGCTACACATCAGTGAAGCATCCGAGTGGGGAAGGGGTACATTCCCCAATGTATAGGATATATAACATCAGATTTTTACCCCCCACCCATCCCCTTCATGACAAACATTTTAAAGTAACTACTATATCAGACATGTGAGTGATGATTTATAAAAGTAGCTGAAATTAGTAAATTTTCTCATCAAAATAGCTAAGTATTGTAAATTATGCAGGAAATAGGAGAAATTAGCTTGAAAATAGCTGCATTCAGCTAAATAGCTGAAGTCTGACATGCTGAAATTGGTCAATTTTTATTTTTCATTAAAATAACTAAGTATTGTCAATTATGCAAAAAATAGGTGAAATTAGCTTGGAAAATAGCTGCAATCAGCTAAACAGCTGAAGTCTTACATGCTGAAATTGGTCAATTTTTTCATTAAAATAGCTAAGTATTGTCAATTATGCAGAAAATAGGTGAAATTAGCTTGGAAAATAGCTGCAATCAGCTAAATAGCTGAAGTCTCACATGCTGAGATTGGTCAATTTTCTAATCAAAATAGCTAAGTCTTGTCGATTATGCAGAAAATAGGAGAAATTAGCTTGGAAAATAGCTGAAATCAGCTAAATAGCTGGTCTCACATGCCTGCATATAGTCTATAGTCTCACAACGTATAATATGATTGTGAGAATTGGATGAAATTGGCATAAAAACCAGATCTTGATGGGCTGATCTTACTGTATATATACCACAAAGAAGAGTTATGTATGTTTTCCTTCGAAAGACATAATGAAACATTCCGCCACTGGAAGCAGTAGCAGCCACAACAGTACATGGGTTCACAAGCTTGTCCTAGTTTTCAAGACCTTATCAGCAATATTCCAGGGATGAACTTTCAAAGCTATTAAAAACTTGTCTTCCAACCCCTTTTAATGAAACCACTATTTGAAATGAATACATACACTCATTTGTTGGAATCACACAACTCACTTGGCAAAGGATACTCAATACCTACATCCTAAGACACTGTGTGTATGTATGCTCATGGTTCATTAATTTATGGAACAAATCTAAAAATTAAAATCAAAATTGAAAATTAAAATAAATTAAATACAAATTAAAAAAAAAATAATTAAAATTATAATTTCTTTAAAGTCTTTTAATTAAATTATTTTATATATATATATATATATCTTTTTATTATTTTATTTTTAAAATTTCTAATTGTCAGATCTACTTTCATTAGGCCTGTGCCTGTGGTCTGTGACCATATTGTTGTTAATACAGTTCAGCTAGATAGGGTTAAGACAATGTACCTGCTGCTAGTGCACTCCATTTTTACTAACAAAAAGATTTAGAATTATGTTGTGAGTTAGATTTTGTGAGTTTGTAACTTTCTTGAAGTGTATTTTTCTGTGTTCTAAATTCAAAATAAAATAAAATAAATGCATGGAACAATTTATTCTTTACTGATAACCAATCACAATCTTTCTAAAGAAAATTGATTTGCTTCCTTACCATCATTAACTTGAATTTTAATATGGACATCTTTAACACATGTGGAACTGTATGCATTTCTGAATAGAATGTTCTTACATTTTGTTAAAAAAACTTTTGTCATGTTTTTCAACTATGATTACTGATTAAAGCTTTGATAATCCTTCATTTGGTACTCAGTAAGATGATGTTTTTCCTAATTATTATTTCTTCACTTTATTTGTACTTTTATAGGAATGGTCAAATTCAACTGCTGCTAAATTCAAAATAATTTTCTCATTATTTTAAAACTAGGGCCTGTCCCAGCTTTCAGTGATTTGGGGCCTAAACTGACAACCACTGGCATTGCTAGGGAAGAGGGGGAGGGGGCATACTCCATGCCAGAAATTTGCCAAAACAAAAATAAATTCTAAAATATTCTTTCTGCTCAAAATTTATCAATATTTTTGCTTAATATATCTGATATATCAGACTTTTTCCACACAAAATCATTTTTTTTTTATTATAAAAAAAATGTGAAAAATTTCCTCTCAATTTTTGTTATATAAACTTTATTTTTCTCAGGGCAACTTATTTTGTGGGGATAAATTTTCCCATCCAATAGTGCTGCCACTCATGTGTGCAAATCATGCAAGATGATGTTTTTTGAAGAAATGCACCCGAATGACATCATAGGTGTGATTTGAGCGGAAACTTGCCCCCCACTTTTTCCAAATTTGTATATTTTGTATGGTGATTTTTTGCATCTTAGCATGATTTTGTGGTTTTACCCCACGTTTTACTGCCCCCCTTCCCCCCACACACACACACACACTTTCGGTAGGTAAATCCCACCCGGCTTCATGTAAAATTGTTTTTGTTCAATGAATCTTTTACCATTTTATCAGTGAGTGCAAAGATTACAGTATGTTCATTGCTAATTATGTTTACATTTTTGTCTTTGAAAATCTTTAACAAACAACACCTGTATGCCTCATATACTACGGTCATTTTCGTTTTCTCTTTATTTTAGTTGCAAATCATCAGCATTAATAAGCCTCATTAAGCACAATGGGTTTGTTTATCATTTTCACTTTAAAGTGAGTGCACTTTTGTACAAAAGCTCTATGTATGCAGTAACTGATAAGTTCACAAAACACTGTGGCTTTGTGTATGGCTTTCATCAACTTGATATAATCCTGTTTTTAATTCACACTGAAGGAGTTAAAGTTTTTAGATATGCATTTATCAAAACAGTAAGAGTTAATTAGCTTAATCTTTTTTTTTGTTAGTTCAGTGTCATTTCCTCACTGATGGCTTAAAGGATTAGTTCAGCGGTCATGCAAGTCCATCTTATATGAAAGAGGACTTTAAAAGAAACAAAATGGTGAAAAAAGCATTGCAAAATCTTATTCCGTTAAGGAGATATACAAGTTTAAAGTTTGGTATCATTTCTGTTGAAACGACTGAAATCCAACTAGTTGAAATCAGGACCAACCCACAACCCAGACAGTGGTGTAGCCAGCCATAAAGGCCTTATTTTGTACAGGGACATAAGCATACATGTCCCTTAACAAAATCATTAGGAGTGGGGCCCTGTCCCCCACTTCCACCCATGTGCATATGCATCTTATGTTCTTAACAGCAACTGCCAGACTTTAAGAAGAGTTTCATTTGGCATACCTATCTCTCATCAATAAAACATGTACTAGCCACTCATTCATTAATCAGAATATTTATGTAGTTTTAATGTTCCTGTTCATTTGATTCATTGTTGGCTTGAGTGTCTCATTAACTACCTGACAAGCTTTCTGAGCTTTGACATCTAGAGCTATTCATTTGCAAAAGATCTATGTTGGGCGATAACGATGAAATAGACGAAAGGATGATGGAACTATATTGTTAAATTAACGACAACATAAGCTTTTTCTTTTGCAAAACCTTTACAGCACATGCATCTGCAAAGAACACAATTCCTCGTAAACAATCTCGGTCGCATCACCACAGTCGTTAACTGGTATAATTTATCTGATAAAGTCATGCCGAGGTCATTCACTCCCTCCTACTAGATTTTACGACAAATTATCAGGCCTGCAAGTTATTACTTGGAAAACTAACTTCCGAAGACAAACTGTTGATTAATCGTCATTTGTTTAAAAGCATGTGATTTCCCTGGAAAACATTGGGACACTTTGTGGAGATAATCAATTCTTGTCCATGTATTAGATGAAGATGATAACAGTCTTAAAAGGGGATCAGTTTGATTAGTTGAGTCTCTATAGCAATGCGCAAACATTGGATTTCCTTTTCACTCTTCAGTGATTTTGGCAAAATTATTATATTGGAAAATTATTGTTTAAAGAAAAAGATGATGCAATCAGTTTTGGCCAAAAAACAACTTGTGGTATCTAGCGCTCAAAAATACAAATTAATATTTTGGCATGAAATGCTTGGGCTCATTCTTTATTATAGAATAGAAATAGGGTAAAGAAAATCTCTCAAATGTTGAAAGCAGAGAAAATCAGGCCTGTATTAATGCAGGGTGTACAACATTGAAACAAAGGCAGGAATGCAGATTTTTTTAAACTGAAATGCTGCATAGTTGAAGACTTCATTAGTTGAATTCTGGGTCTCCAACATTTCCATAACAAGGGCAAGGTCTTATCAAAGGTATACCAAGCACAATTAATGACTGGTATGATCAGGGATTGTTGGCAGCAGGAGGCAAACTCCCCTGAGACTCAAATTGAGGAATTATTCAAATCAAATTGGTAAAATTGAACAATAGTTTTGACAAATTTCCTTCAAATTGATGGAAATTTCTGGAAAGTTTCCCAATAAGCAGCAATGTTTGATGGAAACTTAACTTACCAGTGCAATTTTGCACTTGTAACCACAAAATTCCCCCTCCTTTATATGTACCTTACATTATACATATTACTCCCAAATACAGTATGAAATGTGAGTATCTGCAATATCATTAGCATTTTGAATAAATTATTTTTTTACACTTAAAAGGTTAAATACATTAAGGTCAACTGAAGGTCAAAAGTCATACTTATAGACAGACACCTCTTGTACTGTAACAGCTCTCTTGTCCTTCGTTCCAGCTACCTGGAAAATATGAGGGCGCATGCTGAAAAAAATGAAAGAATCAGAAATATAACTATATGGCAAGTGTATGTCATCCTTGCCTGATATGAATTCATTTTCTTCTAGCCATTTATATAAATGCACAAACTAAACATTCCAGAAACAAAACAGGCAAATGTATTTACATCTCAATACTTTGAAAAAATTGTTTGTTTTGTTTTTTTTTTCCATTTTCCTATGTAACTATTTTGATTTCTTTTTTCTTCTCTAATCTAAAATTAATTACAAAACAATGCACAGGAAACATGAATATGTACTTTAGAAATAATTAAAAGTAAGGTTTGGTTTGGAGTGAGAACCATTTTAAAGAAGAATCCTTCATGATGAAAATTTGTTGCAATAGAATTTTAGTCCAAAATTTTCAAAGCCTACAAGGTTTGACAAAAACATCACTTAAAATCACTCATCCATAAATAAACAAAACCTTCACTGTTAAATACCATCCTATTTGTACATTATTACTTCAAGCCAGACACTTTTGGACCACAGGAATACTTTTTCCTTGTGGTGAATTTTGCAATGAAATTTGTTTACTATCAATGTTAGATTATGACCATGGAAAGTTTGTGCCTAAATAAGAAATCCCTAGTGGAATTGCTTGTGCTGGATTGTGGTTTCTGTTGTGAGCAATACATACATATGGACCCTGACAGATTTAAAGTTTTGTCGGGCTTAAGATGCTTAAGGTTTAGACTTAATGTTTAATTCTTTATGTTTTGAATATTAGTAGCAAACATGAACTAATTATGTTGGACAATGGATTATAAAAATCAAATGATACATGCAGATTCCCTCAATGTAGACATGCTTGTATTTTTTTTTTTTTAAATGCCTTTTGACTGTTTTCCTACTTGAGCCTAACTTACAAAGCAATAATATAACTGAACTAGAATTATAGCACTCTGTAGAGCGAATACCTCCGCCCTGTTTATTCCCCATCTGGAATATAATCTATCTTAGAAATATCCATGGCCCGCCAAGTTGTAACCCCAAACAATCTCTTTCCCACTGTTGATCTGTATTGCCATTTGCATTCTAACACTTCAGAATCTGACCATTGTTTTCAGTTTTATTCCAGCTAAGCTTTCATTGTTTGAGCTCTATTCAGCCAAGGCTCTATTCAGCCAAGATTCACATTCCATCATTTCCCTTTCATAAAAGAAGCCAATTGTTTTGATTCCTTTTGATACCAGAAAGCACTTGATCTGATTTTCAAGAAAATTGATTGTTTTGATTTCTTTTCAGGGCATGAATTAATTGTTAAGCACATTCTATTGGAAAGTTTCAACTATCCTAAAAGATCACACCCTAAAACAGACTACCCATCCATTTCTGCCCCTCCCTTAGTTCCAATATAACCCAAATTTGAAAAAAGTACTTCTTCACTAAGCAGTGACAAAACCACACACCAAATTAATCAAAATCCAATCACCCACTCTTGAGACATTTTGATGACAAACAGATAAACAGACAAACAGAGGCAAAAACATAACCTTCCTCCAACTTCATTGGTGGAGGTAATAATCTATTAGAGATGTACAAAGATATCACAACTTTGTTTCAAAATGACTGCTGAAAAAAGTCTACAGTAAAAGAGTGATGTCACACTTTCAAATTGATAAGAGCTGTGTGACCATGTATTTACTGAAATTGAATTAATTTGTTTTACTTTCCACAAAATATCCATACATGGTGAATACGTCTTTGCTTTGGTGCTACAGCCAATAGCTTAGGTTACAAAATCCTGAAAAAAACATTTTATACTTGAATATCAGCACTCTGTAGAGTGCATACCTTCGCCCCTGTTGCAATTCCAATAAATCTAGAATAATTTTATAGAGTTCATTTGATCCCCATACTCAATATAATCTACCTCAGAAATCCTAGGCCAACCAAGATTCATCCCCAAGTTTTGATCTGTAATGATCATTTGCATTCTGAACACTTAAGATTATCTTCTGACTGGATTTCTTCCAATTGTTTTCAGTTTTATTCAGGCGAAATATTTTTCATTGTTTGAGTTCCTTTTATTCAAGATTCACATTCCATCATTAAACCAATTGTTTCATTTACTTTATGATTCCTGAGACCACTTGATTTAAGCATCTTTGAGTCAAAATTGTTGGATTTCTTTTCATGTTATAAATATCATTGTTCACCACCTTCCATTGCAAAGTTTCAACTATATCGTGACAGACCTTACCTAAACAACCACCCCTCAATTTCTGCCCTTCCTTGTACCAATACTTCCCAAATTTAAATCAATTGTTTGTTCTCTTAGCAATAATAAAATTTACAAATACATTTAATAAAATACACAGAGATGTTTGAGGAATGTGAGGGTGTGACATCACTTCTAGTCTTATTTCAGTCATTTCTACACAACCCTGACAGAGCCCGAAAATGTACAATAGGATCTATAATTGACTTACTGCAAATATTTTGCAATCAAGGCAACGCATCAGTCATATTCATGTTCTCTTTGTACAGGACAAATTTGCAGAAATCTGGACGATGCTGGGGCCACCTCGACATTCGTGACTTGCCTGTAAAAAAAAAAAAAGGAAAATTATTTTTAATAAAGCAACTTTTCGTGTTTTGATAGTGACACATACTGTATCTGCAAAACCTTTGATGAGTTGCTATTTATGGGTTAATATACAGAGTTAATGTGGGTGTAACATGGGGATGTAGAGCCCTCCATGGATCACTGCCATTTTCAAAACATTGAAACTAAAGAACTTTATCATATGATAACAACTGGCAATTGAAATACCGATTGCGATATACTTCAAAATCTATTTTGCAAAGAATAATGGATGTTTCTGTCATTGCTCTTTAATTCACCCAGCCATTTTCATGTACAGATCTTTCTCACCATCTTTATGACTCCAGTGACATCATACAAAGGGACCTCTTTTTGAATTTTGCCTCATTGGACCTTTTTATGTTCATGCATATCTGGAAACTCCTATTTCATACTAGAAACCAAATGGTTGAGTGGTTCCAATGCCTCATTTTTGGAACTCTTTACATTTTAATTAAAATCTGAGTATATTGAGATCTGCTTAATTTCATTTTGTTAATTAGGTAAAGCCCCAAGTGAGATCCCATTTAAAATTCAAGTCAGCATGTTTTATGGCCCCTTCCTCTCCAAACAAAGAAATGTTGAATATTATAGTCATATAATTAAAGTAACTTTGTAGTCAGTTCGGTTCATACTGCCGATTGGGGGACTCATGCACACTGAGCTTACAGTGATATATGGAAGCCGCCATTTTTATAGTGAACTTTCTGTCATAGAGGCTTATCAGTAGTTTCATTGAAGGTTTGTAACAAAGTTTGCTTTGTTCATGCTCAATTTCACAAAAGTAAAACAACTTCGTTACTATCATGTAGTTATTTGCTAAATAATTTTTAGAAACCCTCAAATTATTTCTCATGATTTCAAAAAGCCTTGTTAAAGCACAACTGCCTATAACTGTAATACATAATAAGAATTTACCACTTTTTTAAATTCTCGAAACCGCACAATTAATATTAAAAGCGCATGGTGAATATTAAAAGTGCATGATGAAAAGATAATTCATATGCCATTATTCAAAATCATGAAGAAAAATGTTGAACCCTCCACAGTGGTTGAGTTTCCCACGCTCAAAATGTTTCTGATTCTTATAATATTCCTATACAAATTTTTAATTTGGATAGATGCATTGTGGGATACTTCTGTAAAGGATTCCCTGATCAGGAGAACAAAACTGTTCTTTACAAAAATTGTTTTTTTTTATCAATTATAAATTAAAGTCATATTTTTAATGGAGGAGAGAGGGGCATTTCATCCTCATCCAAATAACTCAACAAACTCTTGACATCTCTGAATATGCATGCTCTCAAACTTCATCCATGAATTAGGCTGGGAACATCGGGGAAGGCATAAGTCATGAGGGGGCTAAGAGAAACCCATTGGATCGAAGAATATTCTGAACTTTTAGCATATCACCTTAAAGTGCATGAATTGGGCTGGGAACATCGGGGAAGGCATAAGTCATGAGGGGGCTAAAAGAAACCCATTGAATCAAAGAATATTCTGAACTTTTAGCATATCACCTTAAAGTGCTTGTGTGGGGCAGGGAGGGGGTACGTCTATAAAGAAAAAGGTTAAATCATTAACTTATTTCATAATGAAAATGTAATAGTCCAGATTTGAAGAAAAAATCAAATATTGTGTTGATTCAATTTTTTGTTCAAAGATGTTTAAATTTTGGAGATTTCGTGTAGCAATTGGTTGAAATTTAAACCAATCACAAATTTGATTCAAATTAGATTTATTTTGTTTATATCATGATTCTGCCTCTTTAACGACATCCTCCATGTCAGGCCCATAGCCAGGACTAATTTTGTCAAGCAGAGCACAAGCACTTCAAAAGGGCAGACTCTCATATACCGTGCTTATATATGTTTTTGTTTGACTTTACGGGAGTGGAGACCACACTAGACTAATAAATTATCAAGCAAGTATGGCACAAATGGATCATGCTTGCTTATTTATCACTATTTCAAGATATTTTCATTAAGCCCCACCTACTTATTAATATTTATGAAATCAACATAAGCAACATTAGAGAAAATACATCTGTGTATTACATATTGTGTCCATTGTACCACTGAGCAAGAGAGAGATACACAAGGCCATATGTGCTCCCAGTAGACCCCCCTCCCCACCGAAGGGGCTTAAACCACTGTAAACACTAGGAATTGAAATTAGAGTTTTACAGGTCAAGTTTCAAAGCAATAGCAAATTCCTATCACCTATTTACAAGGAATTGTAATAAAAGACAGGGATCCCTCAAACCCCTCACAAATGTTAACAATGGTCTCACCCTATTTAAATTTAAAAACCAGAATGTTTAATGACCCTCCCCCTTCCCTCTCCCCTTCCTCTTACAGAAAAGAGGTTGGTTTGGCCAACTTTGAGCCGCAGCTGTGCAAATGCATCTTTTTGATTGGTAGGTGCTAATAAACTATAAATATCTGTTTTAAACTGACAAGTTTTGACATAAAGTTTTAAAATGTAGATAGATATATTGGGTATTTTACATCCAGTCTTCAACAGTTAAGGTTATAATAGAGATAATCCACCTGTGATGAACTGATGGATGAGGACCCGCCAGGAATTGAACAAGTGACTTGTAAGTTGGCAATGTCATGATATGACCATTAGACCAAAGTATTTGCTTCTTTTAAGCTTTTATATAATTATACATAAGTCATTAATGATGACCAACCTGTGAAACATCGTTGGCAACTGTTGTGATTGTTCAGTATTGAGAAGGAATGCACTCCAAATACAATTCACTCTAGTCTTATGTCCTGGGAGAACAATAATGCTATTACAGACAATAAACAAAGGAACTTAGGTTTATGAAAGGGTGGTAATTCACAATGGTATAAAGAGATTAATTCGATAGAAATTTACAGGTTGTGGATAAAGTCAAGATATATATCATTTAATTTCAAAATTATTTAAATTACCTAAATATGACATTTTAACAAGATAAGCATGTGCACACTATCTAACAACATAAGCATGCTACATAAGAAGCAAAACTGGTATGCATTTGTAAAGATTTGAAAAGTTCCAAGATTTTTGCACTAGGCCCCATCCACTCATTAATATGCATAATATCGATACTAAAAACAATAGGGACCAACTATGGCTGATGATGCATCTATGTGCCATTTATGACATGGCACTGATGTATGGTTCACAAGATACCATGTTTACAAGCTGTTTTCTGTAAAACCACATTATGCCCCGCCCACAACTCTAATCAGTAATTTCAACATTTTAATAAAATGGGCATCTTTACCAACCCTAACCCCTTATTTATGCCAAAGAAGATGCAAAACAAATATATGGTTATCAAAATATGAGCAGTTAAAGATTTTACATTTTGTCCCGCCCACTCATTAATATGCACGATATCGATACTAAAAACTATAATTATATATCTATAGATTATGATGCATCTATTAGCCAAATATGACGTGGCATACATGTACTGTTCAGGAGATATCGTGTTCACAAGCAGCAGCATCACAGACATACACACACGCACCCACCCTACCCACAGATCTAGCACTATGGGGTCCTGCACTACAGGATGTACTGTTCAGGAGATATCGTGTTTACAAGCAGCAGCATCACAGACATACACACACACACCCACCCTACCCACAGATCTAGCACAGACAGGATGTACTGTTCAGACAGACATCACAGACATACACACACCCACCCACCCAGACAGACAGACAGACATACACACCCACACACATACAGACAGACAGACAGGCAGGCAGGCATACATACATACATACATACACACACACATACACCCATACATACATATATATTTACCCCGCTAAGCGTAGCGGGGATATTTACGAGAGTTATACTTACCTTCCATGCTATAATATGCAATCTGGTCACACGACCTGATTCTAACGCACTTCTAACCGAACCTAAAAAACGCAGTAACCAGCCAAGCCCTGACCTCCATAATACCTCTGTACCACCTCACTCAACATTCCACCGAGGCCTGAACGAGAGGGGAGGCGGGCGGGATGCATGGAAGGTAAGTATAACTCTCGTAAATATCCCCGCTACGCTTTAGCGGGTAAATTTACTTCATTATACCTTACCTTCCATGCTATAATATGCAATCAGATTGCAACCGAGGATAGGAAGGAAGGGAGTTCAGATCGCCGCACATTTTTTTAATGGCTGGTACGAAACTCACACGAACCGAATCCCGTTTAAGGGCGAAAGTCCTTCACCTCGGAAGTATGAAAGACCTCAAGAGTGGGAAGAACTAAAACATAGGAAACCACGGCGAGGTACAGTCAAACCGAACAAGGCACCATTCGTTGACAGTAACGGAGGCAAACCTCGAAAGAACCTGGAGCGAAAAGCCCAGAAAAACAAGCCAACCGGAAGAGCGTGTGGACACAATTACAGCAAAGTGTCCGCAAAAAAACGCCACAAGCCACACGGATTCGTCCCACGAGACAGAACCGGCGAGAAACTACGATTGGGAACGGCGTGTACCAACGAAAAACGAATTGAAGAAATCCCGGACAAGGGAAAAATTCGTTAGCGCATAACCGCGTAAGAGCTAAAGTTAGCGGGGAACACGAGCGTCGAAAAGTGAGTCAGACCAAAAACAAGAAAAAACCGCAAAAAGCGGTTTCTCGAACAATGCACGAGATCCCGTGAAAAGAGGTTATGCCCCGAACCCGAGTGCATACCGCGGCCGTTCTATGAACAGTTCAGACGACTGTAAAAGAAAGCCACTGGATGATCTATCGGAGGAAAATGTCACATGACACACTACGAAGAGATCTCGAGTCAAAGACCGTAGACCCCACTGGAAAAACCCTGGTGGATAGCTGCAAGTTATCCCAG
This sequence comes from Chiridota heheva, assembly GCA_020152595.1. Lineage (NCBI taxonomy): Eukaryota > Metazoa > Echinodermata > Holothuroidea > Apodida > Chiridotidae > Chiridota > Chiridota heheva. The sequence goes on along the minus strand of JAIGNY010003388.1, from coordinate 281,914 downwards.
AGCTCATGACGGAACTAAGCTTGAGAGAGGGCCCACCTCCCCAATGGGGAGGGGCGACCAACCCCTCAGAAAAGCCATGCTACGTCGAGGAAAGGCGGGCCGAGGCCACACCATCAAACGAAGCGCTCCGGGACTGAGATGCAGTCCGCCGGAGCCCGGGAAAGAGACAAAAATCGTCCCTGACCCGAGGCTCGTACGTGAAGCCTGCAAGGTCATGAGCAGCCAAAGTTCGTCCTGCGCCGAGACGAAAAAGGTCAAGTACCCGTCAAGTTTCCGACAGAAGGGTCACAAGAAAAGTGCCCGACCTTGATCAAGAAGCCCCGTCGGCACCGGCGGTGATATCTGACGGGTGAAAACTTCGTTCCTTACACCAGGTGGGAGCACCGCACCACCACCAAAGGGTGTGACCACCGACTGAACGCGTGTAAAGCGGAGGGACTGAACGACACCATCCGCAGTCCAGAAAAAGCTGCCGACCGGAGCAAAGGTTGTTGAAACCGACTGACCAAAAATCAAAGGCTAAGCGAAACAAAAGGCAGGCCGTTAATATAAAACGTATACAAGAAGGGCTGCCAACCGTGTAAGGCTATGTAGCTGTGAGGCGGCATGGGTCGTAAGACCGCGGAGCTGTACAATATAGTCGACGGCACCCAAGCGAGGTCCGAAAAACTGTAGCAGTTGCGGGACGCGTAGCTCCAGGCCACGCCTATCAACAGCGAAACTTGTCTAAGAAGTTGACTGGAGAAAGTGTTAACGCATCACGATATAGTAACAACCTTGAAACCGCGGAGCCTACGGCTATGGGCGCGGAGAAAACGAATACCGTATGTCTGTACGGGCAGTTAAGTAACAGGCCGTAAAACCGCAAGGAAGCAGCTGTAAGGTGTTAAAGTATGGAATGAACCATACGTGCCGTTGTTGGTAATAGCTACCCCAAACGTAAGGTTGTCTATCAAAAGGCCACCTATGGTCAAGAAAAATATCCTTCATGGAGGTAATATTGACAAAAAGGGGGTAACGTACTACGTCAACCGTATGAGTCATAAACCCCAACACTGGGGTAGAAACCACGAAAGAGGTGACGTCCTGTGTATACTACACGGACCGTTAAACACCCTGCACCACGGAGCGGAAAAGCGTGTGGCTACTGGGGACTTACGCCGTACAAAGTCACGCAACCCGTTAAGTATTATAGATCCGTTATGGGTCTACAAAGGCGTCAGCATGACAAGTAAAAACCACGAGTCCTCCGCCAACGATGTCGCTGTGCACCACGGAGCAAAAGCTGCGTGGCTACGCGAGGGGACAACTGGTACTGGTGCGTGTCCCGAACGTAATAGCTATCAGTACCAAAGAACCGTCTAGGTCCACGATAGCGTGAACGCATTTACACCTGTAACGTGAGTCGTTATCTCATTATACCTCTATTCACCACGGGCCACCAAGTAAGTGGCTACGCGTAGGGAAGAAGTACACAGTACGCGTTCCGTTGAGAATAGTTAAAATATATATAAACTGAGGCCGTAAGAAATACGGAGGAGTTCACGTGCCACGCAAGCTATACGAGTCGTAAACTGAGTTTGTTTCATCACGAGCTCTGAAACCGGTAGCTGCGTGGGAAGAGGGGACTACCGTCGTACTCAGTGCGTGTCCCGGTAAGAGAAACGGCCGCGAACTCAGTAGTTCATGGCTACTGGTCCTCTACCACACAGCCGCTGCTGGTATAGGCCGTTAACTCCGTTTGTATAAAATCACTCACGGAGCCGCGGCGGCCGGGCGCTCTGGCGTGGGGACTGCCGTCGAACGCTAAAAACGCCCCAGCAAGAAAAAGCGACCGCGGAACACTGCAACACGCCGCTAACGGTCGCAATATCCCGGTTCCGTTACCGGGTTTATCGTGACGTTGTACGTAAAACCGCGTTAATATCTGTAGAATGTGAGCGAAGGTCTCGTTCGACGCAAGAATCACATTCAGAGTAGTTTGAACGGTCGTGGAACTACGTAACACGGAGGAATAGCTCGTGATGGTATGCCTTCCGTAAAGAAGGAAATCTTATCACCCGAGCGCTAGGCCTCGAAACCCGAGCAAGCGCTAACACGCATCCTGGGAGCGTGGCGTATCGACAAACGGGGACTCGTCCTCGTGTCCATGAACTGGTGAAAAACTATGCAGAACCGTGGCGTTCAACGCGAAAATCTCACCAAGTCAGCTCACCCGGACGTGGGGATCTCGAAACTAACGGGTGTGACGTCGTTATGCGTTACCTTGCTGTAGAACTAAGCAGCACTACAGACCCAAGCGTCATCCCATGCCCCGGACGGAGCCGCCAAGTTGTGTTACGGACCCTTACGGGCCGTAAAACAAGCCGTGGGGGCCGTATGGAACCGATTACGGGCCGTCACGGACCCTAATGGACCCGATGCAAGTAATCCAATGGCTCTACAACGAGCCGTAAAAAGGGGACTAACTCACGTAAGACCCGTGGGCGCCTCTTGTGGGCCAACCGGTCCCATCGCGGAACCGAGGACCACAGCGGTGTCGCGGTTTGAACATGTCGATAACACCAAAGCGCAACCTAAGAAGCGTTTACATGCGACGATCGCAGGACAGTCAAGGCGCGTAACGCACCGACACTAGGGACCTGCCCGTCGTGTCGATGATATAGGCGCAAAACATCGCGGAACTGTGACGTTCAACGCGAAAATCCTACAGAGGCAGTGCACACGGCCGTGGAACAGCGTAGCTATGACCAAGCAGCTTCCTAGCTAGCGAACTCAACCGGGATTCATCGTACAGTGTACGTTATCCCGTTAAAAAACTCTGAAGTCGTACAGGCCCGTGCGGGTCTAGAGAAGCGGTTGCACGCTATGCAAAGCGGGACCTCTGAGGTGCGTAACGTGCCGACGCTTGCGGAGGCCTGTCCTCCGTGCCTACAATACTGGTAAAAGTAATTGCGGAAATGTAACGTTCAACGCGGATAATCGTATAAATGGAGTTCACATGATCGTGGAACTGCGTAGCTAATGGCCACGGAACCATGAATAGAATAGCTCTCACGGCGCTATACTACTTGTGAAGATTATCACTTGTCACCTGGCCACATAGCTCGTAGCTAAGCGGGTGCATATCCGGGTAAATCGTGACGATGTCACGATATCCCGTTACAAAACTACGGAGCCGTGCGCATCCGAACACCGGAGCCGCACGCTCTCGGTCGCACCTTGAAAAATACCGGTCGCGGTGGAGTCTGTGCTCCGACCACGCCGCTTGAACCCAATCGCTGCAAAGAGTACCACGAATGGACTCGCAGCATAATCTGCACGCCGTAACGCGTGAGATGGATGTGACCGAGCGTAAATCAAAGAAGCGTTAGCGCTACGCCGGGACATCAAGGGTGTGTAGAGCATCGACGCCCGAGGGCCTGTCCTCCATGTCCATGATACTGGTGAAAATAATTACGGAACGGTAATGTTCAACGCAGACAATCTTAATTGCGTTTGCACGAGTCGTGGAACTGCGTAGCTAATGGCTACGGGACCAAGAAGAAAATAGCTGTCGTGATGCTATACTTCTTGTAAAGAAAGTCATCTGTCACCTGACCACGTGAGCGTAGTAGCTAGTGGGCGATAACGGGTGAACCGTATAGTGTACGTTATCCCATTAAAGATAAGTTCCGCTCACTAAAGCCGTCCAATGGAAGCGAAAAGGACCCGTAACGCGACCGTGGAATCGTATGGAACCGCGGACCCGTAAACACGGGCCGCGGAACCGTCAATGGAACCATACGGACCCGTAAAACACGGACCGTGGAACCGTGCACGGACCCGTAAACATGGGCCGTGGAACCGTATAACTGTCGTAGCCGTTGGCTACGGGACCAAGAAGAAAAATAGCTGTCTCAATGCTATACTTCGGATTAACCGTGCGGTGTACGTCTTTCAAGAGGCGCTCCACTAGGAGTGGCGCGCCCCGCCTCCTGGCTTTGGACCTGGGTGGCGGTGGGGAGACGAAGAGGGCCTATCAGACCGTCGCTTCTCCACTTTCTCCGCCGCTCTTTAAAAGTACCGGTCGCGGTGGAGTCTGTGCTCCGACCACGCCGCTAGATCCCAATCGCTGCAAAGAGTACAGGGATTTGACTCGCAGCATAATCTGCACGCGTAACACGTGAGATAGATGTCACCGGAGCGTAATTTAAAGAAGCGTTTGCACGCAACGCATCACGAGACATCCTGGGTGTGTAAAAACATCGACACTCGGGGACCTGTCCTTCATGTCCATGATACTGGTGAAAATAAATACGGAACTTGTAACGTTCAACGTAGACAGTCTTAATTGCATTCACACGAGCCGTGGAACTGCGTAGCTAATGGCTACAGGACCAAGAAGAAAAATAACTGTCAATGCTATACTTCTTGTCAAGAATGTCACCTGTCACCTGACCAAGTAGCTAGTGGGCATATAACGGACTTAAACCGCATGCGATGCACGTTAACCCGTTAAATACGGACCCGTGTAAACACGGGCCGCGGAACCGCCCAATGGAACCGTCCGCCCGTAACAACGGGCCGCGGAACCGTATGGAACCGTCCAATGGAACCGTCCGCCCGTAACAACGGGTCGCGGAACCGCCCGCCCGTAACAACAGGCCGCGGAACCGTATGGATCACGGAACCGTCCAATGGAACCGTCCGCCCGTAACAATAACGGGCCGCGGAACCGTATGGACCACGGAACCGTCCGCCCGTAACAACGGGCCGCGAAACGTATGGATCCCGGAACCGTATGGATCCGTCCCGAACCGCACAATGCCCGCACATAGGGCTGCGGAACCGTCAGAACGGTCCAACGGAACCGTATGGAACCGTCCGCCCGTAACAACGGGCCGCGGAACCGTATGGAACCGTCCAATGGAACCGTCCCGCCCGTAACAACGGGCGCGGAACCATATGGAACCGTCCAATGGAACCGTCCGCCCGTAACAACGGGCCGCGGAACCGTATGGAACCGTCCAATGGAACCGTCCCGCCCGTAATAACGGGCCGCGGAACCGTATGGACTCACGGAACCGTCCAATGGAACCGTTCTCCCGTAACAACGGGCCGCGGGAACCGTATGGACTCACGGAACCGCCCAATGGAACCGTTAAGCCCGTCAACGGGCCGCGAACCGTATGGACTCCGAACCGTATGGAACCGTCCCCGGACTCGCAGCAGCCCGCGTACTACGCGTACTAGGGCTGCGGAATCGTCGGGGACTGTCCAATGGAACCGTTTGGAACCGTGTTTACAACTTAGGCGACGTTCGTTAACGCCCCTAAGAGGTTATCTCTCTCTCTCTCTTACCGTTACCGCTCTAGGCGCAACGCCTCTAAGAGCGTAACCTTCTCAGTGAATTTCTTTTGTATCTGAAAAGAGAAGAACATATATCCATGCGTACATACACAAATACGGCAAAGGAAGTATGATCCTACGGACACGCTAAAGAGAGACGAGGCCTAGCAGTCTAAACAGAACATCAAAACTCTCTTAAACAGAAAAATTCTTCACTGAAAAATAAATTTCTTAAGAGAAGAACGTATGTCCATGCGTACAAACCTAAACACGGCAAAGTAACTATGATCTTACGGACACGCTAAAGAGAGACGAGGCATAGCATTCTAAACAGAACAACAACACTTGCTTTAACAGAAAAAAAATTTAAACGAAAAAATTTCTATCTGAAAAACTTTAGAAACCCGAGAAAACGCATCCAACGTAATGACTTTACTAGCGCCGGGGTAGCGTGGGAAACACCAACCACTGTGTACTTGAGGTCTGTAAAGATAAAAAGGAAAGATTATTTTCCCTGTAAATAGGTCGTCGGAGAGACCCACCCACGGTCTCTCCGACACCCCAATTTCAATCCTGAAAATTAAATATTTTATCTCAAAACTGTATAAGAAAAATAAAAATATTCATATGCTGTTAACATGAAAACGAAAATAAGCTCGCTAGTAACAACTGTAGCTCCCTAGAGTTGTTACAGGGCGACCCCACATCTACCCAGCGGTGACTATGACCCAATGCGCATGCGCCAAAATCGGAAAAGGAAATTGGCCTGCATACGAGAAGGTGTACTGAAATATCCTAACGTGTTAAACACTATACATAGTATAACGCTAGGGTCACCTCGAGGCGGGTGGGGCTAAGGGAGAAAAAGACTAATTCCCGGGCGAGAGGTCCCTAGACAGGCACAACCTGTGCTCTAGGACCTAAAACACCCACCACGAGAGTAGGACGCTCTCGAACTAGCCACTCGCTATGTACGAATGGAGACAAAAACCCGCTATCCTAAGTGTAGGCTACACGGGTAAAGTCGTGTAGGTCGGCCAAGAAATCTCGGACCCATGGCTATCTCTCCCCTTCTCTCGGAAGACTTGAAAAGGTGAGCCAGATGAGAACGGGCAGCGTAAAACCCTTCAGGTAGAAGCTGCCAAGAGAAAAGAGTTAGAAAGGTTAATTAAAAATAAAATAAAAATGACCAGTTTTCAGCGATGTTAGTGACAACAACGCGCTGAAAAAGAGTGAGGTGGTACAGAGGTATTATGGAGGTCAGGGCTTGGCTGGTTACTGCGTTTTTTAGGTTCGGTTAGAAGTGCGTTAGAATCAGGTCATGTGACCAGATTGCATATTATAGCATGGAAGGTAAGGTATAACTTGAAGTAAATATATACATACATACACACATTTTGGCAGACAACTGCATAGGTTCCTGATAATGATAGTATCAGTTCCTGATACTGATAGTATTGGTTCCTGATACTGATACTGATGGTATCGGAAGCAAAAACTTATCAATGCTACAACACACATCCTCTACCAGATTACTAATTTGGAAGAAACTTTTTAAATTACCATGGGAACAGCTACAACAACTTTGTAAACTAAAACCTTTGCCAAACAATGACATTCACAATTTTCAAAGAAACATGAACTCATGATATATCCAAATCCCCCGTGAATTATCTAAATTTCTGCCTCAAATGTTAAAGAGATTTGTGCTCGTTAAGAACATAAATTCTGAGAAGTAATCTTTTATTACAAAGTTAATAAATTCACTAAAAAATGATCATCTTCAACCCAGCTTTGTCATCGTCATCAATTTTCAATAAAAAAAATATCAGTTTTTAAATAGATCAAAATAATGCTCACAAAATTGATAAAATGATTATTCTCAACCTTCACCATCACTGTCACAAATTCAATAAAAGATTCGTTTTTTTAATTTAGCACAACAATAATTGTCAAACTCCAATCGATATATCACCAACAGAAATTAAATTGTTAATTGCACCATCAGTAAAAAGTGACGATGCTGACAATTTTCGCTCAGAGCAACATATTATTTTCATATTTACAGATAAAGCAGGCCATGAGCTTTTGTTATGAATTTTGCAACAAACATCTGAGAATACAACTGATAATACAAATCATAATAAGCTAAAGAATGACATATATATAGGTTTAATCCACATACAAGGAGCATCATAAAACATTTTATGACTACGAAGTTTTACTTCGTAAAAATGATCTCATAGTTAAAAACAATAATGAAAATAATATCTAATACAAAGTTTTTGAAAACTTTAACATGCACAAAATCATTTTTGTTGAAAACTTGTTAATGATCAGATAACATTTCTCACGCAAGACGTGTAAACAGATTTATTATTCTAACTTGCCTTTGACTTTTATATTCAGTGTTGTAACTACTGTAGATGTTTCTTCTGATTATATCCCCCACCCTCTTTTCTATGGTATGTATCCCCTTTTCTACGGTATGTATCCCCTTGCTAATGTTTGTATCCCCTTGACAGTATCTATAGATGCATAGGTGACTTACAAATACCCAATTCTCACACTCCTAAACATTTCATCAAAATCAAACACAAATTAACCATGTTAGAGCATTATCGAATTTAAAATCTTATAATACTAAATTATGCAAATTTTATTGTAAATTTGTGATATCACAAGAAAACATGATTTCTTCATGTTAACTTTTTTTTTTTTTTCAATTCTTCATCTCTGTCCATTGAATGGGTGCAGTTGAATATGATTAAGAGATCTGAATTTCCATCATACCTACCCTCTATCAAAATGTAGCAGGAGAAAGTCTAATAATGTTCAGTAACTGGAGTTTAGAACATAATTTTTCAGAATTATATTAAAGATTTTGAGCCGTCCTCTCTCACAACTTTCACATTGATTAAAAAATTCTTCAAAATTTGATTAATCATATAATTAAGAAACAACAGCTCTGCTACTGTCGTAATTTAAAGATAACTCTGTTCAAATTTTAAAGATCTTTCTGGTGAATATAATATCTTTGCCTGTCCATATTTAAAAATTCAATATCCTCTGAATGAAGAAATATCTTGGAAGTAGTTTCTTGTTAGTATTATTGTCCTCTGTCATTCAGATGGGAAGAACTGACCACAGCACTAAGTTTTCACCCATCAAGTTTAATTTATGGGCAACAAGCAGAGGTCGAATTTTACACTGTTCGGAGAAGAGTAATTTTTAGGCAGGATATCACTGTTCCGGTAAAACAGTATTCTTTTCACAAGCATTGTGGTAGCCTAGCAATGATCAATAACTTCATTTCTGCTAAAAAAATGCATGACATTGTCAATCATGAATATCATAAAAATAATTTCTTCCAGTAAGAAAAAGTTTTTCCCACCTTGCCTGCAATTGTCAACACAATTAATCATGAATATGCAAGGCTGCTTGCATATACATGTATGACTGTCTGCAACGGGATGCTACATGTGAATACTAAAAACTGACAATTTGTACATATTAACCAATACATTTAAGCCCACTTTGAAGAAATAAATTTGTCCTGTTATCGCAAACAAGTAGGAACAGTGAATTATGATCCGGAACAGTATTAATTGACAAAGTACTGTTCTGTGTAACAGTGGTAAATTCTTTTTATTTCGATCCCTGACAACTGAAATCAGACTAATTGTCATTACAATCAAGACGGCGCATCAAAATTGTGTCTTAAACACCTGATCATTAAAAGAAAAATTGGTTGAGTGATCAAGTTAAGTATCCCCGCTTCCAATTTGTACTGCTTGCTACTCGCCCACTAAATTATACGATACAGCTGCCAAGCTCCGCGATGCGATTTATGCATGTGATTAAACTCAACTTGAATGATTTTAGGCATGCAATGGAAATTATCCTGCTATGCTTCAAAGTCGATAGTACTTTTGTGTGTCTTTCCAATTAGTGGAGGTGAGATATTGCATGCATTATTAGACAGGGATACCCCCAATTTGGACAACTTTTCAATGTGGTCGCTAGATCACCATGTGATATCTCATCCTCACATCATTTATGTATTCTATCATACTTTTGTCCTGCGTTTTGTGGCTAAAAATCCATTGATATGTCAGAAAAGTAGTCAAACAGAATCTATTAAGGGTAATAATAATTTACCACCCGAATTCAATTCAAGGTAAATAAATTCAAATAGTTAAAAAGTTTATAATGAACTTTCTTTCAAATACATTAACAATTGTTAAGAATGTGATGAGGGTGCCAACCTTACTACACCAGTCATTTCTACACAGAAAAGACAGAGCTCTAAACTTGAATGTCTTTTTAACAGAATAAGATATTGAAGTAGTTTCTTCACCATTTTGTTTCTTTTAAAATCTTCTTTAATAAGATAAAGTTGTTGACCTCTAAACTAATCCTTTAACAAGAAGAAGCAAATGGAATGCCCCATAAAATAAAGATAAGGTCAAATGTAATCATTATCTTAATTTTCCAAATATCACATACACTTTAATACTAAGAAACAGTTACCGCAAGCAATGTTCTATCAATGTCTAGCAAGCACTAAGAATCCAATTAAGAAGTTTAATTAATGAAACATTCCTCATTAGGCTTCCACCAATAATAAATCAACAATAACATTTTCCTGTCTTGTCACACTCAGTAAACAATTCCAAAGATATGAACCCTTTCAACTTCAAAAACCGGTGCAATTCTAAGAATAATAAGTGACAGAATTCAATACGAGTGTTTGCTTTTAAAGAAAAATATACACTCCTTCATTAGTTCAAGTCAACAGTTCCCCGCTAAAACAGCGGCGTTGCTATCAACAGAGATAATCAATTGAGAAATGGGTAATTAAAGTACCATGCATGAATATATCAAACCAAAAGTAAATTAAATTAAATTAAATCTAGCGTTCTTGATGATTCTAAAAAAATTGATATTTACCTGTATTTTTTAAAAGCTGTATAGATGGGAGATGTCTTAATGCATGAAATAAGTGAATCAACAAAATATCTACACTCCTGGAGCTCAAGAATATGAGAAACACTTCAGAACTGGTTACATTATTTTATTGTTTTATTAATAGATATAAGTTGCTTGCACCTTGCATCTACAGATGGAATGCTTATTGCACTTTATCAAGATTGAACCCAATTAAACCATAAATAGGTCATTCTGTTAAAGGCAAGATACCATGTTAACGTGGATAACGCGGAAATAAATCCAAAGTTGCTGATTGGTCAAAATATTTACACAATCACCAACAAACCAATCACTTACTGCCATGGAAATGATGTTAGTAGTATATATCAGATGTATTGGCGATTGGTCAAGCAAACTTTTGGTGCCCTCTTAAATAGACATAACAATATAATATGTACACTTTATAAGAGGCTGTAGAACTATACCTAGGCCTATATAGGGGTGCTGAGATAAATAGATAACTAATTACAGATAAGATCAGCAGGTATAGTTATAGACATATAATGATGAACAGATTTACATAACTTGAAGCATATAACCCTGGGGGAGGGGGAGCACTTCATACTAAAAGTAGTAGGGGTGTGCAGCCCACCAACCAAAAAACATAACCACTGAAATTATAAAATTTTGATACCCGCAGTATGAAAGAAGTCAATTTTGATACCTGCAGTATGATTACTCAACAAAAATATTGTAAAAATGGACCAGCAGTACAAAATTAACACAGTAAAACCTCATTTTTGGGGAACTGCACTACAAAAATGATGAAAAAATGACAATTTTTCTATTATATTTTTATACTAAAAAAAGACACCTGCACTAAAAAAATGGTAAAAAAAAAAAGGCACCTGCTTGGGCGGCACATATATATACCTCACATATGGAAGTGGCCCCCCCCCCCCCTTCCTTCCCGGGCATATAACACCTGCACTACAAAATGGTGCAGAAAAGGCACCTGCTCGAGTGGCATATATATATATATATATATATTTCTCGCATATGGAAGTGACCCCTACCCAGGCATATAACATAACTCAAAACCAGGGCCCCTACCAGGCATGGCCATAATTCGAGGAAAGAATGGGGGCTTTCCTCCCCATTCCTTTCAGGTGGAATTAAAAATACCTAGTGTTTGTTAGACGTTGTCCCCCCACCTCGCGCAGGAAAATTACACCCCTGTATCCCCACACTTTGTGTGGCCCTGCTTAAAGCTAATTAACTACTGTGCTGTATATTACATAAACTGTTCAAAGATGCATATCTCGTTATCTTTTGTTTGTCAGATTTATTCCAATAAAATATTTCATATTAAACATTCCTTATTCTCATACCAATGCATCCCTTGAAATCGAATAAAACCAGTAACTGGGTATATTTTATTCCGACGTGACAACTCCTCGAGGGTTAGAACTCTTAACTCTTGACATGATTGCATGCAACCTTAATCATAAGGTGTTAGTTTTAGTTATGGCATACTTAATTATCACCATTCATTACCATTCTACCCAACACATCTTTCCATACATCCAAATAATCATATGAACAAGACGTGAGTTTGTATTGTGAAATCTTAATCAAGGATACAATTTATCACCCAACCCATATTCAATATCAAGGTTTTACGCATTTCACAAACTCTGAACGAACTTAAAGAATACACATGAGAAAAAAAGAGTTACCTCAGATCAAAGCATTGTACTGTATTTCGCCATTAGTGACGAACAATATCACAGGAGTAAACTTTTAAATGTTGATTTAATAACGTAACACAATTATTTTGTCTAATGTTTCTGATAACATCGGTATAGAAACAATTTTCATAAACCTGCAAGAAGATACCTAACACAATTATCTTATCTACAGTTTCTGATAACATAGGTGTAGTAACAATTTTCATAAACATGCAAGAAGATACGTAACATAATTATTTTGTCTAAAGTTTCTGATAACATCGGTGTAGTAACAATTTTCATAAACGTGCAAGAAGATACTAACACATTTATTTTATCTAAAGTTTCTGATAACATCCGTGTAGAAACAATTTTCAGCAACATGCAAGAAGATACTGTATGTACATGTATGCATTTTCATTTTTTTTAATTCTATGATAACCGCCAGAAATTACACTCATGCTTTGGGGACTTTTAAGATTCCCCCCTCCCCTTACACTTGCCACCATTCAAACAATACACTAAACTATCACTAAGACCAAACAAACCAAAGTATTTTAATTTAAAACAACAGATTACCAGGAATGAAATTAAGTACTCCCAAATCAACACTAACAGTAATGAAAAGTTGCAAGTATTAAACACAGACTTTGTAAATTATTGTAAATTATAAGTTAAATCTAATGTTTTCAGCTTTATTCAGAATCACCTGCATACTAGAAATATCATATTGATTTATCTCAAACAGATCTACCCCTTGATTAAAAACTGCTTAAAACACCAACTGCAGTGAAGAGATTAATATATTTCTTGATTACAGCCCCCCCCCCCACCCCTCTCTATTTCCATAATGCCACCACAGAAAAGTAAGTACCCAACATACTTAAATTAGTTGTACTAATGTGACAATTTGATAGGCAAACACATCTAATGAAACTATAATGGAAAGCAAAGGTAGTTCACAAGATAGTAACAGGAAATTCAGAAAATATATTGATAAAAGGGTCAAAGAGCAGCTGATAGTAGCACCTGATTGTTTGTTTTGAGTCATGTGATTGTCTCAAAATAAGGTAGACACTTCCCTTTCTCAACAGCTAAGGTTATATAGAGATGTCCACAGCCGTTTGATAAACCAGTTGTGAAGCTTTGGTCTCAGAATAATCAGTCGGAAGCTTGCCTATTAATAGGAAGATGTATAACACGCGAGAATATTGAAGTCATACAGCCACATTGTTCAGATGTTGCGATAAAATGGCAAAGTTTCTAATTTATGTACTTTAAATATTATAAATCATTGGTTTGAAAAACATTTGAATTTTCAAAATGGCTGTTTCATGCCTAAAAGCCTAGCTCTATTGTCTCTTATTTCTATTATTTCGAAAACGGCGTGGTGAACATATGAAATGGGAATGGAAAAGTTTCAACCATGACAGTAATGAAGGTATTTTCATAGGTATTTTCATGTTTCCCCTAGCAAAGATATTTTTCCTAGAGGTATTTTAAATTTGAAAAATGTAACATTGCATAAGGCTTTATTTAACGTTAGGATAACGTTGGGAATCATCACAAAATGGCAGTTTCCATGTAGCAAAATGTTCCCATTAATAGGAACATTTATGTTCCCATTAACTGGAACATTTATGTTCCCATTAATAAGCATGCTGCCAGACTGGTAATCTAGCAACTGTTTCAAGCCCCACACAACTAAGAAATCACACTTAAATTTGTTCATTTATTTTCCCTTCATAGTTTGGAAAAAATCTGAACTATGAAAGAAATATAAATACTTCACAAAACTAACAATTTTCCAACCCACATCCCTTGAAAAAAGTTCTTATAAGGTTTATTCATTTTATGTACAACACAAAAAAAAAAAAAAAACCCTGAAAGTTTATTGGTTAAAACCCAGTAGGCAATACACTTCCTGGATTGCCCAATCATTAAGCAGAAATCAACAGCAACTATGACTCATTACCAGCCCCAGCTAGTTCATTTGTGGAACTTCTTCAAAGACATTTAAAAAGTCTGTAGAGCACAACAGCAATAAAAAGTTTGACAGAAAGATAAGATTTCTGTCATCGCTGGGACTATAAGCACTCTTGATGTCTGTGTGGGGAATTGCCATTCGCAGCAATTTAACATTTTATGGTTCGAAGAAAATGAGTTTTCCAAAATGAAAATTTATTGGTTTACTCAGTTAAGCAAGGCAGGCATCAAAGTTTAATACAGTAGAAGTTCGGAAGAGATCTACACAGCAACTGGTTGATTATTTTATAATTTGAAGTGGATCAGAAGGCATTTTAATTTCTAAATGTGTATTTATTTCAGTGACATTTTGGACGGTAAGTTACCTGTTACATATATTCCTTTTTATCTGTTTCTTCTATTTAGTTTTACTTCAACAACGTAATTAATTCCATTAAACAAAAGAAAATTTGCTACAGGTCCTTGAACACAATAGCAATTTTATTTATGTTTGCATCAATTCGATAGTAATTTTATAGTCATGCTTAAGGATGCCTGCACCACAGGGACAGTAGAGAAGATCTCCTCCCCTACCCTTCTCATGTACAGGCATCTCTGCTCATGCTACTTATTTGCTTTTTAGAAATTTATCTTCAAAAGTTGGTGATATTTGTATCAAAATCATTTAAAGGATTACTTTAGTGGTCAAGCAAGTCCATCTTATATAAAAGAAGGCTTCAACCAAAATCAAATGGTGGAGAAAGCATTCAAACTTCTTATCCGTTAAAGGATTAGTTCAGTGGTCAAGCTTGTCCATCTTATATGAAAAAGGACTTCAAAAGAAACAAAATGGTAAAGAAAGCATACAAAAATCTTATTCCGTTAAAGGATTAGTTCAGTGGTCAAGCTTCTTCATCTTATATGAAAGAGGACTTCAAAAGAAACAAAATGGGGAAGAAAGCATTCAATAATCTTATTCCGTTAAAGGATTAGTTCAGTGGTCAAGCTTGTCCATCCTATATGAAAGAGGACTTCAAAAGAAACAAAATGATGGAGAAAGCATTCAAAAATCTTATTTCCATAAAATGGTCACTATAGTCAAAAGAAAATAATTTCTTTTTAAAAATTTGTGTGATATGACACATGGTTGAAATACTTGGCAAATAGTTTGGCAAATACAATAACTCCACTTCCCCTACCCCTCCCCATTAAGTGTCCTTCACTACATCTTCCAAACTTTTGATGTCAGTTATATTTCCAGAAAGGTGTAACAACTAAAAGCTTTGAAGCAGAGAGAGGCAGTGGAACTAGCTGTTCTGTCCTACCCCCCCCCCCTCCCCCCTCCCCTCTTTTTTTAAACAGCTTTCCCATTCAAAGCAGATAAGCAATATACCTGATATAACTGTTCATTCATCTCTGCCGCATCTTCTTCTTTACGGAATAATCTATCTTCTTCAATTTGCAACGCATCATCTGTTAAACCAGTCACCAGAAAACTCATTTACACGTCCCATTATTACCTCCGCCAACGAAGTTGGATGAAGGTTATGTTTTCGCCTGTGTTTGTTTGTCTCTTTGTTTGTTTGCCATCAAGATATTTCAAGATGATGAGATGGGTTCAGATTAAATTTTGTGTGTGTTGTCACTGTTTTCTGCTTAAGAGGTGATTAAAATTTCAGATATATTGGAACAGGGGAAGGGCACATATGGAGGGGTGGGGATGTTTTTGGATGATATCTGTCAAGACTTCTAGTTCAAACTTCCCAATGCAATGTGCTGAACAAGGTATCAAAGAAAATCACCACAATTGCTTTTGGCATAAATGAAAAAAATGGAATGTGAATCTTCCCTGAAAAGAACTCAAACAATCAATGCTTAGCCTGAATAAAACTAAAAACAATGTAGGTAGATAATCCTAAGTGTCCAAGTCTGCAAATGGCAAATACTGATTTAAAGTGAGAAAGAGATTTGGGGATAAACTTAGTGGGTGTGGAATTTCTGAGAAAGATCGTATTTGGGATGGGGGTGAACTTTACAAAATTTTAGGCAATAGGCAGAAATGCATGTTGGAATTATCAAGCGGGTTGAGGTACTGTATGCACTCTACAGAATGCTTACATTCTAGTTTACTTTGTTCTGCATTGTTGAGAACATGTTACAACACTTGCAGGTCGTTGCAAAAAGTGCTTTACATATGTATGCTTATTACCATCATCATCATTATTAAAGAAAGACATTGAAGTTGTTTATGTTCTCTGTGAAAGAGCTTCTCATGCAATTTTGGTTGGGGGTGGAGGTTGGGGAGGTACCAGTGTGGATAAGCACTGTAAGGCATTCTTGTGAAAAGCACAAATATCAATGCTTTTAAAAAGTTATTGAAAAATATTGTAAAATTATTAAATATTTTGAAAATTTTCCCCAGAAGTGGTCAAAACCTCCAGAAAACGGATTAAAATTCCCCACAAACTAACCAAAAACTGACCAAAATTTCCAGGAAAAGCCCAAATTTCCTGAAGATTGCCAACATATTTCCCGCAAAATTAGGCAAAACTTTCAGGAAACGGATCAAAATTTTCCCATGGCAGGCTAAACAAAAGTTTGATCAGATTTCCAGAAAAAGCTAAAGTTCCCTGATTATACTGCCAAAAATCCCCCCCTCCCGGGCCCCAAAACAAATTAATCCCCGGCTCCCCAAAACGAATAAATCATTATATAAATTTTCCCTCAAAAAGTCGAAAAATGAAGAAAATTTCTTCCGGAAATTAAACAAAAAGTTCCAGAAAACTAAAGAAGATTTTCCGACTGTATAGCAACAACTTCCAATAGAACCAAGGTAATCTGCCCATTTGTCCTCCTGAGGTGACCCTTCTCTCATAGCTTTTTTTTTGGGTTACTATTAACACGTTTCTCCATTAACATAGTAAATCAGACTAACAAAACGAGATGGGGTTTTTTTCATCATTTTCGAAGTGCAAGGTCCCAAAAAATGAGGTTTTACTCTATTAATTTTGTACTGCTGGTCCATTTTTACAATATTTTTGCTGAATACTCATACTGCAGGTATTAAAATGGACTTTTTTCATACTGCGGTTATCAAAGTTGTAAACTTTCATACCGCATGCAGTTACCAAAAAATTTGTCATACTGCGAGTATGTTTTTCACTTGGTGGGAAGCACACCCCTACCACATTAAAAAAATGTTGGACGGGCACTTGCGATACGTCAAATGCGATACACTTTTCTTGCATGTGAGGGTACTGATAACCTTTGAAGTTACTATTTAATTAAATTTTGATAATTTAGTTAATGAATTATATTATATCGAAACCTCTGTTATTTCAAAATTCTCATGAATTAGCAAACAGTACGCACGTAACTTTTTGACCAAGCGCTTCTAAAACTTGTCTCCCAGTGGAATTAAATAAAAAAAAAAAATTCTTTGCAGTTCAGTTTTCAGTTTTGTTGTCCTTCGTCATAGAAAGTAGATATGTTGTTTTCTTAAACGAATCTGTTAAATGATGAGTTCAGAGCTCAAACATATCTATGGTACTGGCGGTTGTATAAACGCAGGAAAATCAGGAAACCGCAGAAAAATCGGGAATTCGCAGGAAAAGAAAAAAAGAATATAAAAATTAAAAAATGAAATAAATAATAATGTAAAATTGATAGAATGCATTATCATCTGATCTAACCGATCTAATGCGCTGTACAAAATAGGTGATAGAAAATAAACAAAATATGTAAGAAAGATCAAAAATGGGAAACAACCATGTTTCAAGTTTGGATTTAAATTGATTCATGGTTTTTGAGTTTTTAATTTCTATGGTCAGTCTTTTCCGTAAGTGAGGACCTGCGACTGCAAACAAGTGGTTGCCGAAGGTCTTACATTTAGCATGTATGTGGGACTGATATGATATATATAATATATATATAAATATATATGTATATATATATATATATATATATATATATATATATATATATTGGAGAAATATACGGGTTGGCGTAAAGCAATAGAAATATGGAAAAGACTAACTGACACTTGTATAACCAACATGATTTTACAATTAAGATATAATATGTACGTATGT
Organism: Chiridota heheva; assembly: GCA_020152595.1. Lineage (NCBI taxonomy): Eukaryota > Metazoa > Echinodermata > Holothuroidea > Apodida > Chiridotidae > Chiridota > Chiridota heheva. The sequence goes on along the minus strand of JAIGNY010003388.1, from coordinate 263,865 downwards.
ATGTAAGTGTGTATGTACGTGTGTATGTGTGTGTGTGTGGAGGGGGGGTGTGGGTGTGTGTGTGCTGCCTGAGCAGGTGCCTTTTTTTTCATAGTGCAGATGTCTTCTTCGTACTGAAAAAAACATATAAAATTTTAGTAAAAAAATAAGTGTCTTTTTTTCATCATTTTCGTAAAGCAGGTCCCAAAAAATGAGGTTTTACTCTGTTAATTTTGTACAGCTGGTCCATTTTTACAATATTTTTGCTGAATACTCATACTGCAGGTAATAAAATTGACTTCTTTCATACTGCGGGTATCAAAATTGTAAAATTTCATACTACAGTTACCAAAAATTCTGTCATACTGTGGGTATGTTTTTCGGTTAGTGAAATGCACACCCCTAGTATTAAGTGCCCCCCTCCTTCCCCCCCCCCCTTTCCCAACTTCATGTTAAAATACAAATTCTTCCTGTGAAGCTGTTCAAGTCTAACGTAAGTTTTGTTGTTTAAGGATAAAAGGTAACCAATCTCGTAACATCCTTAATTATTTGAATAAGCCACAGAGATGTGCCAATTCCTAAATAAACTCAGTTTAAATAATAATAGTAATAATAATAATAATAATAACAATAATAATAATAAAGTTGATTAATTATTACTGAATAGGCATAAGGGAGGTCATGTAAGCCAAATTTAGCATCTCTCTCTATGTCTACTGTCCATCAGGTCGCATGCGACCCCTGGTGACATAATGTACGACTTTTCTCCACTTCTTTCTGTTATTTAATTCCTTTAAAACTGCTAAATTCCTGCCTTCCTCTCCTTGTACCTTCCATTCTGCCAAGCATTAGGTCCCTTCCCATTCCATCTTTACCTCTCACCACATGGCCAACATATGACAGCTTTTGCTTGATGACCATTGCATCAAGCGAGACTATCAGCTTTATGGCTGTGCTCACCTCCTCATTACGTACTTTCTGCATCATTGGAATGCGCAGACGTCTTTACCAGCACCACTGCTCAAACACATTCAATCTTCGTTTGTCCTTTGTTTTCAAATAAATTTAGCATATTGTTAAGTTAATATATTTCAATATTAGTAAAATATATAAACCCTGCATTCAGCATACCAACATGACAGTGCCGTAAGGGTTTAGTCTATCACCCTACAATCCCAGATTCCATCAATACCTTTTCCATGTTTTTTTTTTCTTCCTTTTTTTAAAAGCAAGTTCGTAAGTTCAAATAAAACTGATTAAATGAAAATGTAAACTTAACGGGGAAAACATTCAATGTTCATTTACCAAAGTGTTGAGTACATGATATGTCATTGACGTGCTACTTTTATATTATGGTATGCAACAAACATTGCATATAATAAACTCAACAGTACATGTTACGTCATTGACGTGCAACTTTTTTATCATGGTATGCAACAAACATTGCATATAATAAACTCAACAGTACATGTTACGTCATTGACGTGCTACTTTTATATCATGGTATGCAACAAACATTGCATATAATAAACTCAACAGTACATGTTACGTCATTGACGACGTGCTACTTTTATATCATGGTATGCAACAAACATTGCATATAATAAACTCAACAGTACATGTTACGTCATTGACGTGCTACTTTTATATTATGGTATGCAACAAACATTGCATATAATAAACTCAACAGTACATGTTACGTCATTGACGTGCGACTTTTATATTATGGTATGCAACAAACATTGCATATAATAAACTCAACAGTACATGTTACGTCATTGACGTGCTACTTTTATATTATGGTATGCAACAAACATTGCATATAATAAACTCAACAGTACATGTTACGTCATTGACGTGCGACTTTTATATTATGGTATGCAACAAACATTGCATATAATAAACTCAACAGTACATGTTACGTCATTGACGTGCTACTTTTATATTATGGTATGCAACAAACATTGCATATAATAAACTTAACAGTACATGTTACGTCATTGACGTGCTACTTTTATATTATGGTATGCAACAAACATTGCATATAATAAACTTAACAGTACATGTTACGTCATTGACGTGCTACTTTTATAATATGGTATGCAACAAACATTGCATATAATAAACTCAACAGTATATGTTACGTCATTGACGTGCTACTTTTATATTATGGTATGCAACAAACATTGCATATAATAAACTCAACAGAACATGTTATGTCATTGACGTGCTACTTTTATATTATGGTATGCAACAAACATTGCATATAATAAACTCAACAGTATATGTTACGTCATTGACGTGCTACTTTTATATTATGGTATGCAACAAACATTGCGTATAATAAACTCAACAGTGCATGTTATGTCATTGACGTGCTACTTTTATATTATGGTATGCAACAAACATTGCATATAATAAACTCAACAGTACATGTTACGTCATTGACGTGCGACTTTTATATTATGGTATGCAACAAACATTGCATATAATAAACTCAACAGTACATGTTACGTCATTGACGTGCTACTTTTATATTATGGTATGCAACAAACATTGCATATAATAAACTCAACAGTACATGTTATGTTATTGACGTGCTACTTTTATAATATGGTATGCAACAAACATTGCATATAATAAACTCAACAGTACATATTACGTCATTGACGTGCTACTTTTATATTATGGTATGCAACAAACATTGCATATAATAAACTCAACAGTACATGTTACGTCATTGACGATGTGTTACTTTTATATTATGGTATGCAACAAACATTGCATATAATAAACTCAACCCAAAGAATCATCACAACATAAACAACTAGGATATTAATTTGGAACACATGCATTGCCCTTTCAACAATCAATTCTGTAACATATTTAACCATCTGAATAAAAGCCAATTGCCTAAAATAAACTTTGTTTAACAACTGCAACAGAACGGATGTTTTCTGCAATTTCCAACTTGATTAGAATTATTCAGCTTCATCAAATTCATATTGATTATTTGCACTGTATGATGTACGTCACATGACGTAAATGCATTGTATGAAAATTGTATGAAATCCCAGTAATGCAGTATGGTTTATTCAATTTTAAAAACAGGTGAAATTTTGTATAAAGCAAAAACATATGTAAATTCCTCTTGTTTTGATTATCTTTTTTTTCTTTCTTGTAAGCATTTTTAGCAATCTGACATGGAAGTTTATAAAAGGATAAATGCATCGTGTTTATACTGTATATGCAATTTAATGCAATGTTCAAAGGACTTTGTCCTCAAATTGCTATCCTAAAGTTGGGCCATTCCACTCGGGCTACAGTCCAGTGCATTAAGGTAGGGAAACCACCCCCTTAAAAAAAAAAAATTGGCTTTTGTACTTTTTAACATGTCTACTAAACAAGTGCCTAAAATTGACTTGAAAAATGTACCAAAGTGGCACAAAATGGCAGAGAAAAATGTATTTCTAATAGTTCCTGATTTTATATCATTCACCATCCATACTAATTTGCATATTACATTTTATGGAGTATATTAATGTATTTTAATGCAGAAATAATGACTAATTAATATGCATAATTAGACAAAATGCTCTCATAACTTTATTCAGTGCCTAAAATTGAATTGACAAAAGGAAAAGTGGCACAAAATGGCAAAGAAAAATGCATTTTTAAGAGTTCCTGATTTTATATCATTCACCATCCATACAAATTTGCATATTACATTTTATGGAATATATTAATGTATTTTAATGCAGAAATAATGACTAATCAATATGCATAATTAGACAAAATGCTTTCATACCTTTATTCAGTTGATTGTGCTTTTATTTCAGAATAAGTTTAATAGGTATGACTCTTTCCCTTAATAAGTTATTAGAACTTGAAAAATATACCTTTAATTTAAGATTTTTAATCATATTAATTTTATGCAAATGATATGCAAAGTATGTTAGAAGATCAAAATCATAATACACATCATTTGATAGAGCAACTTTTGATCTTTCATAAATTATATACTTTGTTTATGTTATACTGCCCAGAGGAATAGTTACCTTATTTATTGGCAATATGTGCAATTTTGCTCATTTGGCCTTAAAAGTGTACACAAACACTCTCAACTTTAAAATATGAAATAACAATTTATAAAAGTCCCCTCTAAACTAAAATCATAAACATAAAGATGTTTATGAAAATTCTTAGCAGACACAAAAAACTTATTCAACTGCATAAAATTCTTTTTAGGCCATGACAAAAAAGGAATACTGGGATGAATTAAAATGGCTAGGAATGATGGATTTATGTTATTTCTCAGATGACAATGATTTGAAACATGAATCAAGCAATTAATGTCACAGGAATGGTATACAAGAAAGGTAAAAAAATTATGCTTTCATATTACTTTATAAACAAAATCGCTTGTAAGATATATAGGAGTATTTACATAATATTTCTTATGTCATGAACCAGCCTCTTAACACCTGGTTACCATAGTAACATATTAACTTGAATTAAGTTTAGGCTCAAGTTTACTTATAGCTTTTCACTTCACCATTAGACGTGAGTTTCTTCATACACTTGTTTTTCTTTTCATTTAAGCTTTCGTCGTCATACACTTAAAAATCAATGTATTTAATTATTTCCCTTCTTTTGTTTACAGATCAGAGACTAAAACACTATTGATAGACGAATTCAATTATTTTTAAACAATCGGAAAACGAGGCAAAACTTCCAGACAGCCAACCCACAGTACACCAAGGCAACCAATAAAAAACCCTCTAATAACGCAAAAATGGAGGGTAACTCCACGGACATGACAGAATTGTTTACATGGCAGACAAATGTCACAGTTGCCCCATACAACTATGCTATCCCCATCCAAGGAGTGATTTATCTTGCACTTTTCACGGTTCTGATCGTTACATCAAACATCGTCGTTCTGCTCGTATATTCTTTCACCAAAGTACTTCAGATCCCTGTTAGCATATTCCTCAAATCTCTTGCAATTGCTGACTTATGGATAGGTGTGAATACCGGCTTTAACATCGGGATCACTCTCAATAACGGCTGGCCGTTTGGTCTGCATCTTTGCATGGTATTGTCTTATTTCTTCATCGTCAGTTTATCTGTGTCAATTACAACCCTTACTTGCATAAGCATTGATCGATTTGTTGCAATTTGTTATCCGCTAAAGTATCGTTCAGTTGTGACAAGAAGGAAAGCTCTGACTATTTCCCTGACGGTATGGATTCTGAACGGAATCGTATTCATGCCGTCAAACTTCAACTGGGGACGCTCTACATCCTTATTTGCAGACGATTGCACAGCGCACTGGAGAGACAACATAATTATCTCCTACTTCATCATTGCCATTTGGATAATACCTAACTTTATGATATCCTTCCTCAGCTATATTTTCATCGTGGCTACACTTTTCCGAAGGAGGGTTTTCATTCGAAAAAACACAGAAAATCACGGTGCGAATCAGAATCACCAGCAGAACAAAGTGATGGCTAAAATTGGCATAGCCATTTTAAGTGCATTCTACATCACCTGGCTTCCGTACATTATCTTGACCATAAATCGCATGTACGGAACGTGGAACGTACCGCAGAGCATTACCAATCTCTCTTTGTACCTTGGCATTTCAAACAGCTTTCTAAATTGCATTATATACAGTATTGTAAATCAAGCATTTCGAAAAGGTTTCAAACTTCTTTGTCTCAAAATGTGTTGTTCTTGCAGCAAGAAAGGAAGTCATCAAAATTCCATACCATGGAATACTAGCAATGCCCCCTCCAGCATGCTCACAGGACAGGGGACACCTGAATGCCCTGTGAAACACAAAAACGCACAATTTTGTACAAAAATCTAACAATTTAGAAATATCTTACAAAATACTTCAGTTTGCTTTTAAGGAAGGCATATAACCCTCAATGCTGACAAATCTATGAATGTATTCCCGCAAAAAAAGGCAGTGAAAAGTGGATAAAAATCGTGAATAATAAAATCAAGTCACCAAACAATTTACCACTTTTACATTTTTGTAGTCCATGCCCCCCCTCCCACTCCAATGTCCCAAATTTTAATCACCTATTTCTAAAGCAGTAACAAAACCACACAACAAATTTAATCCAAATCCAATCATCAGTTCTTGAGATATCTTGATGGCAAACAGACAAACACACAAATGGACAAACAGAGGCAAAAACATAACATTCCTGAAGGAAGAAGCGATAACAATATGAGACATTGGAAAAGGGTGCAAATGGGGGATGGGGACATGTTTTGTCCTGTTTGTCTTTCACCAACATATCTCAAGAACTGATGATTGGATTTTGATTAAATTTAGAGTGTGGTTTCGTTTCTGTTTCATGAAGAAGTGATTAAAATCTGGGACTAATTGGAACAGGGAAAGGGCAGAAATTGAGGGGTGGGGATGTTTAAGGATGAGATCTGTCAATATTAAGTTTAAACTCTCCAATGGAATGTGCTGAACAATGCATTCATGCCCTTGAAAGGATTTCCGAACAATCAATTTTCTAGACTCAAAGAGACTTACATCAAGTGGTCTCTGGAATCAATGAGCGGAAAATAATGGAACGTGAATCCTGGCTGAATAGAGCTAAAACAATGATGCTTCACTTGAATAAAACTGAAAACATCGGTATGGCCTTGGTAGAAATCCAGTCAGAACATAATCTTCAAGTCTTCAGATTGCAAATGATCATTACAGATCAAAACTTGGGGATGAATCTTGGTGGGCCTAGGATTTCTGAAGTAGATTATATTGGGTATGGGGATCATATGAAGTTGATCTGCATCAAATGAAATTGATCAAATGAAAATGAAAATGAAAAATATTCTAGGCATGTTGGAATTGCAACGGGGCAGAGGTATGCACTCTAGAGAGTGCTAATATTCTAGTTTCTATTATGAAATTTGTGGTATTTTGGAGGATAGTTACAATTTTTATCAAATTAAATATTGTTCAAATTGATATTAATTAGTATGTGATATTTTTATTATAATATAGTGCATTATGTAATGTTGAACAAGTACAAATGTAATTTTGAACAATCTACATGTTGTCTTCAAAAATTACATTTTGCACGCTTACACTTAAATAGTCCCTCCTCTAATTGACATGGTATAATGGTATTCTCATGAAATTCATTCGCATTATGATTATTGTACACCTTCCCCCTAGAGAATATTATGCATGTATGCCTTTGCATGGGCCTACCCCTGACAGATCAAGAAAAACAAAATTATAAGTGTTTTAGATCTACAACTCACATTTTGCAAACTTCTTTAACTACTGTGGCTCAGAAGAGACGTAAGAAAAACAAAATAAAGTCTAAATCTTGATATAAAAAATCGAAATCTCAAAACGAATGGGTGGAAATCTCCAAATGTCCCTTTAGAGCGACGGTACTTTAACACAGACTTGGAATTAATTATAAAAAATTTCATTGTTTTAAATAAAGGTGTCAAAAATCTTTCCACAAAAAATTGTGACAGAAATAATATTAATGTAGTGAAATACATCTTTATATACTACCCTCTTTCACAATTTAATTAGCTTTGCATAGCACAATTACATAGGGGATGTTTTTAGAGCAAGTATTAACCAAACATACTGTTGTTTACTTAAGAAATCTAAATTTTATAGAAAATAATAATTATTATTTTCCTTTTATTATTATTTTTTTCTTCCCACGAATTCCAGATAATCCCGCGGTTATAACAGCTGAAACTGTTAATTTTTTCCAGCTCTGCTTTAACAGATATCACAGAAAAAAGTTTTTCTTTCTTCTATTGAAATTTTGAGCTTGTCACAAACTTTGCATAAGTGGCTAATTCTGATGATTACACTGTTGTTTTTTGCCATCATTGTCACCATAGTCATCTCTGTTAAATTGTTTTCTCTCATCTTTTCCCAATTAAAACCGTATTATGTCAGGTCAGACACTTTTATTAGTGCATGAGTTGTGTCTAGTAAGTAGATAATTAGATTGTTGTACCCCTTCTCTTAAGAGTTCTAATATTGTGCATCTACATCTACACTTGGACCTGACAAAAAAACAAAATCAAATTTGTGAAATTGACTCCCTGGTCAGAATCTGTTATTAGTACATGAGTTGCGTCTAATTATTTCAGTCACTTTTAGGGAGACATATATCCTTTACATATTCACTGCCTAAATTTTGGATTTCCAAAGTATTGGTATTTTGTGCAACAGAAATAATAATAAAACACACTAAGTCGTGAATGAAAGTTCATAATATTTTATGTGTATAACTTGATGTACAGCTAATGTTTTCTGCAAAATATCAAAGTTCTGTACAAATTTTATACTATGTGTAAATTTCCTTTTCATTTTTAGCCTAAATTTTAAAATTATCATGAAGTCCCATATGCCTATTTTAACGGTTGTCAATATGCGTATTGACATCAGGGCAAAGGGTAAGAGGAAACCAATGAAAAAGAACGGAGTAGGTTGTGATGCCAAAGCTCTTGTGGCTCATGTGGACTATTTTATCTCATTTAACAGCTATTTTTCCACAAAAAGATTTATCTCCCAGATATAAACAAAATATTTGTTTTTCTTTGCTCAACAACCTAAGTATTCCAGACAGTCCTTTCCATTGCTTCAAAATGCTCACGTATATTCATGGCAAACGTACTAATTATCATTGCTTATTGGTGTTGAAACTAAAACATTTTTTTTTTTTTGGGGACCAAAATGATGCACCCTGCTAAATCTGACAGTGTTCTTTCATTCAGATTTATTCAATTTTATCCAGATTTATTCAAGTTTATAAAGATTTCTAAAGATTTATTTCAGATTTATTAATATATAATATATTATCAATTTAAAATCTGGAATAAATCTTTACAAAATTAGATCAATTTGAATAAAGTTAGATAAAGTTAGATAAATTTAAATAAATGTAGATAAATTTAGACAAACTTAAACCAACCTAAACAAACTTGCCAAAAGAAACTACACCACCAGAAGTGGTTCATAATTTAATTTTAAAATTCAATAAGTAGAACGGTAAATACCGCCATGGTTCGCATTCCCATGCAAATTGACACCCATATCATATGACCTAGCCAATTATAAAAATGCCATCTCACACTAAGTCCCACATGGCCTCCCATGTCCCACATGGCATTCCACCACATGTCCCACATGACATCCCATCCCGTCTCTTGTCCCACATGGCAATCCACCATATCTTTTAAGGATTTTAAATCTCCAATGCTACGAGAGACGAGAGAGACGCTTGAGGATCTCTGAAGAATATTAGAAAACTATATAATTTTAGTTATCTTCTAAGAAAATATCAAATGTTTTGTAGACTTTTTAAAGAAACTAGTCTTCAATTCGTCTTAAGTGTCTCTGAAAAACTTTAACATTTTGTAAGGAAATTCTAACCTTCCATAAGGATATCTGAAGAAACTTTAACTTTTTCTGAGAAACTCTGAAGAAACTTTAACTTTTTCTGAGAAACTCTGAAGAAACTTTAACATTTTCTGAGGAATTCTCAAAAAACATTTTAACATTTCTAGGAAAATCTTTAAAAAAATTGTGGAGGGCCAGACGGACAGCCGGAAGGACAAAATCGCCATTACATAGGTTCGCATTTACTTCGCATACTCACTAAAAAATGATTCTTCAGTTAAAACTGATTTGTATTTTCAAAACAGACTGATTTCATGACACAAAAACGTACAGGCTTACTCTAAAACCTCACAAGCTCACCCGCAGGGTGGCTGTAAGAGATATTAGTTGGGGGCAAAACATGAACATGACTGGAGGAACAAAAAGTCAACTTTTTTCAATTCAATACAAAAAGAAATAATTAGCTCATCTTCAGCTTAAAAGTGCCTGCCCCCTCCCTCCCTCTCTTTGCTTCTATGGTGATCCGCCACTGCTAACCCATCTCATCACATCTGAATCTGCATATTATTTCATCAGTTGAAAAAGAGCTAAACTTCAAGTACTACAGTGTTATATAGTGAAGATCCTGTCGATCAGATTAAAAATAACTATTACACCGTATATTCCCTAATAAATGCCCCAGGGGGCATTACATGTTCAAAAAGGGGGGCGTTTATTTGAGGTTAAATTTTTCAGTCAGTTCTTGTGTGCATAGCAAGTTCAACTCTTCTGACTGTATTTTTCGGGCAGTTTTACAGTTTTTAAACGAGTTTTGATTAAGGCCAGTGTAAAATCACACTTTGTATTTAATATTACAATATTACCAATCAATTTATGTGTGACTTTACAATTGTTACTACACAAAAAAACATGGAGGGGGGGGGGGCGTTTATTAGAGGGGGCATTTATTAGGGAATTTACGGTAGTTCTTTGAATTGGTGCAGCAAATTCTGTTCATATACAACATTGTACAAATCCATCAATGTAATATTATAGTTCAGTGCAGCTAGTCCCCATGGCAACTAAAAATAAGTTGATTGACATTCAGTGGTATGGATTCATGAATGAATTCAGTGTCCTACTTTGACAGAACAAACCAATACAAGACAAACTACCACAAAGAAAATCAATTGTTTAAACACAATATGAAATTAGTATACTTTTAGTACAGAAGAAAACTAATTTAGGAAAAAAATATATTGAAGAATATCCTATTTATACACATAAAATTGATGGCCATCAATTTCAAACTGTCTTTGTTAAATAAGTGAATATCACTTAAGCTCTGAAAAAATGTTTTTCTTCTATACTTATTAAAGAGGCAAAATCATCATATGGACACAACGTTATAACTCCATTCAAATTTTTTGATTGGTTGAAATTTTAACCAATTGCTGCACGATTTGTTGGCCGTTATTTCTCGATATATATTAATATATAAATATCCCCCTTCCCCTCCTCCCGCGTACTTAACAATCACTGTGGATGAGTTGGTTCGGCAACAGACTTCGCATATTTTTGGAGCCAACAGTTGTAGTACAAATCCTGCCAGAACCATTTTTCTTGAATTTTCCTCTTTCTGTTTTCACTTATTGCGATTTTTGTCTGGTGACTTCTATTGTGGTATTATCTTACTAATCTTTCACTTCACTTTTTTTTCTTTTTGACAAATGCATTGAAAAAAAAAAATTCTATAAAAGGTACAGTAATAATGATATGCACTACTATTTAATCTTCACACACATACACACAACGCTATGAATGCATATGAACATACAGTCAGGGATCGATAACCTGATCAACGAAGTTATAGTGACGTCATCCAAATACAGTCTATTTTGGCTGTATTTTTTTTTTGAGGCAAGCCTCCCTCTTTTAATGCAGAAAAGCGGCATCAACGAAATATACTCTAGTGACTTTGGGTTATTGTTTACTTCTCATAGTAATTGCTGTTGTTAAGGTGAGGTTTTTACAGATGAAGATACATGTTCCTTTTTGGTTCGAGGGCTTTAAAAAAAAAAAAAAATCTCTCATCCTTCAAATTCTCTCCCCCTTATAGAATTATAGAACTAATTGTGAACTACCTTTCAGCTCATTGCCATCTCACCACAAACTCCACATCATTTTCTCCCAATATCAGGCATGTGCATGAGGAATATCAAATAAAATAGCTGAAATATATATGAAATATATCAAGCCATATGCTTCTTATTATGCCAAACAATATTGCCCAATGTATGAGCAATAGAACTAGACATTGGAAATGATTCAAATCCCCTTACGGCTAATAATGCATTATTCCAAACTGTCCCACATTCCATCCCAACCTGTCCCAAATGTCATCCCATGTATATATTACATGAAATCACACCTGAAAACCAAATACTGTATGTCAGTCCACTATTTGCATGACCCACATGCCATCACAACTGAAATCCAGAAGACATTCCACCACATGCCATTCCGCCCTGTCCCACATGTCGACCCACCCTGTTCCACATGCCAACCCACACTGTTCCACATGCCAATCCATCCTCTTCCACATGCCAACCCACTCTGTTCTACATGCCAATCCACCCTGTCTAACATGCCAACATATCCTGACCAACATCCTTCTGCACCCTGCCCTACATACAATTCCACCATGTCCCACATGAACTCATCCTAATTCCTTCAGCTACTTTATCATCATGTCATCTTCTACCCCACATTCTGCTTATTGTTTATATTTCCGAAACCCCTAATTTAACATTCTTTAGAAGCGAGGAAACTTTTATTTGCTTCTTTATTCATGGCAAGACAAACATTTTGATTGCTATTCATGTCAGGAATATCAATATCATAACAAACTAGATATGTGAAGTTATGTTGTGATTGTTATCATGCTCAGGACAACGTTGGGCATAGGCGCCCCACTTTTTGGTGAACCCCTAATACATAACCTTGTTTTAGAAAATTGCAGTAAAATTTGAAAACAAAATGCAACCATCCTCCCCTTCCCCCCTCCCCCTCCCTTCTTTTCTTTGTGCACAGATTTACAACACTGGCATTGAGCACAGGACAAGGATTCAGCTTCAGAAATATTTCATTTTATTTGATGAAGAATAAAAATCAGTCAAGTAAATATATCCTTTGAAGGCTTCACTTAAAACACTCAGTTGGCATCCTTATTCACATTCTACCAAATCCCATCCTCTCTTTTATTTGTGTCCATCTTCACTCACGGTATCATAAAAAAGTGTATACAAAAAACCACTCTTTCATGATGATGGTACACATATGGGTGAATGTCATCACAATCTACCAAATCCCAACCTCCCTTTCATTTGTGTCCATCTTCACTCACGGCATCATGAAACAGTGTATACAAAAAACCACTCTTTCATGATGATGGTACACATATGGGTCAATGTCATCTGATCTTCTTAACTAAACATCTATTCCATAACTCAAGGCAAACAATATATCAATTCCAGGTAAATAAATACATATGGCATATAAAGAATAATAAAGCTTTTTTATGATGTCAAATTTTCAAACTTAAATCACTTCCTTATTCTAACATTTGTACAGCATTTAAAAGAATAAGGTCAGATTTGAAGGTCAGATTGAAAACATAGGTTTATAAAAAGGTATTCAGAAAATTGCAACCTTGGGAAAAACTTGTTGAAGCACTTGTACTGATATTATGAACCTACATTTGTATTCTATATGACTAAACTTTGATAAATCTTATAAAATGCTTTAGAGTATTTACATTGTTATTATCTGTGCATTAAGTCCGGCTAATGGACGGCCTTGATTATTTGTTTAGTCCATACTTAGAACAGGCAAATGTTTTAATAAAGCGATAAAAGATACATGTAAACTGTTCAAATTTTCCAGTCTTTTTAGTTGTTTTCATGTATTTTAATTTTAAACAATCTAACAAAGATTTTTTTTTAAAAGAATAATGTTTTTTTATCGTGTTTATATACGTAATTAATGCACTGTTTAAAGGACTTTTCATCGCGAATCCACTTGTGCCAAAGTCCTTTGCATTAAATGCGCTTATAAACAATCTACTTCAACTTTAATCTTGAAATAATTCGTGGCAATCTTTTATTGGTTCTTCAATCCGTATTCAACAAAGTTGGATGAAGGTTATGTTTTCGCATGTGTTTGTTTGTCTGTCATCAGCATCAAGAACAAATGAATGGATTTTGATCAAATCTGCTGTGTGGTTTTATAAGTGCATGAAGAGGTTAAAATTTGGCACATATTGGAAGCGGGGTAGGGCAGAAATGGAGGGTTGGTATGTTTCAGGGTGAGATCTGTCAAGATTTTGTTGAAACTTTTCAATGGAATGTGCTGAACTAATAAATTCCTACCCTGAAAGGAAACACACACAATCGACTTTCTGGACTCAAAAGAAAATCAAATCAAGTGGTTTCTGCCATGAAAAGAAACTGATGGAATGTGAATCGTTCATGAAAGGAGCTCAAACAATGATTGCTTATCCTTAATAATTATTTTAACTTCGAGGAAATCCTGAAGTGTTCAGAATGTTGCAAATTGTCAATATACAGATCAAAAGTGAGAAAGAGATTCTTTAGTTATAAAACTTGGGAGGGCTTAGGATTTCTGAAGTAGATTATATTCGGTATGGGGATTAAATATATTAGGCATGTTGGAATAACCAATGGGCATAGGTATGCACTCTTACAGGGTGCTACAATTCAAGTTCAATTCCACTTATTTCACCTTCACAACAAATATCACATTCTTTTCAAAGCTCAAAACAACAAATATTATGCAAATTCTCTTAATCTTTGCCCCACAATCATATCGCCTCCACTGGGCCTAATCACGGGCTTACACAAGAGGATCCTGATTTGGATCTGGCCTAAATCAAGTCATGATAGAGAAGCTGTGTGCATTTTAAATTGATTGATAAGAATCATAAGATACCAATTGTCAAGATCTGTCATTGTGTATCATCTGCCATTTGCATTTTAGTATATTGATAAATAGAAACATGAAAGGAATATTCCCATGGATTTTCATTTTTCTATATATGATAGCGATAATTTGTAGAGACAAAGTGGTGAAAAAACTATTTTAATATCTTATTCCATTTGGAAGTTAAACAATTTAAAGAGTAGAAAAAAGTTCTTAAAAACACCTTCTACAGTATATGTCCTTCAACTTGGTAATGTCATCAAGGCAATTCCAGCTCAGTTCTTATGTATTTCTTATAACTTTAATCACACTTTTTTACAGTATCAGAGAGTATTTTTGGTTCATTATAGAGACAGGGTGGAATATATAATTTACAAGATTTGTTTTTCGTTTTCTTAGTGTACATCATATTTTCAATGAGAAAAAAATCACTTTTAAGGAAATCACTTTTAAGGAAATACAAAAGAAAATTGTCTCTATGACATCACAGATGTTGCCAATCAGTCACTTTTGTCCAAATTCAAAAATACTTTATAATTTTGTAACTTCTAAATGAAATGGCTTTTAACATAGTTTTTTTTTCACCACTTTCATTTCTAAAATTGTTCTCTATCATATATGAAAAATAAAAATCCATGGGATTATTCCTTTAAAACTAGGTACAACAAATTGTCGATAATCCCATGTGACAATCTTTATGTCACAAATGAATAGAGTTACCGGCGATAAAATCTTTATTTCTTAACTTTTTAAAATGTCAAAAATGTTGGGCAATCAGTGCATGTAGTGAATATCTCTGCCAAGCACTCTTACCTTACAAACACATCAAAGAGACTCAACCGGCATCAAAGGTTTATCTCTTGTTCCTTGCACTCTATCAAAGCTAGAGAGGTAACATCAAAGACCAAAATCTATTTTTAATCCATGAAATTTTTAAGAAATCTAATTTCTGATGAAAGTGGTGACTTCTTACTGTATTCTGACCATTAGGTAATCTTATTTCAACAGAATTTCTGAAAAAGCATTTCAAAGTTTGGTAAGAGAATTACTTGACTTATAAATGACAACAATTAAATCACACTTTTATATAACATTACATGCTAAAAAAACAGCATTTCTTTTAATACCGAAACACACAAAGTGACTTTACTATAAATATTAATGAGGAAGTGCCATTACTGAATCAACCTCTTAATGTGCATACCTCAATCTCCCGAATGAGAGCTCTGTGATCTCCTGATTGGGGGAGCATGTTTGATAACTGTTTTAAAATATATCACAAAGATCATTGTAATCTCCACAAATATCCTCAAAAGGTCTTTATGGTTTTCATTTATATTACGTGAACCTCTATTGTGCTGGACCTTTTTAAATCTAGATCAGCAATTTCTTGAAAACTGCTTTAAATAATGTCACATGTCTGAAATTCACATGTCCATAGGATTCTTATCGACCAATGAAATACTGGGGAAATATTGACTGTCTGCACAATCACAATTCATGCACAGTACGGGACGAAGCGTATGAAAAAGTGCTTTCAAATGCACATATCACTTATGCGTTATACATGAAGGTAATATGTGTATGCATTGCTGATTTTCCTCAAGAAACTACAGCTGATTGGTTGGATAACAAAGAAAAAATTCCCCCAACAGTTGATTGGTCAAAGTACTGCAGAAATCACATTTGGCTAAAATCAATTTAAAAAGGTCTATTATTACTTCTAAAGATACCAATTGTTTTAATTTTAAATCGGAGCAAACCATTCCCCATTGTCACTGCAATCACGACATCCCTTTTATATATAAATCAGTGATCCATCATTGCACCAACCTCCTTTCCCCCCTTCAATATTTCAATTGCTCACAAATCTTACAAATTCTATGGGCAATCAGTTTGAAAGATGTTTGTTTATTGTTATCACCTGCTTTGGATCTTTAAACAAGTACAAAGATTCTATCACAAAAGCAGATGCATAGAAAGTCTTTATCCCTGAAAAATACCCCATTATAAAATTGCATAGAAAGTCTGTATCCTAAAAATACCTTATTATAAAATTGCATAGAAAGTCCTTTTTCCTGCAAAATACCCTATTATAAAATTGCATGGAAAAAAACTTTATCCCTGAAAAATTACCGATAATAAAATTGCATAGAAAGTCTTTATCCCTGAAAAATATCCCATTATTAAAATTGCATAGAAACACTTTATCCTGAAAAATACCCCATTATAAAATTGCATAGAAAAAGTTTATCCTGAAAAATACCCCATTATAAAATTGCATAGAAAAAGTCTTTATCCCTGAAAAAAAAACCATTATAAAATTGCATAGAAAAAGTCTTTATCCCTGAAAAATACCATTATAAAATTGACAAAACTTTAAAATGTTCTTTCTGATCACATGACTCTTCACATAGAAATATACAACAGACAGACTACGATGTGACTATAACCTGCTTAGGTGTTGATATTGAATTAGGTTGAATCAATTTAATGATTGTTTTGATTTAATTTTGTTAGGAAGCAAATAATGACTACTTTTCTCATTGCCTTAATAATATACAGCACCAAGAGAGTTTATATGTTAGTTTTATTGATCACACATTATTCATGAAAATACAACAGGCACAGAAAAATGCAAAAACTAGAACGGTAATGCGGTCGTGGCTTGCGCATGTAAAATAAAAATTGGCAACACATATATATGTCAAGCACAATACAAACAACCTATGACAATCCACCCTCCATCTCATATGCCATCCTAACATACCACATGATATGCCATACCATCCTCCATATGATATGACATTCCACCCTCCATCTCATATGCCATCCTAACATACCACATGTTATCCCATCCTGCATAGAAGTCATACCACTGACTTAGAAGTCATCCCATCCTCCATATGATATGCTATCCCATCTTCCATATGATATGCCATCCCACCCTCCATATGATATGCTATCCCACCCTCCATATGATATGCCATACCATCCTCCATACGATATGCCATCCCACCCTCCATATGATATGCCATCCCACCCTCCATATGATATGCCATACCACCCTCCATATGATATGCCATCCCACCCTCCATATGATATGCCATACCACCCTCCATATGATATGCCATCCCACCCTCCATATGATATGCCATCCCACCCTCCATATGAAATGCCATCCCACCCTCCATACCATACGCTATCCCACCCTCCATATGATGTCATCCCACCGGCCATCCCATGTCATCTCACTGTATGTCCCATATACCATCCGGCCCTCTACACCATATGTCATTCCAATGATTCCACCTAGCATAGAATTCCTCAGATACCACAAACCATACCACCCTCCATCTCATGTCATCTCACTTTATGTCCCATATACCGTCCCACCCTCCATCCCATCAATCAAGCCACTCTTATGTCCCATATACCATCCCATACTCCACCCCATATGTCATCCCACCCCACCCTAACTTAGATATGCCACTCCACCAGATGACCCACATGCTATCCTACTTTACCTCTGATACACCACCTCATCCTATGTTTCACATAACATCACATGTTCGGGGCTGCAGTGGTCTATTGTGACATGTCCTGATTCGTTTCAGAAAAGAAAAAAAATTATCTCTTTTGAAAAATGACACACAACTTTTTTGGGGGAAAGTATGTGCAGTCTATTACGTCATACTAAAAAGACAAAAATGAAAAATAGGACGGGAAACCAAACACTAAAAAAGTTTCAGTTAAAGAACCCTATGGCCTGTGCCTATAATCTTAATTAAGCTTACTGCCTAACATGGGTAAAATATACAGTTCCAAGCTTAAGTTTCAAAAATCATACGTTCACAATAAAGTCTGTTCAGCTACAGTAGCTTTCAAATCGTGAGTTTATTTCAGAGCTGTAGACTCTCTTAAAAACTTCTCTGAAGATTTTCTGAGAAAACTTTAACATATTTTGAAGACAATCCCAACTTTCAAAGACAATTTTAAAAGAAACTAACTGTACATCACGTGTACAATACTTTTTAGCAGCCCACACATGCATATTATGTTTACCGATATTATGATCTTTGGTCTGTCATAAGAATTTGTTGTGTAACACATTAAGTAGTGAAAACAACTTCTTCATTAGTGCAATACATGTGTTTATATTCATTTATGCTTCCATAAATTACCATTGTTATTCAAGCAAACAGAAGTTAATTCCATCAACACCTTAATTACGAACTCTCTAATGAGCTACAATTAACAAATTTTACCAAATCAAATTGTAAAATGCTACTCACGACCAGAAACCAATCAGAGTTGAAGATATAGATATATGGACAGGTAGAGGCAACATTAGCTAAATTGATTTGAAAGCAAACTATTTCATCAAAATCGATTAAAAATGGCCATTTACAGATTTTTGACAATTTTTGTACAAATATGCAAATTTTTGTGTTACTCTTGTGATGTAGGCTCTAATTTGTTACGTAAACCCAGTGTTTTTTTTAACCCTCTGCCATTTATCTTTGAAAACAGGAAGATAATTCTAATGAAGAGGATTCAATCTTCACCATATCCCAACTAACCTCAAGCTGCAGAAGGCATTTTGAACATTTTCAAAGGTCTGAAATTAAGGGAAGAAATATAAAGAAAACAAAAGCGCTTTCCGTGTTCATATATCCCATTTTTTCAACAAATAAAAAATTTCAACCTTTGATTACTCATTACTTGAAAACTGCACATGCTGTTTTCAAAATGCAAGGACTATTCAACTCAGAATTTAATTCTCATTTCGGTCAGTGGTTGAATAGAAAACTTTTGTACCTGTTCATGTACCTTTAAGTTTCCAAGAAACAAAGTAACACAGGCCGAGTTGTAGAAAAGGTTTTATCTCAAATCAAGCCAAAATTGAAGGTGCAAACCGAGGAGAAGAAAAAGTAAAGAGTCTTGAAAAAAAATGGTGGAATGATCTCTGAATTCAATAGAAGTGTTTTTTAGGACAAGAGATCCTGAAACAGTAGGTGACAGAGGGCAGCATTTCATATTATGATTTAAAACTTCTCATCAGGGTTTATCAAAAACCATCTTGAAACAAAAGCATAGATGGAATAAAAAATATTCTCAACAAACAGTTAGATAAGAGTCACAGATTTAATGATTCTCCATCAAAGAAGTTTATAAAGACCCATGTATTTTCAACATTTACTCTTTGAAAAAGGTCATTAGCCTTTTAAGGAAATTTCCAACAGAGAGACCAAAACCTGACAAAGCCAACAAAAAGACAGTGGCTTCTGAAATATCCAACAAAAAAAGTCATTTGGACAACCATTCTCACTCCAAACCCTGGTGCCATTAATTTCCAATATGTAGCATAGCATAGCAAGATTTAACATCCCGAAAGCATCCAGTGCTGGACATTATATCAAGACGGCCACTGCCTTTAATAACCAGTTGTGATCTCACTGGTTCCAGACCCGGGTGAAAGGACAAAGTACTAACCACTATACCACGGAGGTCTGTACATTTAAATTTGGGAGGATAAATAACAAACAAGCATAGAAATAATGTTTTCTAGCCCCCTCTAATTCGACCATCAAATCATGGAAAACTTTAGGGCATGAACATGTGCACCTAGTATGATTACTTCCAGCCCTGGTTCATTCTCTTTTTGTTTGCATTTGTGCGGTAATTATGGGCTGATGGTGATGTTGTATATCATGTCGATGGTGAAGATAAGACATACAGGATACTATCAAATTTTTATAGAATATTTGTATTGTTATGATCCGTGCACTATATTCCATAATGCACGATGTTCAATATTTGGTTTAGTCCATTTTCACAAGAGGTGAATTTCTTAACAAAGCGAAAATTGTATGTAAACTTTTCTCGTTTTACATTCTTCTTTGTTGTTTTTTAGGCATTTTACACAAACTAAGACAGAAATTTCATACAAAGATTAGTGTTTGTGGCATGTATATATATATGAACATTTAATGCACTTTTTTGCACTCGTGAATGACCCTTCAAAAATCGGGTCATTCTACTCGAGCCAACAACATTAATCTTTAATTCTTCATTCATATATTATTTGATATGTGAGTGAATACTGGGTTTGATTCCCGGCCAAGCAGCTGTGTTCTGTCCTCGGGCAATTCACATTATCCAGCTTACCTCAACTCCACATAGGCTGTAAAAATGAGTACTAGCATTGCTGGGGATTTAACCTGCCATGGACTGGCATCCTGTCCAGGGGAATTCATGTGCTCTCATCTGCTTACACTATGGAAACCAGAGATAAGCATCAGCTGGCTCGGATGGATTTAACTTTTTATAATATTTATGCAATTGGTAGATATATGGACTTTTTTATTGATAGTTGCTTTCAAGCTGCTGTAAGCATTTATGAAATTAAAAGTCAAAGAATACAAAAGGTAAATTAGGTATTAAAGATCCCTTTCTCAACAGCAACGGTTATATTTTCTTAAAATTTCTGATCATATTTTCCTCCCGGCCCCTTTGTTTTGTACTGCACCAGGACAGATGAACACAATCCCCAAAACAGATAGTTCTTTAGAAGAATATCGTAACAAAAGTGTGTGAATGATTTGAACTCTGACCTTACCATCATTTGACATCCTGGACACCTGAATGTACTTCTTGTTGTTCTTATCAACCGTCTTAGATTCCAGCTTTGGGAAGTCCTGCTTGATCGTCTCATGGACCCTGGTTCTCTGTGCTTTGTCAGAGGACACCTAAGGTGAAGATCAAAAGGAGTGTAATCATCATTTTTATATGTAGAATGCCAAGGGGGACAGAAAGGCATTTGCCTTTCTTAAGGGCAAAATACAAAATATTGTATGTTTCTGGTTGCTGACCGACCGTTGCAACGGCAATGACCAACCTAAAAATTAAAACATAATTTTTGTGATTCAAAATCTCAAATTATTTTAAATAAACATTAAATGTTATAACTTTTAATGAAACTAGAACCATAGCACTCTGTAAACCGCATACCTTGGCCTCCATTGCAATAGCTTGAATAATTTTAGAGGTTATTTGATCCCCATATCCAATACAATCTACCTTAGAAATCTTAGGCCCACCAAGATTTGATCTGAAGGGAAATATCTTCTGACTGATTTTTCCCAAGGCCATATCATTGTTTTCAGTTTTATCCAGGCTAAGCATTCATTGTTTGAATTCCTTTTATTAAAGATTAATATTCCATCATTTTCCATTCATGGCAGAAACCAATTGATTTATTTTCTTTGATACCAGAGACCACTTAATTTTATTTTATTTGAGTCCAAAAATCTGATTGTTTGGATTTCCATTTATTGCATGAATTCATTGTTCAGCACATTCTATTGTAAAGTTTAAACTAAGTCTCCACAGACCTTATTTTAAACATCCCCACCCCTCCATTTCTACCCTTCCCTAGTACCAATAAGTCCCAAATTTAATCACTTCTTCCTTAAGCAGTAGCAAAACCACACACCAAATTTAATCAAAATCCAATCATCAGTTCTTGAAATATCTTGATGGCAAACAAACCACCAAACAGACAAACAAACACACGCGAAAGAAAACATAACCTCCATCCAACTTCGTTGGTGGAGGTAATGAAATCGTCAAAAAGATATTGTTTAAGGGTTCATGATCAGTGATCTGACACATCTATCGGATGTAGGACAATAAGACAAACAGAACCGTGAAGAAACAACTTTTATTTTAAGTTTGTTTGTTTGATGTGGTCTTAACGGCACCATGACAACGAGGGTCAAATTGTGCCTGAGAGGTCAGATCATTCTAGAGGTAGGAAGGAAAGGAAACAGGGAAAGAATGAAAAAAATTCAAGAACAAAAATCAGAAAGCTGTGATCAAGAGAGGAGGTGCATGGGTGAAACAAAAACAAAGTAGAGAGGGGGTGGAAGAGGAGAATTAAATATGGTTGTAGAGAGAAGCATGATGAAGGAAGGAGATTATTGTATCAGGAGGATTTTTCTGGAAGATCTCAGCAATTGAGTTGTTGGGAGCGAGGAAAGCTCTGGGAAGGTTGTACAGGGGGCAAGCAAGGAGAACGTGATGGATTGTGAGGGTGCAGTGGCAATTGTTACAGAGGGGTTGGGAGGAACCAATAAGGAGGTGGGAGTGAATGAGGTGGGTGTGACCAATTCTAAGATGGGTAATATGAACGTTGTCGATACGAGAAAGGTTGTTGATGGTGGATTTGATCGGAATTGTGGGCGGGATGACATGGAGTTTGTTATCAATTTGGGAGTTCCATGAGGTTTGCCAGCAGTCACGAATAAGGAAAGCGATAAGCGGTTTGATGTCAGAGAGGGTTTGGGGAAAAGGGGTAGGGAGGAGGTTGAGGGCAAGCTTAGCGGCTGCATAAGCCTTGTCATTGCCAGGGATGCCAACATGGCTGGGTATCCAAAAGAAAAGTACACCTTTCCTGCAAAGGGAGGGAGAAAGATTTATTTCAAGATTAACATAGGCGGTGGAACCGGGGGGCACAGGGGGAACGTGCTCTCCCCTCCCCCACTTTTCTCAAAAGTTTCAAAAGTGCCCTTTTTTAGAGAGGAGAAGTGCCCTTTTTTAAAGAAGACAAGTTATTTGTTTAGAGAAGGAACATGCAGTTTCAAACATAAAAAAACTTTTTCTTTAAAGACTATATGATCTTTTCATTAAAGAAAGTAACACAAATATTGCCCTAAAAAGAATAACATTGTGAAATTTCATGCGCTTTGCACGCATACACTATTCTAAATTTTCCTTAAAGACACGAATTGCGGGCACAACAGAGGGTTTCATTAGTTTAAAATCTTTGAAATGGGCCACGCAGGGCAAAACTTGTTACTTGGACCTGGACAATTGTCATGACATAAATTGATGTGCCCTCCCCAATTTCCTTTGAAAAGTATAAAAGGAGCCCCTTTACAGAGATAAAAAAAGTGTTACTTAAAGTATCAAAATATATTTAAGCCCCCTTAATATAATTGACCTTTTCATGGAGAAAATAACAACAGCATCAAGAGATCAAGCAAAATACCCCAAATTTCACTTGTGGTCTACGTGGTCGTGGAGTGTCTTTAAGTTGGGTAAGAAAAAAAACATACAATGGGGACCCTTGCCACTGATTCGCCAAAGACTGGGTGTGAATTTGGGCCATCTGGTCTAATCAAATATCGAGTAGTTACCTTTATTCTTACCAAGAAAATAATGGTCTCCGGAATAATTCTAAGGACGACTTATTTGCTTTTCACATTATTTTAGACATTAGATATATTCCTATTCATGACCAATACAATTGGCTAATCATGATAATTCCTAATTCCTTCAAATTTCAAAACTAATGATCTACAAATTGTCCATTTTTTGTAGAATTTGTTCTATTTCACCAAATGTTTGACCAAAATATCTCAAATATTGGACCAAAATACCTGGAATTTGAAGACGTAAATTAAAAAAAGAAGGGAAAATGGGTCACCAGTAATTATTGGATCGATGGAAGTTGAGAAATTTTCTGGCACGGGGGAGGGGGAGAGGATTGACCCTATACAACTATGCTGCTGTGTTACATGCTTTGAAAATATGACAGTTGAAAAGTGCACCTCAGATTCTGTGCCCTCCCCCTTCTCCTTCTACAGATTCAAACATTTTCCGCCGCCTCTGAAGATTAATGTTGAGACGGAGTGTTTATATGCGTATTAAATGCACCAGGCAAAAGATTTAAGTCCAAGTAAATGACTAGCCTTAGGAGGGTCATTCGCGAGTGCAAAATCCTTTGAACCGTGCATTAAATACGTATATCAACACGATGCTGAAACATTTTTCATTTTATCAAATTTCCGTGGCAGATTATCTAAAATTCCAACAACAAAAAATATGAAGAAAAAGAATGAAAAACGAGAAAAGTTTACAAACATTTATTCGCTTTGTTAAGAAATTCACCAGTTGTAAAAATGGACTAAAGGAAACACTTAACCCTTACACTACTAGGACTTTGAAAAATGTGAGCCCAATTTTGTAACTTTTTTCTCATATGCATTTTTAAGAACCTTCCTTTCATTACAAGTTTGGTTGGAATGGAAACTAATCTTTTGAGTAATGAAAGCTTAAATTAGAAAATATTGGACAAAAATATGCAAATTAAGTCATTTTTTGCTAAATTTGGTCAACAAATTACCAATCTTTGCACAAGTATAGCTTCTTGTCAATAATGAAAACAGAGATTTGTGTTACATATTTAGATTGTTTATAAAATTTCCTTTCCAATGATGCTAACCTAGAATTTTTAGAAAGAAAGAAAAGATGAAAAAACAACAAAACTGATTTAAGTCAGATCCTAAAAAACTGCAACAGAAAAATTATAACGCAGTAGTCACAGTTAGACTCGAACCTGGTGCGTTTGCATGCTGGCCGCATTCATATCCACTACACCAGATGAAATGCTACGGTGAAATTGAGTTAATATAGGAAAGGGTCCAGATAGAGGGGAATATGACTGTATTTATATACCAAATGAAAAAAAATTGCAAGCATTTTGAACAGCGGTTCTATGAAGCATGTGCGATGTACGGTTTTGGTAGACGATTTTAGGGAAAAAATGGGTAAAAATGCAAGAAATTCATTAAATTTTGTTGAAATTTCTCCAGAAGAAAAGATTATAAAAATTAGACCAGAAATAAATAATATCATGTCTTAGGATTTGTGTGTTTGATATTGAAGCCAAAATGTGATCTTGAACTTATTGTAAGATTTAAAAGTTAAAAACAAACATTTTTGCCAATTTTTTTAGCAATTTTTAGGTTTTACTTTTTTTCAAACTACTTTTTCTCAAAATTCTGTAAAATGACCTATAAAAAGTTACATTTTGTGAAAGAAATATCTGAGTACTTTAAAATGATACCAAGATTACTCCTATAGGACTTTGGTAAATGTCTGATTTTATTTTTAGAAAAAGGTGGTTTAAAAACGGTGATAATATCGCCGCGTGGTAGAGTAAGTGGTAAGGCCGTGCATTACGGGAATTTAATGCATGGATCATGACAATGCAAATACTCCATGGATATTTGACCAACCTTGTTTATAGTATCAAGTTGTTAAGACTGTTGGAAAAAGTCTGCTGTACAAGAATGACATCACACTCTCACTTTCTTAATAATTAAGCTCTCTAAGCTGGATAATTGACAGCTTTTGCAACCAATCACCTCGCGAATTTGCCTAGCAACAGAATCTGCATAACTAAATGCCGCAAAAAATCCTACACGGCACTGGTACAGTACAGCTAGCTAGCAGCATGCGCTCATGCAGTCAATGCAGTATACTGCACAAAACAAATTTCTGCACACACAGACTGAGTGAAGACAAGATGATGAACAAAACTGGCACCTACGGGCTTTGTTAATCTGTTTTCCCATAACCCAGAATGATAAGCAAATGGAATTTTGTTTATTCCTTATGCTAAAAACTCTAAAGATAAGGAGAAGAGCCATAAATGCACCAAAACTTGTAGCAGGCCACACGAACATCTAAATGTCACACATGATTCGATTGCGAATTTGAGGTTTGTTTTCCCCACCCACTTACTGTGTTGCTGTGGTGGGTGTGACCTATTTCCATACTCAGAGAAGTTAATTGTTAATAAATTTTACTGACAAGCAATTTCAGTTTTCACTATTGTTTTCAAAGTTTCTTCAGAACGTAAATCAATAGACTATTATAGAACTCCTGTTGCAAGTCACAAAGTTTCCAAAATCTTAGTAAAAGAAATACTAAAGGATTTGAAACTGTGGTTTCACGTCTAGTCTCATCTAATGATTTCTACACATTTCTTAAATCTGTAAGAACTTGAAACTGGAATGCCTCCTTAAGTGAAAAAGATGTTTGAATACTTTCTTCACCACTAAGCTCTTTGTATTATCCTCCTTCATATAAGATAAACATTCTTGACCACTGAACTAATCCTTTGGACAATGCTTGAAATGTCCCTTGGGTGAGAACATTACATGGCAGTCCCGACGGCAAGAGAGTCACCCCCTGTCTGGTTCTCCGAAAACTATTCAAGAGGAAAAAGCATGCAATTGCAGTGTTCATTCACTTCCTGTCCCTGTTTGAACGATCAAGTTCTGTTTCAATAATAGTAACATAGGGGTTGGGGACGGGGAATGGATAAGAATGGGCAGGGGTAGGGAGGGTGGGGTAGGGCAGGGCAGGGAAGAGGGTAGAGGAAGGGTTTAAAGGATATTTTAGAAGGCAATTTCTTTCAGGGATTAAAATTATTTTCTTTTTCTTGCTTCTTAGTTTTCCTTAATGCTTATTTCCTTCCTGGGTGGCCTAATCCAGATTAGCTTTGTTTCTTTTAGGTCTCCCCCACATGTTCCTAGTAATACAACTTGTTTTCTCTTCCACTTTATTCTTGATGTTTGAAATGTAAATCAGAAGAAGAAGTAATGAAAACTGTATACCCTATGAAGTAAGAACCTGAAAAGCTACCAACCTCAATAAGATGAGATTTTTTATCTTTTGTTTCCACCAGATCGCTCAAAGCCCCCTTGTCTTCATCAGAAAGAACATCAGAATAGTCTACAATTTTCTGCTCAAAGAAAGAAAGAAAAAAACATTATTAAGATTTAGGATTGATATTTGTTTAAGATATATAGACAGGGAGAGGCAATGTTACCCACATTGTATAAGAATTCACTAAAAATAATGACAACACCACAACTTCCTGTTATAATCTTCCAAACAAAATTTTAAGATTTTATTACTCGGAACATGATCTTGCAAAGCTATCAGCCTTTTATACCAGAAGCCTCTGGCAGATTCTTTGCCTTTTCTGGCCAAGGATAAAATATAACCATCACCAGCTAGCACAGTCTAAACTTGATGAACTCATATTACGGAGATGCTGGAGATGGATCGGCAATATCATGAGAATAGAACAAGACACCATCATCAAAACAGTATTATGTTGGACCCCAGAGGGAAGGAGAAAGTGGAGGCAGGCCCAAAGCAACATGGCAGTGCACTGAGGCAGAAATCAGAGAGATGAGCAACACCTGGGGGAGCTTAGAGAAGTTGGCCAAGGACATGCAGAAGTGGAAGACCCTGGTTGCTGCCCTATGTGCCTGCAGGCATAATGGGCAGTAACTAAGTAACTCAACATTGTATGCTCTTTTTAAAGGAATATTCTCATGAGTTTTAATTTCCATATATGATAGAGGACTATTAAAAAACAAAATGGTGGAGAAGACCATGTTGATATCTTATCAAGTAAAGGAGAAACATTATGCAGCTGTCTATATACCTTTTAGTGAAATGATGGTGTCTTAGGTAAGTAGTGCAAAGGCACACTAACTCAAATCTAGCAATACTAAGAGTGCAAATAGCATATAAAGAGTGAAGGTGTAAAGCTGAAAAAGACCAGACAAACTGGGGATGAAAGATCAAGATTTCAAAGAAATATCTTGTTTGTTTGTTTGATGAGGGCTTAACGGCACTACGACACCGAGGGTCAAATTGTGCCTGAGAGGTCAGATCATTCTAGAGGTAGAAAGGAAAGGAAACGGGGCAGAATGAAAGAAATTCAAGAACAAAAAGTCAGAAAGCTGTGATCGGGAGAGGAGATGCATGGGTGAAACAAAAACAAAGTAGAGAGGGGGTGGAAGAGAATTAAATATGGTTGTAGAGGGAAGCATGATGAGGGAAGAAGATAATTTTAACCAGAGGATTTTTTGAAAGAACTCAGCACTTGAGTTGTGGGAGCGAGAAAACCTCTGGGAAGGTTGTACAGGGGGCAAGCAAGGAGAACGTGAAATATCTTGTACATGTTTACGCCTCATGGGGAAAGACAGATGACAGCAGGGGTAGGCTCAGAGGTTTCACAGATATACTGGAAAATTTAATCAAGCTTTTCTAGAAGAAATTGTATGCCCAAGAATTGAATAGCTGTCGTCTAAGCTGCCATATGACTTACTATTTTAATTTGTTTGTGCCATTTCTTCTCATTTGACAGTTTTGTCTATTTGTACCCCAAGTTTCAGTCACATTGTCACTTGTTTTAATAAACTATTGCACATTTCACCACTAATATACATTATACAGATCAAATACAGCTTAAGATTCAAAGCCAACACACTCATTTCACAAACCAATGATATATCCGAAACCCATGCATTTTTTCTAAGCTATATACCTTCATATGAATATTGTTGTTTGTTCATGTATTAAAAACATGTAACTTTTTGTTTCTTTTCAAGAAACTTTCAAAAGAAAGTAAATGCAATCTGCATCTCTAAATCTTACCTTATTCAAGACATTTTTCAGGATGTATTTTCACTATACATTTGATACATTTTTGTTCTCTGAAAGATAAGGGAACACTAGCATAAATATAATGGTACAATATCCTTCAATCAAGATATAGAGGCTGGTGAATAGAGATATCTCAATCCCTTGTTCACGAACAACTGAAAGGGGTAACAAAAAAGAAATCTCTACAAAGTTCAGCTTCACCTACCTGCGTCAATAACTGACAGAAATATATGATCCACTGCAGGTCTGATTTCACACCTCTCTTCCTCCTCTACCCACCCATAATTGTATAATAAAACATGTTAACATAAGAAAACCAACCTTTTCTTCCTTTGGACAAGAATAGTCTGTCAGTCTTACAATCTTTCCAGTCTCCTCGCTGATTTCATTTACGACAAAGTCTCTATACCTGAAAGACAAATTAAAAGAACATCATAAACAATTGTAATCAATACAAATGATGAAATTGTCAAAACCCAGATTCAACATAATTTGGCAGTACAAACACATAAATATATGCATTATGACATGAACGAATACATAAATATATGCATTATGACATGAACGAATACATAAATATATGCATTATGACATGAACGAATACCTAAATATATGCATTATGACATGACATGAATATTTTATGAATGAACAAAATATATGCATTATGCCATGACCATAAATATATGCATTATGCCATGAAAATCAAAATATATGCATTATGACATGAACGAATACATAAATATATGCATTATGACATGAACGAATACCCAAAGGACACTTTGAAAATCTGACCATGTAATACCTGAAAATCAAAGGTATATGGACAAGTAGAGACAGCAAAACTGAAAGATATTTAAAAGCTATCATGTGATGCTGACATGAATAGCCCCACCTCTCATTTTTTAACATTTATGCATATTGATTTGTGCATAAATGATCAAAATAAAACATAAAATTTAATTTGATTTTCATAAATGAATTTGAAATACAATGTGACATCACATTCTTCACAAGTCTGTGTATTTTATTGGAATGTTTCTGAGATTTTGTGACTTGCAACCATTGGATAAGTCTAGTAAAGTACTGTACCTTTGGTTACAATCTGAAGATCTTGTAAGAAATCATTTTAATTAAAACTGTTTTTCTATCAAATGTTTTGTTTTTTGTTTTGATGAAGGCTTAACGGCACCGCGACAGCAAGGGTCAAATTGTGCCTGAGAGGTTAGACTATTCCAGAGGTAGAGAAAAAGGTAAAAGTAGGTAGGTGGATGGGAGAGGAGGAGTTTTTCTGGAAGAGCTCAGCTATGGAGTTGTGAGTGGTGTAGGAAGCTCTGGGGAGGTTGTAAAAGGGGGCAGGCAAGGAGGACATGGTGGGCAGTGAGGGGGTAATGGCAATTAGTGCAGAGGGGTGGGGGAGCCAGGAAGGAGGTGGGAGTGGGTGAGGTGGGTGTGACCTATTTTAAGGCGGGTAATATGGACGCTGTCTATACGGGAAAAATTATGGATGATAGACTTGGTTGAAGTGGTGGGCTGGATGTTGTGGAGTTTGTTATTAAGGAGTCCCAGGAGGTTTGACACAAAGAAGGGAAGCAATAAGAGGTTAAATGTCAGAATGGATTTTGGGAAAGGAGGTAGGGGGAGCTTGAGAGCAACTTAGCGGCTGAATCAGCTCTGTCATTGCCGGGGATGCCAACATGGCTGGGTATCCAGAAGAAAATAATACTTTTCCAGCAAACAGGGGCTGGGTAGGAGGGGGAAGGAGTTTGCGAAGGAGATGGAACATGGAACACTTAAAGTTGAATAAAGTCTGAGAAGATGGCAAAGTGTGGAGTGTGGAGTACTCGATATAGTTGAGGGCGAGCCGGATGGCCTTGCACACAGCTAAGAAGATGGACGAGTAGTTGGGAAGCCTACTACTGGGGGTGATGTCTCAGATGACTGCTGCAGCAGCTGTCTTGTCGCCTTCCTTTGAGTCATCAGTATAGATAGAGGTGTAGTTGGAGAATTGGTCTTTAATTTGGTTGTGGAGGTTGATGAAGAGGTTGGGGTTGGGTTTGGACTTTGTGATGAGTGGAGAGGTCCAGATGGATGGAAGGGGGGGTTGCATAGAGAGGAACAGTGGGCCAGAAAAAGGTGCCAAGAGTGGCGGGGTAGATGTCGAGATGGTGGAGGTTGGGTTTGATGCATAAGCTGAAGGGAGTGGATAGGGTTTTAGTCCTATCAAAGAGGGGGGAGAAATTGGGATACCTAATGAGCTTGCACACAGTGTTTTGAGTGTTGATGAGGGCTCTAAAAGTATAGGAAAGGTTCAGCTTTCTACGCCTTAGCAGAAATGGAGGTTCATGGGATTCAATTTGAAGGCTGGTGATTGGGGAGGTCTTGTAGGCACCCAGGCAAAGCCTAAGGGCTTCATTTTGGATGGTGTTGATGTGGTTGAGGTAAGAGTTGTGAGTGACAATATTGCCTTGGTCGAGCTTGACAAGAATGGTGAGCCTGAAGATTTTGAAGAGAGCGTGGGGATCCGCACCCCAAGTTGTGTTGGAGAGGAGGTGGAGAAGGTTGAGGGAGTTGTTGCATTTCTGTTTCAGGTTGGTAATATGTTGCTTGTAGGAGAGCTTTGGGTCTATGTTTAGACCCAGGAACTTAGTGTGGTCAACTTTTGGGATGTGATTGCTGTTCAGCATGAGGTTCGGGTTGGGATTGGGATGGAGGTTTTTGAAATGACAGAAGTGCATGCAGACTGTCTTATCTTTGGAGAATTCAAAATCGTTATTGTTGCGCCAGTCTTGCAGCCAGTTGAGGCTAAGTTGGAGCCTATTTTCGACAAGAGAAAAGCTAGGGCAGGAGTAGAAGATGGTG
Source organism: Chiridota heheva (assembly GCA_020152595.1). Taxonomy (NCBI): domain Eukaryota; kingdom Metazoa; phylum Echinodermata; class Holothuroidea; order Apodida; family Chiridotidae; genus Chiridota; species Chiridota heheva. Next base: position 232,307 of record JAIGNY010003388.1, on the reverse strand, counting down.
AAGTCGTCTATGTAGAGGACACATTTGATGTTGGGGCCAAGACTGTCTGCAATGTTGTTAATGCTCAGGTAGAAGAGAGTAGGGGAGAGGATGCTGACTTGGGGGACACCCTATTCTTGGGGGTACGGGTTGGAGAGGGTGTGGCCAATACAAACTTGGAACTGTCTTGGTGAGAGAAAGTTTTGAATAAAGATGGGGAGGTGGCCTCTGAGGCTAATTCTGTGAAGCTAACGGGTAATGCCTTATTTTCAAGTAGTATCGAAAGCTTTCTCGAGGTCAAAAAAGATGGCGATGAGGTGTTCCTTTTTTGCAAAGAATTCCCAGATGGCAGTGTCGAGCATGATTAACTGGTCCAAGGTATTGCAACATTTCCAGAAACTGCTTTGGTGGGGGAGAAGATTTTGTTTGTCTAAAGGAACCACTTAAGTCTGTGGTTGATAATCCTTTCCATAATTTTACAGAGACAGCAGGAGAGGGCAATGGTGTGGTAACTGGAGGGGTCGGGGTTGTCCTTCTGCGGTTTGGGGACGGGGTGATGATAGCTGTCCTTCAGATAAGGGGAAAGGAGTGTTGAGGACCAAATGTGGTTGAGGATGGTGAGTAGGGTAGTGGTGGCCTTGTTTGGGAAGTGTGTCAGGAACTGGTAGGGGATGTTATTTGTATCCTTAGAGGTGCAGCCAGTGTCGTTGATGGCTTGCTTTAATTCAGATACTGTGAGAAAGGTGTTATAGCTCTAAGTGTTGTCGGAGCAAAAGTAATTCTCCGGGTTTCGTTGCAAGCTTTTTTGGCTTTGAAAGCATCTGAGCAGGTGACCGAGGACGAGATGTTGCTGAAAAAGGCGGTGAGGCGGTTAGCAATATCCTTTTTCTCAATGAGTAGATTGCCATTCCAAGAGAAATGGGAGATAGGAGACTTGCCCACCCTGCCGTGAAAGCTGTTTACCATAATCTTAGTGGGGTAGTTGATGGTGAGAGAAGAGATGAAGTCGTACCAAGTGTTAGTTTTACTATCTTTGATAGTGCGCCTGGCTTTGGCACTGCTGATGCGAAAGAGGTTGAGGTTGTGGGTGGTCGGGTTTGTTTTAAAGTTCCTGAGGGCTTTTTTCCTGTTATTGATGAAAGTTTTGCAGTCATCATTGAACCAGGGGTTGGGGAGGGGGTTGGAGGTTTTGAATAGAGCAGGTGGCAATGTTGATAATGATGTTACTGACATTAGACATGGGATGCTAACCCTCAAGAAGATGGGGGGAGAGGTGAGAGTTTTAAAGTGTTTCAAAAAAGGGCCAGCTGGCTTTCTTAAGGTTCCAGTTGGGATGTGGTCAGTAGAGGTTTAAAGGTTGGAGTGAATCAGGAGAGGGTAATGGTCACTACCACAAAGGTCAGCAGCCAAAATCAAGGAGTTTGGGGGAGCAGATAGACAGGTTAATGCAATGTGGTGAGGTGAAGATAAGTCGGGGAGTTCGTGTCGAGTAAGGATGAAAGTGAAGGGGAGCTGAGAGTTAAGGTTGTTTAGGCTGGTTGGCTGAACGTTGGTGTTGGAGGGGAAATAGATATTGCAAAGAGTAAAGGTTTTGTGGAGGGAGATAATTTGTTTGTTTGTTTGATGAGGGCTTAACGGCACCACGACAACGAGGGTCAAATTTTGCCTGAGAGGTTAGATTATTCTAGAGGTAGGAAGGAAAGAAAACGGGATGATTCAGAAAAATACGAGAACTAAAAGTCAGAAAGCTGGGATCGAGAGAGGAGGTGCATGGGTTAAGAAAAAAAAAAGAAGTAGAGAGAGGGGGTTGGGAGAGGAAGAATAAATATGGTTGTAGAGGGAAGCATGATGAAAGAAGGAGATAATATTATTCAGAGTGTTTTTCTGGAAGAACTCGGCAATTGAGTTGTGGGGAGCGTGGGAAGCTCTCGGAAGGTTGTACAGGGGGCAAGCAAGGAAAACGTGATGGACTGTAAGGGTGCAATGGCAATTGTTGCAGAGAGGTTGGGGGAGCCAATAAGGAGGTGGGAATATTGAGGTGGGTGTGACCTATTCTAAGATGGGTAATATGAACGTTGTGATAGAGATACAGAAGGCCTGGAGGTCGGTGTTCACGTGAATATGGCTGTGTGGGATATCGTGTCTAAGGAGAATGGAGATGCCCCCACAGAACCTGTCGGCTTCCACTTGATGTTTATGGTACCAAGAAAAGTTATTGAGGGAATAATGACAAGTGGTTTTCAGAAAGGTTTCTTGTAGGCAGAAGATGACTGGGTTGAAGGTGGTGCCCAAAAGGTCAATTTCTTCCGAGTTGACCTTAAGGCTCCTAATGTTCTATTGTATAATGTTGTAAATGTTAATTGTTTCTGTTGTATGCCATGAGGAGGGTGAGGGCTATCTGGAGGAAGATATGTTGCGTCTGGTTTGGCTTGTTTTTTCTTTGGATCTGTCCCTGTTTCTTTGGGAGCAGCGGTTTTTGAAAGTTGGACGATAAGTGTGTTCGGTGGGTGTGGTAATCGAACAATCCATCTTCTCTTCGGTGTCATATATGTGGGTTTGGATGGTGGGTTGTTTGCTGATTTGTTGTTTCTTGTTTGTTGGCCAAGTTGGCTTCAGTTTGATGGCATTTGAGGTGTTGGGGTAGAGGAAGGGGAGATCTTAGCTGAGGAAGGAAGGTTGAGGAGAGAGGTGGAGGTGGTTTGTGAAATGGGTGTGGTTGAGTTGTTGGAAAAAGCAATGGGCTTACAGCTCAGTGAGTAGAGCCAGGTGAGGTCTGTTTGGGTGTGTAAGTCAGTTTTAGTGGTGTGGGGGGAAGGGGGTATTGGTGTTGGAGGAGACTGTGCTCGAGTAGGAAGATTTGGTGTGGCTGGAAGTGAGGAATTACTTCCTGGCCTCTGGGAAAGTGGTGCTGGGAGTTAGGGTTTTCAGTTTAGTTATCTGTTTTTCCTGTTCAAAGCCAGGTGGGTCAGTCTTTTGAGGAGGGGTGGTTGGCTGGGTTAATACAATTGGTGCAGTGTGGGGTGTTGGTGCAAGAGGTGCTGTCATGGTCCAAGACTACACAATTGCCACAGTGCACATGGCTGCGGCAGGAGTTCTGTCCATGGCCATACTGTACCACTGGCACTTATGACAGCGGAAGGGGTTGGGAAAGTAGGGGGCGACTGGATTCTGAGATAGCCGGCAGTGATGTGGGAGGGGAGGGTTAGTGTGGCAAAAGTCAGGAAGATGGTATTGATGGGTGTTTCAGCACTGTCTCTCTTGAGGACAAGATGACGGGCCTCAGCTACCTGTTGGCTGGCAAGTTCCTCAATGAGGTCTTCATCTGTCAAGTAGGCATGGAGTTCAGGGAATGGTGGGGGGTAACTGCTATGTCAATACCAGAGTTAGCTAGGGTTTGCTGGAGAGGAGGGTGATGGCTTGAGTGTGTGACTTGAATGTGTGGCTTGAGTGTCCCTGGTGCAGTGCACAAGGAGATCACCTAATCAAAGGGTAGGAACATTGGGGAGGGTGCCAACAAGGTCATGAAGCACCTTGTGGATGAGGAGCGGAAACTCTTTTGAAACTGTCTTGTTTGCTGGTGGTCTGAATGATTACAACTTTTGGAACTGGGACTGAGGAATGGTCTATGGAGGTAGCAGGTAGGTCACGAGGAGGGGCGTCAAAGTCAATGGTGTGCAGAAGCATTTGGTCATGTTGGAAAAAAATACCAAGGGCCGGGAGAGCCAAAGCAACTAAATTTGTTTGTGTAACTACTATAGGAGAAAAAAGAGAAAATCCCGGAAAACAAAAAGATGCAAAGGTATAGGTTGAAAGGTCCGTGGATGAGTAGGATTCAGAACAGATAGTTGAGAGAAAAGATATAGGAAATTAAGTTGCTCTCATCACGTTGATCTCATCACGTTGCTTTTGTCACATTGCTCTGGTCACATTGCTCTGGTTACATTGCACTCGTCACGTTGCTCTCTTCAAGTTGCTTTCATCATTGCTCTCGTCGCATTGCTCTCGTCACGCTTGCTCTCTCACTTGCTTTCATCACGTTGCTCTCGTCACATTTCTCTTGTCACATTGCTCTCTATAAAATGTGCTAACAATATAATCATTAAAGGAATATTCCTTTGAATTTTTTATCTATATGGTAGAGGACTTAAAGAAACAAATTAGTGAAAATTCACACTGATATCATATTCCCTTTTAGGAGTTATTATATTTTAAAGATGTCATAAGTTGTGTTGAAAAGTGACAATGCAGTGTAAGGTGATAAGTCATAATTGTATATAAATCTATAAAAAGGGAAAAATACATTCTTTCATTCTCAAAGTAAGATTCAAAAGCAGATGGGCAAAGCATGTTCTTGCAAATTGTAGGTTATACTCAGACAAAATTAAACAAATTTTGTCTTTCAATAAGTCAGAAGCAGGCACGTAATTTTCAAAGAATACCAATGTCTTGGAATTTGCAATTATGACATCACAATACACAATGCAAGATCACTTATCAACATATTTGTGATATCTTTGAATTTCCAAAACAGAATAAGATATCAACATGATTTTTAAACCAATTTGTTTCTTTAATTGTCCTCAATCATATGTATAAAAATAAAAATTCATGGGAATATTCCGTTAAGGAAGTGAGAATGTGATGTCACTCTTCTAGTCTGCACCAGCAATTAACCTCTCTAAGTTAATTGATTTACAGCTTTTTCAACCAATCACTGCACAAATTTACCTAGCATCAAAATCTGTGTAACTAAGTGGGGCAAAACTCCTACGCTGTACTGGTACAGTACAGCTAGTTTAGCTGCGTGCGCTCATGGAGTAAATGCAATATACTGCACAAAACAAATTTTGAGTGAGTGACGACAAGATGGTGAACAAAAATTGCACCTACAAGCTTTGTAAATCCGATTCCTGTTACCCAGAATGGTTAGCAAACAGAATTTTATTTATTCTTTTGTTACAAATAAAATCTGGAGAAGTGCCATAAATGGATCAAATCTTGCAGACAGATAGGCCATGTGAACATCTAAATGCCAATGCATTGCTCATGGATTTGAGGTTTGTTTTCCCACCTAGTTACTGCATTGCTATGGTGGGTGTGGCTTATTTCTATACTTGGAGAGCTTAATTTTCTAAAACATGTGACAACCTTAAAATTTAAGTATCTCCTGATCAAAAACAAAATAATGAGATAGTTTTTCACACTATTGTTGTCCTCTTTCATACAAGATGGATATGCTTGACTCAACTAATCTTTCAAGTAGTACCTTTGTTTTATGACTCCTGTAAATCCTTGAAGGTCACTGAGGTAGATTTCAATTCCTACATCTTTCTCACACAGACCCACCATCTTATTTTCTGCAGAATTCGCTGATGATGTGCAAATATCATCTGTAGCTGACACGTCAGTGGGAATTTGGGTGGGAGTGACCTCCGTTGAAGTGACCTCTGAAGAAATGGCATCTTTGGTGCTGACCTCTGAACCTCCTTGACCATCTCCATGTTGCCCCACGAGCGGAGTCTCCTCAAGAGGAAGGGATGGCTTTACACCTTCACTTTCAGATGACTTGACTCGTTTGACAGCATCACCCCCAGGTTCTTCAGAATGACTTTCTTTCCATCTAACAATCTTTTCTTGGAGTTTGTGTCTGACATGCTACTTTTCTGAGAAAAAAACAACAAGTGGAAACGTATATTTGACTTTTCTTATATGAACTGACTGCAAATTTCACACTATATAAAAAAATTGTTTCAAACATGTTAAAATACTGCACAATTTTCAAAAAAATAAGCCCTCAAACACACAAACATGATATTTTATTGGTAAGATAATAGACAGGCCTACAAGGCAAAAATTTGTCGCTGAGAATATATTTGAACATGATGTTAATAAAGGACCACCAGACCGAAAAGTGAAGGCGCTGGTTTTTGTAAATTTCACAAAATATATCCACAAAAGATAGATAAACTTCATGCCTCCATAGCCAACAGACGTTGTGAGGGCAAAGGTCACTTCAATAGTCATATTAACCAGAAGGTTTTATATTTCAAAAGCTGTTTCCAACGCTAAGAGGACTTACTATATGTTTTATTTTCGGAGGGGAAATACAAAAGCTTATCAAATCCTGACCAGATTCCTCTTCAGCTGTTAAACATTTCCTTAACTGACTTAAACTCTAAGTTAAGTTAGAATATAAGTTAGTTTTTGCAAGAGAAGAAGTCAGTCGAGGAAAAGTTTAACAGCTGAAGTGGAAAATGTCAGGAATCGAAAAGCTTCCCTTTTTCCCCTCCAAAGATAGAACATATAATAAGTCCTCTTAGTGTTGGAAAAATGATTCAACTTATTTGTGTCTGATTCTACAAATTTATACAGAACTTTATGACTTGAATATCTCCTTTTAACGGGATAAAAGTTTGGAATGCTATCTTCACCAGTTTGTTTCTTTTGAAATCCTCGTATGTATAAACAGGGATACTCTAACATTATTCAATGTAATTTTCATGTTTTTCCAAAATTTAAAACATCAAAGGTTCTCAGATTGCGCATACTGTTAAATCTGGGTAAAGGTTATAATAATATCCAATTTCCTGTTCACTGTAGCCAACTTCTCTCATTAAATACATTTTTGAGGACCAAAAAACAGTAGTTTCTAGTAATCTGATTTATTTGTCCCATTCTGAGGTCACAAAACAGTTTGAACACACTGTAACATGGTAAATTTTGAACCAATTTTGATGGAGCATTTTGCTTTTTGCATGGTTTTCGTATATTTTAAGGTAATGATGTTGCTACCTTTAAGTTTCTATGCATAATTGTAGTCGGTTTATCGTGATATTTAGGAATATGCCGCATAACTTTTCCAAAATTTTATAACAGGGCCGGCAACTCAAGGAAAATGGGAATGCAATGTTCAACATTATGTTTTTTTCCCCAAGAGAATAGATTTATCAAAAAGGCACTACATATAAGACTTGTGTACCTAAAATACCAATAAAACTAAATAACTTTGAAAATATACATAAAGACACTTCTGTTAGGTTACAAATAAATTATAATAGAATACTGTCAAGAACTAATGCACATTCATTAGTTGTACTGTCAGCCAATCATGTTCTTTTAAATCAAAAACAAGTTTTGTCACCGTGGAAAGTATTGTAGAAGTAAAATACTAAACAAGACTTATTAGTAGGCCTTCTCATAGTAGTAACTCACGGCTTGGTCGCGTCACTGTCTCAGCGTATTAAAGCAAAGGACTCGTTGTACCTTCAGTGTGGGTTTTTACATGGAATACACCCTGGGCAAGCATAGAAGAGTAAGAAAAAAATAATTTCAGTCCTCAAACCCTAAGAAATGTAACTCAGTCCATATTTTAAAGTCAATGGACATGCAGCAATCTCTTTTGGTAAAAGGATTAGTTCAGTGGTCAAGCAAGTTTATCTTATATGAAAGAGGACTTAAAATTAAACAAAATGGTAAAGAAAGCAATCAAAAATCTTATTCAGTTATGGAGATATGCAAGATTTATCAAAACTGCAGTAGATCAGTGTTTGAATTTTGAAAATTCTAAGCTTTAACATAGTTTTGGAGAATACGACTAATCAAAGTTTGATCAATTTTTAATTTTTGATCTAAGACTTGGAAAACAGCTCAAAATCCTGAAAATCATGGAAAGTCTAAAGATATAAAAAACTTTAGTGAAAATTTGCTGTACCAAAAATATTATGATAGACATTCAAAAACAAAGTATTTAGGGCCTACAAAAGCAAATACCAAGGTTGCCCTTCCTGTCTAGTAGCCTACATCAACAAATTTACAACATTTATATACTGTAAAATGGCCAATTTTTAACCGTTTTTTTTTTATGATTTCCTTTTTTACTACTTTTTTTATGGTTTTAAATTTAGCCTAATAAATTATTAGTATTATACAGACTAGCTGCATCTCGGCCAACCTACAGCCTCAGTATCAATAATGCACAATCCAGTAATACATGTGCACAGTGCAGTAGGCCTAGCAGACACGATCGCTAATACATAACCATTTCTACAGTACAGTGGTCACAAAAGAACATAAAAATGAACATCGAAGCCCTTAACGTAACAACTTATTTCAACTCACGTTTTGGTCAATTTCCCAAATTCTCTGTAAAAAAAAAGAGGTAAAAATGGTCAATTCTCTGGAAGAAATTCAGTGTCTTATGCACAGGATGATCGCATTGCAACTAATGTTTCAAACATGCACGTACAACTTGAAAAAGGGAGGGGTCAAAGCGGATGCAGATACAACAAAAATCACACTGCACATTCGTTTAAAAATGCGACAATTGAGTTGTTGCACACTATCAACATTCATTCGAATTGACTACCTCAACACTCATATTTGTTATTATTAATACATACAAATTGTATGCATCGTACATAATGCACTTGTCAGTTGTATGACTCACCCCTACTACCCCCGGCAATGCCAGTCAAAGGTGAGTCATTGACATATAAAATAGTGACTCACAGTCACATGTACATCATTGTACCAAATTGTCAGTCACCACAGTGACTCTGGTTTGGGTCATTTTACTTCAGACCCATTGACTTTGTACAGAGGTGATTAATTTAGGTAAGTCATTTCACAAAAATTGTCAATCACTCAAGTGACTAAGGGGTGCATCAATGTACATGTTTTGTCCACCCACGTTGATACCATGACTTAACTTGTTTGGGGGTGAGTCACACAATTGATAAGTGCATAAGTAACATGCACATAGGACGCACAATAGTGGGTTCATATGCTCAAGGTTGCACAGAGGATTCAGATAAGCACTCAAAATATGTCAATAATTTCTTTACGCAAATTAGTTGGAAAAAATGCTTAGTGGGTGCTACATTTTTGTCAAGATGCTCGCAGAAAATGTGTTGAAACTTTATTTTTGAATGAAAAATGTGTATCCTTTTAGAATAGTAATTGAGTTATTATGATATTTACAATGTGTAAAACAAATTCAAGTTTCTGTATGCTAATTTTCCTGTAGGCCTATAACGTATAAGTCTTAATATTGAAAATTAAGTTGCTCAAAATTTCTGGGCAACTTTTTTTTAAACAAACGTTGAAGCCCATCGACTATTCCATGATGGGATATACATTAAAAATTGTCATTATCCTATCATGGAATAAATGTCAGTGTAGGCTACAAGGTGTAGGCTTCTGGAAGGGAGAAATGTAAGATATTGCCATTTGACATGAAATTTTTACGGTTTTGCGAGTAATAAATGAGAGAAACAGAGGAAAAAGAAAAAATAGAATAAGACTTGGTGATATTCAAACTCATAACCTCAGGTAGGGATGTACCGGACAACCGGTCTGGCCAGACTATCCGGTCTGGCCGGACTATCCGGTCAGGCCGGACTATCCGGTCAGGCCGGACTATCCGGTCAGGCCGGACTATCCGGTCAGGCCGGACTATCCGGTCAGGCCGGACTATCCGGTCAGGCCGGACTATCCGGTCAGGCCGGACTATCCGGTCCGGCCGGACTATTCGGTCAGGCCGGACTATTCGGTCCGGCCAGACTATCTGGTCCGGCCAGACTATCTGGTCCAGCCAGACTATCTGGTCCAGCCAGACTATCCGCTCCGGCCGGACTATCTGGCCGGATAGTGAACAAAAATCCGGTTTCAGTTCCAGCCAGATTTGCAAATTAATCTTGCCAGATTATTCTGAAATTCTGGCCTGAATTATGTTGGTATGAGCTTAAAGTAACATCTTTCTAAACATTAATAAAAGCTACCAAAGTAAAGAAAGATTCTAACATGAAATTTTATTTTATATTCTAAAAGGTTTGAGCTACTGTTAGAATAAATCAACCAAAATGATACAGCTTTTGTAATGAAATGAAGGCTTATGAAGCTTTTATTTAGTATAAATAACAAAAACAGTTAAAGTGAAAACATTTCTGGCTGCCTTTATCAGTTTAATCAATTTTGTGTAATTAAATTTAACAAGACATTCCTTAATTTTATCATTGTTCATTGCCTAGTAGGCTTTTGACTTTTCTTCATAATTTGTAACTGTCTGACCAGGTGCCCCTTATATAAACTTTATCTTATATTTCAGAATAAATTATGCACATAGAAATAAAAAAACTGGAGCTGACAATGAATACAATTTCAAAGTTTTAAAATCTATCCCAAGTTAAAGTAATTATCACGATATGTAATTATCACAATTTATAATTTCTAAAATCATATTCACAATTTTGTTTATATATGTAAGCAAAATATTGCATTACAAAATTGTTTGACCAAATTATGTATAATTAATTAAATTGAAAATTTATTGTTAAAATTATGGAAAGGGAAATATCTTAGCCTTAGGTGAAACTGAATTTGTTAAGTGTTTAAAGACCCTGTAGAGATTAAGTAGGCAGACTTGGAGTGGTGTATCACTATGATTTTTAATAAAATTTAAAAAAATTATGGAATGAAAAAATCCAGTCCAGCCAGGTAAAATCCGGCCGGATTTCATCTAAGATCCAGCCAAATCTGGTTCCAGCCAAATCCAAAAAGTTGGATTCAGTGCATCTCTAAGTCCTTTCGCTCAAAGACAATGCTGTAACCAACTGGGCCACTTAATTACTTGTAAGCTTATATGATTTATTTTATATATAGTGTGGAATATGATCGAAGAAGAAAAATCCATAAATTAGAACTAATTTATAATTATTGTCCATATGCCAAGCCATCCCTTTTAGCATATAAAAACTTTAAAATAAACTAACAAAATTTTCACAATTTCTTCAAAAACTTTTTATTCAAGTGCAAAACATAAATGGAATTGCGTGAATGAATTATTCCGTTCACGTAGGCCTGTTGATTAAACATCAAGCAATAGAGACTTAAACATTGATAGATAAAACTGTATAATTCCATTAGACATAAAAAAAAAAAAAAAAAAAAAAAAAAAAAGGTAGAAGATATTGTTGTAACACTTCAATTTGATTATGTTTAACAAAATATTATAACTTGCGAAACAGTAAGAATTCCATGCCGACTACGCAGGTGTACTATAGGACCATGTATTAGGGTTATCCTGATATCCTTGTTTCTCATCTGCAAGCGGGTTCAAATTAAAAGGAATGACATCCCCTTCATTATGACAATGTTCTTTATTTATTTCCAAATCATTTGTATCATAGTTTAAACTTGAAAATGACAAATTAAGATCTCAACAGCCCGAAAAACATTTGTAATCAAACACTATTTGTACATGGTTAGTATGTGTGTTGTAGTATCCATACCAGCATTGTGAATGATTACCTGCTACCTTTGTATGTAAAAGAAAGAACAACTGTTTTGTCAAGGCTATCATAAACTTGGAATAAATCTCGGAGTCAGTGAACCATCTGTGTCTTATTGTTTCTCTATCAGGATATTATATGTGTCATGCATTGTCATACAATCAGCTGTCCCTGAAATGACGTAGCAAACTGTTATGACGTCACAAATCCCTTTCAACTTTTTTTCAGAGCAAGCAATGAATGATCAATTTCTAAGTCCTTTTTCATCATGAAAATGGACTTATTTCCAGAAATTCTGGACGGATTATAGAATTTAACATTAGAGATATGAAAAGCCTAAATCACTGTCACTGTCAGGTTAAATCTTAATTTTGGGGAGGCATGGCAGGACTGCTTTAAGAGTGTAAATTTTGTATGTAGGCCTATGTAGGCCCCTAATCGTTCATACTCTATAAAATCTACAGGTCGGACATCCGGGAATGTTGTGGTGCACCGCTACGTAACAATACTTTTTTGACGATCTTAAAGTTCAGTCAAAGGGGAAAACAAACAGTCAGTTATTATTGCAGCTGATGGCAGAAAAATCTATTTTTTGTCATTTTTCAACAAATAATGGACAGATTAATTTTTCTCAAATGTTGTGCGACACAAGTATTCATAAAAAATATCCCATTGACTGTAATGATAAGGTTTCCCCTCAAACTTAGCCAACCGTACTGAACTCGTACACAGTTACGTCGACTCCGACCTTGAGAATTAGAGCTAAGGTCCAGGAGTTGAGTATAAGATTCGTATCCTAACGTTAGGCCTTCGGCCTAAGCGCATTGAAGTTGAACTGCTGAGTACAAAGTAACGTAGGCTTAGGCTATAACTAGTTAACTTAGTTAACTTAACTTAAAAACTTCTCAACAACCTTGTTTGTACTTTTTATTTCAATGCGAAAAACACAACAGATCGGTGTTTAAGTGATCTGTTCCTTCTTGCTTGGTGTGAATTTCGTAATATTGGCCTTGTTCACTTCAATTCTTTCGTTTTTCAGCAGTCTTACTCATATCCACAGCCCGTCGATTACAAATTCTGAAATTCAACGTGGAAAAATGTAAGTTAAAAACATCATGTGATTAATCATGTGTCAAAATAAAGCCATTAAAGTTGTGAAATATTGTTTAACTAATTTTGATTTCTCCATTGATACAACTGTCAGGATGGCCGAGCGGTCTAAGGCGTCAGACTCAAGGCTGATTACCTTAGGTTACACATATGTAACTGTGCGAGTCTTCTGATCTCCAATGGAGGCGTGGGTTCGAATCCCACTTCTGACAATTCTTTTTTCATGCATTTAAAATAATATTTTATAATATTTTTACGATATTAAAAAAAAGAAATACAAATGCAAGTTCAGAAAAAAGGTGAATTTTTGGGGTACTTATTACATTTTATTTATAGTCCTTTTTGCTTTTTTTGTTAATTTTTCCGTATTTGCTCATTTTTACTGGTGTAAAAAAGATACACAATGTTCCTGATGTCGCGTCACTCAGACTGGGGAAGGGGAATTTTGTATTCCCTACCGAACAAAAAAAGGAAAAACCGTTCCTTGAATTTTGGTCGATATGTATAGATCTACTTCACTTTACTAAAGCTTCATAAAATTTTACCCCTGCAGGTTTCACTAATATTGCAAACAATCCCATAAATACTGAAATATTGGGGCACAACCTGTGTTGCGGATGTTGAGAACCCTCATATTTTATTTCTAACTGAAAATGAATTCATTTCAGCCCAACAGGCTCAAAATGTTTAAAAGGGAAAAGTGTTTTTGGCCTGAATACTGGAATTATATCCACTGATTTGACTGATTTGTGCCAACAGGATCAATATTTCAGCGCCGTTAAGCAGGTTATAGGAAAATATCGATGCATGCTGCGCCTGTTTAGAATTACAAACCCAGTTTTTATCATATATATGTATGTGGTTTAATCAGTTGGAAAATTTTATGATAACGGAAGCTTCGATTCTGGCCAGGGCCTCACCCCACTGACTCCATCAGGGGCCTAAGTTAAGCGTGTTCCTATTCGTACGCTCTGCCCTCGATCGGCGGCGGTTGAAGGAACGTAATCTAAGCTGGGCTCTACACAGGTGGATGCCTCATGTGTCACCTGGGAACGATGCCCGAATGATGAGTCCTGAGTGAGTAAAGCGGAGCAGAATTTGTTTAAAGTGGAAGAGGGAGGGAGGAGGGGGCTCTAAAGAAATATGGCGAAATTACAATACACTCCCAATTGGTAGATTGGTAGGCATGCGCGAAGAGAGGGTCACTTTTGAAGGGTATTAACTTAGGAAAGGACAAGAACTAAAAAAATTGGGAAATTTTCTTCATTTTCGAAACTTTGCTTAATATTTCTTTCATTTTTTGCAATTTTGCTCGAATTTCTTGAAATTTTGGGCACTTCTCTTAGTATTAACCGACAGATTTAGGAAAATCTCGTTCATTTTGAAATATTGGGAAAATTCTTTTATTTTTTAACATTTTCGGAAATTTTTTAGATATTTTGGGGGATTTGGGGAAAATATTTGTCAATTTTCGAGAAATTTGTAGACAAATTTGACCGAAATTTCAAAAAACTTGTTGTTTTCAATTTTACTTTCATTTTCGGGATTTTTTTTCGATTTTAGACAAAATTCCCTAATTTCGGGAAATTTCGTTCATTTGTCTTTAATTTTGAGGAAATTTGGTCAATTTTCGGAAAATTTGTTTACAAAATTTAACCAAAGTTTCAAATGATTTTACCCAATTTTCCTTCAAATTTACCAAACGTTTCAATTTTATGTCAATAATATCCCAGTTTTATCTCCCATCACAATCTGTTCCCACTTCCGTCTGCTTATAAATTTGAATGATGCTCATTTAGATGCAATACAACAACAAAATACAAATACTCTAATTTCAGGAAAAGATTAATCGGTAATTTACCTGTTATGCAGTTAAACAGACCTCCGTGGTGTAATGGTTTGTGGCAAAGGCCGTGGCCGTCTTGATATGATGTCCAGCACTGGATGTTTTTAGGACGTTAAACCTTGCTATGATATGCTATGTATCTAACTCAACTATACAGCTCTGGCAGTCTGGTCACTGAACACCAAGTGTTAAAATTGACCAAGACAGTTAATAGCCAAGTTGCCAATCAGCCAATTATTGATTAAGTGCTGTTAACGGATTTGGATTATTAGTTGAACTTAGAAAAACAGTTTTTTTAATCTGCATACGATATACAAAGATATTCAGGTTTTTCTTCAATCGAAATCGTTTTATATAAACTCTTAGTTTTATAAGGCTACAAGACTGTAAGAAGCACGCAAATCGCCTTGTTTTTTATTACACGTTAACAGTTAACCTGTTGCTGATCAGCTGATTGAAACAACTTCAGCAATTTTCGAGAAATGATGCGAAATTCCAATAATTTTACCAAATATATCTTCAATTTTACCGACTTTATTATCAAAATTTCCTGCCAACCGGCTGACCGGAAAGAAAGCATACAAACTAACAAACGAGGTAATATCCTCTTAGGTATCAGTTTCCCTCCGGAAATTTACTTCCTTTTCGGGCAATTTTTTGAACATTTCCTTCATTTTCGATAATTGTTTGTCAATTTTCGGGAAAGTGTATGTGTGTGTGTAGGGGAAGGGGACAAATTCTAAGGGGAACTTTCCAACTGTAGTATTTTCAAAGCATGTTGCACAGCAAAATAGCTTTATATGGTCAATTCTCGTCCTCCCACCCCCCCTCCCCCCCCCTTCCTCCCCTCTCCTCCCCCCCTTACGGAAAATTTATAAACTTTTAAAGGTTCGAACATTACTGGTGACCTATTTCCCCTTTCTTTTTTATTTACAACTTTTATTTTTAGGTAAATTTTTTATTTTAAGTAAAATATAAGAATCTTATTGATATCTACAACCATTGTTGAATTGGAAAATGTATAGATCATGCATTATCTGATTATAAGTCGTAAGTCTTAATTTCGGAAGGATTTAGACTTATAGATCATGTTTAGCCAATTGTCTAAAATAATGTGAAAATCAAAAGGGTCCTTTTGGAGGCCATCATTTTTTGCTGCTGAGAATAATATATGTATCGATTTTTAGTATAAATTATACCAGATGGCCCAAATTCACATTATTCAGCGAATCATTAGCAAGTATCCCCATTGTATGCATGTTTTTTTCTTCTTCTAGAACCCATACTGAAAGTTTAAAAGCAAAATACCCCAATTTGGGGTATTTGCTTGATGTTTGTGTTACTTTCTTCAATCTGTCAATAAAAAGATCATTATAAGCTGATCAGGGGACTTTATTTTAATATGCTAAATAACGCTTTTTTAAAAATATTTTATCTATGTCAATCTGTAAAGGGGCACCTTTATAAAGAAGAAGGGGATTGGGCACGTCAGTTTATGTCATTCGTCTTTACAATGGCCCGGGGCCAAATAATAGGTTTTGTCCTGCATGGCTCATTTAAGATATCCCCACTAATGAAATTTGGGGGTGGCTCACATACTCTAAAAAAAACCCTATTTTTAAAGAATGTATAAATTATAAACTGGAAAAACAAAAGGTATTGGAAGAAGCAAAGGCTTTTTAAGTATGAAAAAGTCCAATATGCATTTGTTTGTATATTCCTGTATGTAAAGGGCTGTTGGGCCCGAACTTTGTTCTTTGTTCAGATTAGTGTATGAACGCGAAGCGAGTAAAATTTCACATTTTTAGTTTTTTCACGACAATATTTGTGTTACTTTCTTTAATTAAAAATTGGATATATATGAAGAAAAAAGGGTTTCAGTTTTTGAAAGGACATGTGTCTTCCCTAAAAAGGCACTTGTTCTCTTTGAAAGGGCATTTTGCTTCTGTCTTTTTCCTCTCTAAAAAAGGGTACTTTTCCTCTTTGAAAAAGGCACTTTCTAAACTTTTGAGAAAAGTGGGGGCACGTGCCCTTGTGCCCCCGGTTCCGCCTCCTATGTTCAGTAGTATCTTCATTGTCACAAAAATCACAATTTATATCAGGCAGTTAGGGTTGCTGCTCTTGTTTTCAGGTTATTGGCTCTGTGGCTTTAACTTTAGTCATATTCAGTCTTAATTTGATTAGTCTCCATTGTTTTCAACTCTGCAATATATTTATGTCTTTCAAAAGCGTATTCTATTAGAGTTGAATACTGAGTTTGCTAGTTTTCTTTCTTTGATCCATTTCCTCTATTTTCCTTTTAACTTCTTTCTTCCATTTGCTTTTTGTTTTCTTCCAAACATTATTTATGTCAATATCAATTCCGTATTTTCCTCTGGATTTTCCTCCTATGTATTTGATTTTATGATACCAACATCCAGGATAGCCTTTATCGTTTTGTTCAATAAATATTTTTCTTGCTGTTCTATACTTTTGTCTGAGTTGACAAGTTGAATAAGTAATGGAACAACATGAGTTTCTTGTAATGAATAATTTGTAAGATTGGCCAAAAACCTGCTTCTTGTAAAAGTCCCCAATATGATGTTTTACTATTTAAGTTGAAAATGTTAAATAACGCTTTTGTTCTGATTATTTTATATCTGCCAGTCTGTAAAGGGGCACCTTTACGAAGAAGAAGGGGATGGGGCACGTCAGTTTATGTCATTACAATGGCCCGGGTCCAAATAATAGGTTTTGTCCTGCATGGCTCATTTCAAAGATCCTCACTAATGAAATTTGGTGTGGCTCACATACTCTAAAAAGGCCCTATTTTTAAAGAGTGTACAAATTATAAGCTGGAAAAAGAAAAGGTATAGGAAGAAGCGAAGGCTTTTTAAGTATGAAAAGTTCAATATGCAATTGTTTGTATGTTCCTGTATGTAAAGGGCTGTTGGGCCCGAACTTTGTTCTTTGTTCAGATTAGTGTATGAACGCGAAGCGCAAAGCGCATGAAATTTCATATCTTTAGTCTTTTCACGGCAATATTTGTGTTACTTTCTTTAATTAAAAATCGGATATATATGAAGAAAAAAGGGTTTCAATTTTCGAAAGGATATGTGTCTTCCCTAAAAAAACACTTGTTCTCTTTAAAAGGGCATTTTGCTTCTGTCTTTTTCCTCTTTGAAAAAGGGTACTTTTTTTTTTTTAAAAGAGCACTTTTTAAACTTTCGAGAAAAGTGGGGGCACGTGCCTCTGTGCCCACGGTTCCGCCTCCTATGTTCAGTAGTATCTTCATGGTCACAAAACTTACAATTTATATTAGGGTAGCTGTTCTTGTGATTGGCTCTGCGGCTTTAACTTTAGTCATATTCAGTCTTAATTTAATTAGTCTTTATTGTTTTCAACTCTGCAATATATTTATGTCTTTCAATAGCATGTTCTATTAGTTTAATACTGAGTTTACTATTTTTCTTTCGTTGATCCATTTCCTCTATTTCATCAGCAATTTTCTTTTTAACTTCTTTCTTCCATTTGCTTTTTGTCTTCTTCCGGACATTATTTAGATCATTATCAATTCCGTATTTTCCTCCGGATTTTCCTCCTATGTAGTTGATTTTATGATACCAACATCCAGGATAGCCTTTATCGTTTTGCTCAATAAATATTTTTCTTGCTGTTCTATACTTTTGTCTGAGTTGACAAGTTGAATAAGTAATGGAACAACATGAGTTTCTTGTAATGAATAATTTGTAAGATTGGCCAAAAACCTGCTTTTTTCAAAAGTCCCTAATATGATGTTAAACTATTTAAGCTGAAGATGCGACAAATCATTCTTTTTTGTAGATTTTGTAGAGCTTGTATTTCCTTACTGATAAATTAGTCCAAATTTCCATATCATATGTGAAGGCTACATAACATAGCTACTGCTTCTAGTATTTTAATTTTTATTTGTAATGCTGCATTTCCGACTTTTTTCTGGTCCCCATTCTTTTCTATGGTTTTATTCATACGCTCAATATGTGCCTCTTTCTTTTCAATTCTGTTTTGTTAAGGTCTTTGATGAAAACCATTCACCTTGATGGTGAAAAACCATTCACCTAAACATTTAGCGTTTTTTATTTCACCAGCTTTTCCTTTTTGACATGCATATTTCGAAATTGTTCGTTTTTTTCCCTTCTCCAGCTTAAGTCTTTAAGTATGGCAGTTTTTAATTGTTGAATGTATTTTTCCTTTCTTCCATCAAAATCAGGTTTGTTGTCAGCCCGTTGCTTCCAGCGTTTCCGTATCAGGTAGTACCAATTACTGCTACATCGTCAACGTAGATTATATTTCCAATTTTAATGTTAGGTCGAGCAATGCATCTTTCGCCTATCTGGTTTATTTTGTCTGTTTCTATTGTGCATAAAGTTTGTCTCATATGATACTACAAGTGCCTTGTCTTACAAGTATAATTTAATCTGTCATTCCTATTTAAAAAAATATATATATTTATTATTGTCAATTATAGCTTCTGAATCTGAATCGGTTTAGTCGGCAAAAATCCTTCAAGAGGACTTGAACGCCCAACCGAAAGGTAAAAGGCTTGTAAGGTGAATAAATGGTATATCGTTCCTCTTTCTTACATGCTACCACACTGGTATTAAATTTTTTCCTTAATATATCTTTATTCCTTGTGTGCAGGATTTTTCCATCAGTTTACTAAGCAGACTGGTAATGAAGAGACCTCTTTGGTTTTTCATCTCTTTTCAGTGCTTCCTTTATTTTTTTATATTGATTTAATTTTCATGTGTTCCCAGTCTTTAGGTACTTTTCCAGTTTTCACCACCTCATTTAGCATTATAAATTGACGTTTATAATTTTCCATCCGCTCACAAGTCAGCTGCTTTATTCATCTTGAGTTTTTTCTTTGCATCATAGTATACTTTCCAGGTTATTGGTTTAGCTCTTTTAGCGATCAGTCTTCTAGCTTTATTGCAGTGTCATACAATCCAAGTTCTTTTTCTCTTGGATTATTCACTTTTCTTCGTGTTGAAAAGTTCTTATAATGTTCAGTAAATACTTTCTTTATTCCTTCTGAATTTTCTATGGTTGCTCCACGATTATCCTTTATTGCTGTTATTCTTCCCTTTTTCTCCATCTGTTTGATAAAATACCAGAAGCAGAGTTAACTCCTTCCTTTCCCTTCCACAATTACTGCCCAACCCCCTGCTCCAACCCCAATCACTGCCCACCCCAGCTCCAACCCCAATCCATATCCCTTTCCAACCCCAACTTTAACCTCAATTCATACCCCCCCCTCCCCTCCCCCCCCCACCCTCTCACATTTTCATCGACAATTAATTCTTTTAATTTTTGGTTTGTTGTTGAACTTCGCATAAATAGTTATGCACATGTTTACTTCAAACAAATTCTTAAGGTCGACGAACTTGCGAAATATACAAAACAAGATTCCGTTCTATTAATTGATTTCCTCAGTCCCTGTTGACAAAAAAAGTGAAGCACAGAAATTCCCTTCTGCATGTCTGATCAGTCTGCGCAAGCGTGTGTTGTGCTTGCGCTTGCAAGCTGAAGGTCGTCGGCCAGGTCAAATAATTTATCGTTTTCAACATGAGTTCTCGAAAAGGTAAAAATAATTTTTTCCCCTTAATTTCTATCGATATAATTAATAATATTTATACGTGATTGTAACGTTTTATCATTTTCCCCACAGTCTTAGCGATCCAGGCGAGAAAAAAGCGGAAACCGCCGAAGCACAGACAAAAGCAGGAGGATAAACAGAAGAAGCAGGGACTGGGGTGAGTAAAGTCCACAAAGCCTAACGTTAGGCCTAGTGTTAAATAAAAGCACATTTTTCAATGGAAGGCTTATTTATTATTAGTTATATTATATTCCCGTTGTAATGCTCAAGTTTTCTTACTGTTTGTTCTAGCTCAGATTTGGAATTGCAGAGACTACAGTGCAGTGAAACCATAACGTTAGTCGTCGTTAGACCGTCCTAACGTTTGGTTATCAGAAAAGATTAAGAGGAGATAAGAAATCAGAGAAATTATTAGGCTAATGTTAGGCCTAATGTTGTTACGTTGTTAGATGTAATTTTGTCGATTATGGAATCTATTTTGTTTCTTTCTACTGCCATATGTTCTTTGATCGGCGCTATTCTAAGAAGAATATGGCAGAAAGAAAAGAAATTCCTGAAAATTTTATTACGTTTTGCGGTCTCTTTAAAATGTTTAATCTGTATCGTTAAGTCGTTAGCCTGGTTTGCATCAATGATATTATTAGTGAGCCTAGGGGTCTACACCTCAATACAATGCTGTTGCAATACTATGCAACATCACTGAAACAACAAACTTTTACTTCCGATGGCTACCAACTTCTCTCCTTACCTTTAAACACAAAAATTTAGTCCTTGTATTAAGGAGATGTTTCCGAATCAAATGATGATATCATTGAGCAAAACTTATTGCTAGAAATGTATCAAAAAATCTTTTTCACAGGCGTTTTTCACAGGCGTTTTTCACAGGCGTTTTTCACAGGCGTTTTTCACAGGCGGTTTTCACAGGCGGTTTTCACAGGCGGTTTTCACAGGCGGTTTTCACAGGCGGTTTTCACAGGCGTTTTCAGGCGTTTTCATACAAAGTGCAGGAATTGTGCAGGAATTGGATTGTACTGTTTGAGTGTTGCAATTCCAACGCATATAACACCATAGGCGCTATGCGCGTACATACGTATACATAAGGGTAAAATATTCAAAATATTGCGCACGCTAATTTGTGAGGTGTAATACATCTTATACGTGCATGCACATGCGCCGGTATTACATGTAGGTTTTAAGAGCGTTTCATGATATTGGAAAAACTGACAAAAATTGTCGTTTTTTTCTTTTCCTTCTAATTTTGACCAGTTATCGTTGTTGTTTCTCTCCAAATTTTACAACTGCAACTGGAAAGAAACTGAAGTAAGTGTGTTTAATTTTTAGTGAAAAGGGAGTTGATTTCGATATTGAAAATAAAGTCTCTAGAAAAATCTGGCATTTTTTTTTTGAGATGTGTTAAATCCCATTAACTTTTGATTAGTGTGTGACGCCACTTTTTTCAATGAAGATGGGCACATACCCAAATTGGTAGATTTGGATATCTGCTTTATTTGGGTATGTGGACGCGTACTAGGTTTGCATTAGCTGCGCAATTGGCGCAATTAGTTCTCACAGTCCTGCACAAAATTAAAAGCATTGTGGGATGGTCGCGCACAGCTACTGGGAGTGACTGCTGGCTAAGACAAGTGTACAAATCTGTGCTAAGCATTCAGTGGTAACGTTAACGTTTGGCCTTCAAGTTAACAATATGAATTTTAGTGATTACACACAAAATCTCTTTGTACCAAAAATACCTAAAATAAAGTGTAAGTTTTTTGAAGTTTGATTTGCACGTGTCCCATGATATTCTTCGCCAACTGCATTGTCATTTTCTAGAATCGTAGCAAAAGAATCTCAAGTCTTCAGCTGCATTGATCAAAGTTTTTTAAGCAGTCAAAAAACTGTCTGGTTTAGCCTCTGGGAACTTACATTTCAATTCTGGAATGTTATGAGCGATATATGATGGGCTATCATGAAACTATTTACACTAAGTTCCTTCAACATGGTAGCTGCTAAACTAAGAACTCATCCATGTACTACGATGGCCGTGTGCAGTTGAAGGAAATTTGTGTTGATTGACGGGAAGTGGTGCTTAGGGCATAGTTAAATACGTATTAGGTATCATAACATATAAACCCATTTTTTTTTTTTTTTTTTTTGCAATGATATTTCTTAATTTTTATTGCACTAAAAAGTTTGGTTATGATAGCACAGCATGTTGCAAGGTGTAAGGGGGTCTTATTTGATAATTCAGAGGCTAGGAGGTTACATTTGTTGGAAATTAGTGTTTGTAAACTTTGGCATTGTTTGCCTACAAGTGGAAATTCCCTACCGAAATTTTGAATTTCCCCACTAAAATTTTAAAATCCCTACCAAAAATATTTTTGAAAGAAGGAATTTTCCTCCCAAATAATCCAAAGCTAATGCAAACCCTGATCTGTAGGCCTATTTACAAAAATAGGCAGAACTGCAGAAAACCCTGTGTTTTTTAATGTTAGCCTACTATAGCGTTAGCAGGGCTAACCTTAGTACTAACATTAGTAGACACGATTGCTAATGCACTTGTCAATTGTGTGAATCACCCCTACACCCCTGGACAAAGTGAGTCATTGCACCACAGTGTGTAAATTTTGTATGTAATTGTTCATACTTTAATTTAGAGTGAAGGAGTTCAAGTATGAAGATTTCTTAGGGCTGTGACGATTACACTTGTAAACGTTTAAATGAACGAACCTTTGATTCAACGATTAGTCTAATCCCACCAAAAGTTTAAACTTTTATGATTCACACTTGCCATTGAAAATCAATAACATTTAAACACACAAAACTTTCATTCAATGACTTTTAAAATTAAATCTTTACATATGATCAACACGCTGACGCCAGTAAATACACAATTACAATGACGGGGTCATCGCCTACGTAATCGGTTATGATAGTAACAATGCTATCACGAAACGCTTAATACGACCCGCATGTGAACACAGGTACGACGTACGGACAGACATAACATTGACAACCAAGTCAATGTCCACGGTCTTTAATAACCAGTTGTGGTACACTGGCGTGTCTACCCAACCCAGGCTTGAACCCAGGGCCTTGTGGTCTGTAGACAGGTATTATAACCGCTACACCACAGTAGGTAGATAATATGATCAACAAAGGATCAAATTCCATTTAAGGCAGGAGTTGAAATTCGCACTAATTGGCTATGAATGGGGCTATATTTGGCTTTGATTTGCCACATTTCAAGAATTACTTGATGTGGAGGCTTAGGCCAAATTAACAACAGGCCTAAATCTGCATTAGATTAACAAAGCTGTAAAACTGACCAGAAATTCACAGACAAAAAAATTTTGATTGTTATTTTCACCACAATTAAATGCAAAGTTTACCTGATGAGTCAAATAGATTGCACAGAAACAAAGAAAAGGTTGCAAAATAAAGGAACAAAAATGTTTCAAAGTTGCCAAGATTTTAGCCAAAGATCATTGCCATTTCCCAGAGGATTTTATCAAATTACATTACAGTTGGGAATAGGGATGGGTTAGAATATTTTATCTACAGTTTAGCTGGTTCAGGGTGGTGCACTTGAATCTTTTACAGCATGGTCATCAATGTTGAAACAACAAATTTACTTGCTGGTATCTTATTTCTGCATTTGTTTAAAGCGGGTTCCAACCATGGATCATTTTTTTAAAACCTTATGGGTAGTTTTAAGACTTATTATAAGGCCCCTACTCAAGTTTGGTGACATTCCTTGCTAATTTTTGGGAGGGCAATTTTGATGGGGTGGTTATTGTGGAGATTGAACCAGTTCCGCGAAATGTTTTTGGTTTTTTCAACACTTCTGAGGTCCAATTTTGTATTATTATTTTTTATGGGGTGGGGGGTCCAATTTTGTATTATTATTTTTTATGTGGTGGGGGAGAGGGGTGGGGTCCTTTTGGGCGAACAGAAATTGGGCCGTTTAAACGTTTAGGCTATTAAACGAAAATGCACAGCCCTATGATTCGTACTATATCATTCACATTGCTGGAACTTTTCATCCTTAAAATTTACCAGGTTATTTTCTTTGATTTTCAGGAAGTATCCTTCAAATTTCGGGGAAATTTTCTAATTCCGGGAAATTTTCTTCCATTTTCGGGGAATTTTCTTCAATTTTGGGTATCTTTTTTTTTTTTTAAGAAATTTCCCATAGTTATTGGGAAAGTTTGCTAATTTGGTAAAGTTTTCTTAAATTTTCTAGAATTTTTTTCCAACATTTAGGAAATGTTGCCAAATTTTACTACATTGAAATTCTCTCGGGGAAGAAACTGCCTCTGCTCCTCCCAACCAACCTATCAATTAACCTTATGACCAGTGAAAATTCTTTTTAAAAAAGCTTTGTCTACCTGCCTCACTGTTCCCCTCCAAATGGGTTTAAGTGAGATAATTTTAGACCCACAAAAGGGGTAATTCAGGCCTCCTAGACTGGCATAATATTTATAAAATTTTGATCAAAATTGACAAAGAGCATAAAATAGTATAAAAAGGAAACAAAATCAAAAAAATCATAAAAAATCATAAAATTGACATCATGAACACAGAGTCGCTAAATCCCTGTTAATAACTTTACATTATGGTTCATGTTTAAGCTTCATTACTATGTAGGTACTTGCTTTGCATATTCTTTACATCATAGAGCATCATGTTACTTGCATATTTTCTCATATGCATGCAGTGAAAATTATGATATTGCAGACCAAAAACTTACCAAATCCCTGTCAAGAAATGTCATATTGTCACTAGGGAATGCCCTGAAATAGTTGTACTATACATTTTTCTTAAATGGTTTACAGTAGTATTTGTACAAGTTTATAACTTGCACATTCATTTACATTGTGGCACATGACTTCTAAAGTTATTTTCTGCATAAGACATTTATTGAGTAATAAGATAACTATTATACATTCATTGTTCAATGTATGATATTTCAGAGGTCCATGTTCTCTATTGAAACTATTATACACTCATTGTTTAATGTATATTATTTCAGAGGTCCATGTTCTCTATTGAAACTATCATACATTCATTGTTTAATGTATATTATTCCAGAGGTCCCATGTTCTCTATTGAAACTAAGGCCATCCTTCTCACTCTTAATATCATAGATTCTTTCTACTGTGCCATTGTCTCTGATTCTAAGTCTGTCTTCCCGGTCATTCAAGGTCAAAAGTAGGTAATTTGACAAACTTATCAGTAAGAAACAAATATTTTCTGCTAGATGCACAGTCAGGAATTCTTGCTAAGGCTTGAGTACACGAAGCTGCTGAAGATGCAATGGGCCTCAACCCTTTTTTTTTTTTTTTTTGAGACTGCCAATTAGTACACATGGCCATTTTGTCTCATTTTGGTGCTGTGAAGGCTGATTAATTACCAACCAACAAGAAGTTTGAAGTGTGCTTATTAAAGATAAACACCATGCAGACAACCATGGTTATCACTGTCTGCCATTTGATCAGATTGACCACTCTGGCCTCACCATCGTTCTCTAGAATTTAAAGAGGGAGGCTCGTCTCAGTAAAATACAGTAAAAATGGCGGATACTATATTTTGACGTCACTTCCGGTTGTGGAGGCAAGATCCAATCCTCTGTCTGTTTGTACCACACAGTACAGCCAGACACTAGCATGTACAGTACGTTGTGTGTGCAGAATTACATACACAGCGCATTACGTTACTGTGACAAGAAATTTACTTGTTTTTCAATGCTTTTTTGTCAGAAAGCGAAAGTGAAATTTTAGTATTATAATACTACAATGGTAGTCACCAAATGAAAATTACTGAGAAAAAAAAAAAGGAGAAGATAAACGATTCTACCGGGGCTCGAACTCATGACATGATTTGAAAAACGTTACTTGCGATCGCCGCAACCATCTGGGCTATCTCGTGTGGTGACCTTCAAAGACGTGTCAAATAACTATATACCTTGCAATACGAGACAACGAATCGCGCAACAAAATTTCAACCAATCAAAAAGTTTGAAAGGAATTCTTAATATTGTGCACATATGACGATATTGCCTCTTTAAGCTCAGGATAGCTTTAATTTGCTCTCCTCATACCACAATTTTTTTTATGGAATCTTGTAAAACCTTTTCCAGAGAGCTCTCTTTCAATTTTCAAATGGCAATTATTGATTTTACTGTGTATTGTTATGGTACTGTTTCTTAAAGCAATATTCCCATGGATTTTAAAACCCAATTTAATTCAATAGTGGAAATTAAAATAAACAAATTGGTGAAGAAACCAAAATAATGTTATCTTTTTCCTGCAAGTAGTTATTCAGATTTGAAGCGCTGAGAAATCAGCTGGTTTAGGTTGAGAGTGACATCACATTAACACATTCCCTGAGAGTGACATCACGTTAACACATTCCCTCAAAATTGTTATGCATTTTATCAAGATATGTCACCTTTTATTAAAATTTCATAACTGGGTTTTAAAAAGCCATTGGGAATATTGCATTAATGAGTAGTTTGTTAATTTTGGTAGAATGATTACAGGTCTGATATCATTTTCAGTTGGAATTAAAAGTTGAAGGTGAATGGGCAAAGACCACTCACTGTGAATCTTGGGAGAAAGAATTCCCATGGCTCAAGCCTGTAAGAATGACCAATCAGGGGCGTGTCTACATGTAGCTCATAGTTTTGGGGACTTAAGCTACTGAAAAACACATCTTACTAGGACATTATAGTCTTGATCTTGGTCCAGAAGTAAATGTTTTTGGCCCTTCATTGTGAATTTTTATCAAAAAATTTAGGGTATGTGTCCAAAAATTGAAGGTTTTTGATGCAATTAAGAAAATTTAGTCCAAAATGAACTATAATACATTCCATACAAATACAAAAAATTAACATCTCTGTTTTGTATGAATCATTTCATATTTCAGTTCATTATATGTGTAGCTTTGACAAAATTGGGGACTACAGCTTTATTGCACACTGCACAATACAAAAAGAACTAAAGAATTGATGGATGTTGTATAGTGCAGATACAATCCCATAGTAAGGAACAAAGCATGTTGAGTTGAGAAAAAGTCTAAGTGGATAATTGACTAATATCTTTCACTTTCCATATTTATCTAGGTATATAAGATTAACAAAATTGATATAAAAAACCTTGTGAAGCATTAAATAGCATAAATGTGTTATAGCCAGTAGCATAAAAAACCTAAAATTTCACAATAAATGGCATAAAATCATAAATATATTTTTCTAAACGTGTCTGGGAAGCCTGTAAAATGCACCTGCTTTCCAGGGAGCCCCTGAACCAACCAGGGCTTCGCCATTTAGAGCCCGACACAGGTTACATATAGGGAAGGGAGGGGGAAAAAGGACATGTTGTCAATAGTAATTATCATTTTTTGAATCATTAACACAAATAAGGCCTATTTGAAAACCATTGCTTTGAAAATTAATGGGTGGCCATAGCCCTCGGTGTCAGGGGCCCTGCTTCTGGACCCTACTCAGAAGGACTTTAATTAGGCCTTGGACCCCATGCTGAAAACCTTGCACTTTTTGCTCGATAGTGCTGACGCACTATAAATTTCCAGCAAATGCTAATTCAACTCCTCCCCCCCAATATCAAATACTTTCCGACAGCTAATTCTTTATTTCACTTCTGTTTGAAGCTTTCTTATCCTGTTTCTCAATCAATTTAACATGGCATGCACATGTATGCTCCCTTGGATTCTTTCCAGCATGTGCTAAAACAATTTGTTGCATTTATACAATGCTCTGCCAATATGCGACTTTACACTTTCAGTGACCTCGAGGTCATTTCAGTACATTAGTTTGCATTGTACTGTAATGCACAGGGCCTAGAAGTGTGAGCCTTTGAAAATCTCTCTTCAAGTTTACCTAAAAGTATGAGAAACATTTTGTGGTAGAGTGATTATATGTAAAGCCTTTGATTGTTAATGTAAGAAAATTTATTTGTGTCTTTGCTGAGAAATGCACCTTTGTGAGCTCAAACAGTGTATCTCCCATGAATATGTTCAATGTATCAGGCTTGTTCATGAATTTAAAATTATACTCTCACGTTTGTGTTTGCACACTGAGAAAGAAAATCACAAAAAAACGGAACTTGAATTAATAGTACTAAAATTTCATTCTTGTCATTTTACTTCTAATTTATATACTTTTTTCGGATGAACAAAATCGTATCAATTTATTGTATGCGAGTGTGCTAGATTCAGATTGCCCTATGGCTACTGTGCTGAAGGTAAGCAATCTTAACCTGAGCATCTTTCTCTCTGATTTTTTCACAGACAACAATAAGGCCTATGACAGAAAGGGCCTTAAGTGCATGAAAAATCCTTCTTATACTTCAAACAAAAGAAATCACAACATTTGATTATCTAAATTGTACAATTGAAAACCACTGTTAACTTTATTTTGTACGCATGTTTAGTGTGTAATGTATCACGTGATCAGTACTTCCTGACTGGATTGTCTTCGAGGTCACTGAAAGTGTGAAGTCGCGTGAGTATATTTTTGCCTGGATGTCAGAGTATGTAATAGTCATAAACAGCATGCCCAACCTTACACCTTGTTTTATTAATATCATTAGTGGAAGAATAGAAGGCAGTGTATGCAAATTCCAACAGGGAGCAGCAGATTAATTTTCGGAAAATACACCTCCGATAATAAATTCCAAGCTCGCATTTTTAAGAGAAAACTTAAAATGATTCTGGAGGAAGAATTTGGACCTCCACTTTCTTATCTATCGCGTTTTGGTCACACAGTTAGATTAAGAGGTGAAATAAGAGGGCTTCGTTTCAGACCTAGCGAGGAGGAAGATCTTGGACCCTCTTCTTGTCTATCCTCGTCTTGTTTGCATGATTTGAGATAGAATTAGACTCCCTTTCAGAATAATCAGTGAGGAAGATCTTAAAAAAATTGTTATGTGCTGTGCTAAGCTTAATTAGAGAACGATACATTGTATGAAAAAATTAGACTCCCTTTCAGAACAATCAGTGAGGAAGATCTTAAAAAATTGTTATGTGCTGTGCTAAATTAGAGAACGATACATTGTATGAAAATAAGGTCAATGGAGTGGGACCAGCTGAAAGGTATACTTTAAAGTGAACCTGTATTCTAAAGTTGTATCAGCTGATAGGATTTGTATATGGATGAATTGCTTTCTATTTTTAGATGGATGGCAGAGTCTGTAGTCATCACAAATAGAGGGCAACATTAATATTCACTGCAGAAAAGATACAAATTTGACATAATATGATTATCGTCATTTGACCGTTTCTGGGAATGACACATGCCTATGATGTATTTTTGACACCGTCAACTGATAGGATATGACAAACATTTTACAAGTTGAATGTGGATGACATGAATTCAAATTTTGAGACAATTGGAGGTTAGGTGAAAATGGGGAGGTTTGTTTGTTTGTTTGTCTGTCATCATGATATCTCAAGAACTGATGAATGGATTTGGATTTAATTTGGTGTGCGGTTTTGTTACTGGTTACGGAAGAAGTGAAATTTTTTTGAGACATTATGTCATGGGAAGGGTGCAAATAAGGGAGGGGGGGGGGACATGTTGTTTCCTTTGTTTGTCTGTCATCAAGATATCTCAAGAACTGATGATTGGATTGGAATAACTTTGGTGTGTGGTTTTGTTACTGTTTCAGGAAGAAGTGATTAAAATTTAAGATGTTGGAACAGGGAAGGGCAGAAATTTAGGAGTGATGATGTTTTAGGATGAGATCAGTCAAGACTTAAGTTGTCAAGACCTAAGTTTATCACTCACGTTTCCATAGTACTGTCATGACATATTGATTATTGCGATACCTTTTTTTCCCACGACATGAAATATGCCTCTCGCGACATATCGCAATACCAAAACTTAATACTCAATTAAGATATTTTCGTGCAACTAGGCTAGGCTGGCTACTTGATATATTACAATCCTAATGTTACTGTACTTAATCTAAAAGTTAAGTTTAGGCCAATAAAAACGTGCAAAATAATCTTGAATCATAAAATTAACTAATTAAAAATCGTGCTCTGTCACCACACACTGCTACTCAGGCTCTCACTTCCATGATTCATGGTCACATTGACTGAATATCAAACACGTGATGCATGATGAACATAATAGTCATGCGATCATGTCGTTTGCTAGATCTGCAAATAATTTATATCATGGAGTAAATTGTAACTTCATGATCATATAACGTTAGTGATATTAACAAATTGTGTCTTGAGTTAGTTTTCTTAAAAAGTATCGCGATACTAAGATATATCGCAATATTTTTCTCTACGATAATTGATACGTAATAGAGCCATATCGTGAAAGCACTACTTTTCCAGGGTAGCTTTGGTCACACTTGGGATACTTCAAGTTAAAGCTGGCCATGGTTGGTCAAACAAATATTTTTTGTTGAGAAAGAATATTTTCCATTACAAATTTAACTAGTATAAGTTATCAATGAATAGATATATTTAGCTACATAAGTTCGAGGATTAAAGTGATTAAAAAATCTGACGTAATTATTTACCAGGCAATGATCTTAAAATTGAGTGTAGTGATATCGCCAGCAGTTATCAATATTTTGGGCATGCGTGGCGAAAGCTTCTCCCACTCCACGTGTTTTTGTTATGATAATTATTACAGTAGCGCTGGCTGTGTGAATGCACAAGAGCATTGGTGACTTTATACTCATTGATTTGCTGTATTCACTTGACAACGATCCTACTTGAAATTATAAACAGATAATTACAGACAAGAAAGATTTATTTTCTTAGAGAATTATATTTCTAACAATCTTTTAGTAATGCATAATAATTAATATTAACAACAACACAACATGTCATAGAATATTTTAAGAACAATGTTTGAATAAAAACAACTCAAGATATTTCACGATTTTTATTTCTCAATTTAGTAGTGTAGAATGAAAACTCAACCATATTTTTTGTTAATTCTTTATTCCAAACCTATCATAGGAATCAACACAACACATCAAATCATGATAGACATTTCTTTCTATTCAGTATATTTCCATTCACCACTTTTAATTGCATTGTTAAATCTCTGGTTAAACTTCCATGACAACGGCTGCCCTCTGCTGAAAAAAAGGTATTCATAGAGAGCCTTTGTTGTAATAAGTATGCTGCCAAACTTGAATATAACCGAACACACATGCTGTTCTCTGTGTATCCAAACATCATGGGCTATTGCACATTACACAGAGAGCAGGAAAAACTTTGAATCTGACGGTATGAATTGGAGCTCTTTTCTTGTAAGACACGGCAATTTACTTCCTAATATTTCATTTCTGTATCATTTTAAAGCGCGTTAAAACCATGAATCATTTTTTTCGGCCTTACTGGTAATTTGTAGACTTAATATAACCCTCTACTCCAGTTTTGTGGCATTCCTCGACTTATTTTTAAGGCTGGAAATCGCGATGGTTACGTTGTGTTTATTGTAGAAATAGAACCAATTCCGCCAAAAGTTCTGGAATTTTCGGTGTGTGATCACATTTTCGGTGATCGGGTACATGATAAACGATTGAAAAAATGGATCGCTTAATGTTACCTGAATTAAACGAAAATGCACATCCCTAATCCATGGTTCCATAAGTACATTTGAAATTTACCTCAAATAAATTCCCCTTTGGAAAAAGTAAGTGGTGAATATACGGTCCATGTAGCTGTATCTTTCACTGCATTGATATCCATAACAGGCTATCAAGGGGTTACACATATATCAACCTGAATATTTCAGTGTATAGAAATGAGTTTGCTTCCCAAGAGGAGAATCTCTATATCAAGTCATTAATATTCATAAAAGGCCTCGCAGGTAGTTTTCTTTCCTTGCACCATGGATTAGCCATATCCATCAAAGCATACAATAACTGATGAAATCTATTGGCATTTCTGAACTGAATTGAACATGGAAACATTGATAAATAAAAGTTTTTTTTGCAATACTGATTTTACATGAAAATTAGTTTAATTTTTCTTGTATAAATTAGTGAGGGCAAACCTTGGAAGTGATGAGTTTTGATACCTCATTTGGGATGATCATATTCCAATGGGGGTATAACAAACAATGTCCTGTTTGATAGACATCCTGCACTGCTTACCCAATCTACATATACGTAAAAAGATAGCCCTCTTGGCACATATGACTCTGATTGTTGCAGTGCTGTTAAACCTCAAGAAACAAACAAACATAAAGATAATAGTATCAAAGTCATCAGTGTTTGAATTAAAAGAACAAAATTGATATAATCACCGAAAAATCTTAAGGTTTCAATTCATTGCATTACAAATTTCATACCTAATGAATCTTAGAACTTTTATCAGCCATAACTTGGAAATTAAAGTGAACTCAAATATGCTTTGGAGAATTTAATGTTTACCTTTCAGTTTCTAAACTGCAATCATATATAGAAATATTTTATAGGTGTCACCAGCCCTTTATTAATTACTCAGTTTAACAAACTGTTAGCATTCGACTGTGTGTTGCAAAAAAAAAAAACCAGTGATATGTAGGTTTTTCACCATGTGGTTTCTTCAGCGTATTGCAAAAAAATTCAGTATTTGTGATTGAAACCTTTGAGTAGATCATAATTGCAATAGAGAAAGAAAAAAAAGTACTGTGGATCCGAATTTTACAGCATTGTACATTTTTGAGGGGTTATCATCTTTCAATTTTGTGTCTTTGTGTAATTCAAGTTGTTATTAATACATTTTATAGTAATGAAACCCAATGCCCTTCAGAAATCAAAAAGAAAAATTATTATAGAAATTGATTTCAATAGAAATTGCAATGGAGTATTTTGTCAATAAACTCAATTCATGAACAGCGTTTAATCCCCATGTGCTATGCAGGATATCATAATACCTTTAAAGGAAAGGTATCATCCCAAAAATTAATTAAGAAGTAAATGCCACCTTCCTGGTAACGTCACTTCCGGTGTTCAATTTTTCTTATTGATTGCGAGAAATCTGGGATGTTATCGATAACACATGTAGGCTT
The DNA here is from genome assembly GCA_020152595.1 of Chiridota heheva. Classification (NCBI taxonomy): domain Eukaryota; kingdom Metazoa; phylum Echinodermata; class Holothuroidea; order Apodida; family Chiridotidae; genus Chiridota; species Chiridota heheva. The sequence continues at coordinate 199,416 of JAIGNY010003388.1, read as the reverse complement.
CACACATGTTCGGTTGTGTGATCAATTAACATCGCAGATTTCTCACGATCAATAAGGAAAATTGAAAACCGGAAGTGACGTTACCAGCACAGCGGCATTCACTGGTGCATAAATTTATGAGACGATACCTTTCCTTTAAAACTCTGGAAAATTTAATTAATAAGATTCTCTACTTTTGTTATTGGTGTATGCAGCTGTAATGTACAGTAGTTTAAGTTCATTATTGATTTTGTTCACTTTTTATGTCTGTAGTGTATTTAGTATCAAGGGCTTCATTATTGTTGTGTCATATTAGCACCATTGGTGAATAAATTGTTGGATTAAGCAAGATTTGCCGAATATGGATGTTGGAAGAGTATATATAGAAACTCAAATAAGTTGCTGTTTATCTGTTTGCCTAGAATATTAGCGATGGTTGTGTACAGAAAAATCAATAAAATAAAAAATTAAGTTGATGTGAACAGTGAGGAGAAATGTGTATGCAGTGTTGTGCTACTGTGTGGGGGCTAAGCTTGGGTGGTATACCGGTATTTTTCGGTACTTAGCCATACTGAAATGGTCAGTATTGAACATTTTAGTGATACCTAAATACCGATAATATATATAACACGGTCTAAATTTTTTTGAGTGATTTTCTTAATTAATTTCTTGATTGCTCAAGATAATCCACGGAATATTTGGAAGCATGTCAAGTAAAAGGTTAGCAAAACTATTTTCCAACCTTAAAAGACCAAATTCTTTAAACCAGACAGTAAAAGCTGCGCAATATTTATTGCAGCGATCAGCAACTTGTTATTACTTTAAAATTATGGGAAATATGTACAAAGCGCACTTGAAAAAGTATGGGAGAATACAAAACGAAATTAATGTCAACTTACTTGGATCTCAGATATTATTCCAAATACTAAGTCCTTGTCCAAGAAAATTGTTTAAAATTAAAAAAACGTTTTCAAAGATAAAGAAATTTTTGTTCAGAACTTTGCCATTATAGACAATAAAAGAAAACAAAAAATATAAAAGCTGTAAAACTGCAAACAAATGCTATTTCCTTGTTTTGAAAACGTATGTTATACTTCCATCTTTGCAAATAACAAAGGACGAAAAAACGTCCATAAACCAGTAGTACATTCATTTCGAGCCGGGAGCTGTCGCCCCAGTTAATGACTGCCAAACTAATGTATAAATTATTACCACACATCGCACGGGACATCTTTCCATCATGTGAAATTTCTACTTTTTAAAGCAAAATCATTAAAACAGCAACAAAATATCTCCTTTTATGATATGCCGCGCGCATCTCCCTTTACATGTTACTTTGTGGTGGTTTATAACCTGGTGCCACGTTTCCACGAACTACTCAGCCACGCAGCGCTAAGTTGTTGAAAGACAAACTGCATGACACTTTTATGTAAACATTCAAAATGGAGGAAAGCCATAAAAAAAAATAAGAGGACAACAATATCAAAACCGTTAAACCGGGAGGGGGAGTGGACATCTAGCATTTTGTAAACTCTATTTTTGTTCTGTATCGCGGGGGAATGCTTCTATTTTCATTCAAAAGAGAACAATTCAAAAATGATATTATCTTTGGGAACATTATCAGCTGATATTATCTAAAGTGCATAAGAAGGCGCGGTACAATCTAATATACTATCAATTATTTGGGTAGAAGCTCTTTGGTCAGAACGAAGTTTGCCCCGACGTATAACTCGGACTTCATAGTGTTGCTTAATATAATGTAGTACGCCTGGGTAGTTAACTATAACAAGAAAAGTTTTTCGCAAGTGATTGGGTTCTTATTTATTGTAATTTAACAATAATATTTTAGTGGTTCTAGATGACAAACAATTAAAACTATAATTTAATTGTTTTCAGTTTGATTTTTTTTCTTCTCGCAAATGGGGCCCTATATCAAAAAAACACGTGGACGCTAACTCGACATGTTAGCGACCACGTGTGTTATACAAGGAATATCACTTAATGGAAGAATATTGTTTGTTTTAAGCGGGGAGCACGTCTCGCAGGGACTTGTCAAAGTATTAGCTTCCTAATCTAGGTCACTGCTCGCAATTGATGATTACCTCGTGGTATTGGTGGTTTCGTAATGCGGTTGATAAACATTGCTCAGTAATAGATAAATCTGTTTAGATTGACCACAATTACCAATTGAACCAATAATTCCGTATCAAATCATTTATATTCTCAACAACGAGTAAATTTATTTTATCACCGTTGTTTATTAACACAGGAATTATATTAAAACAAAGGAAACTGTCATGAAAAAGACGGAGTTAGCTGTACCTTTATTTTCAAAAGCGTATGGATATTTTAGACCTCTTCACAAATTTTCAGGGTGCCTGAATTAGTAACATTTGAAAAGTTGTCAGGGGCATTTCATTTACGTTCCAGTGTATGCGTAGTATCGTTGATAATTTCATTAAAAAATGGGTGTGATGTAATTCCACTTTTTTCCCCGTATGTTCATTTTGTGTGTGATAAATTTGTGACCTTACAACATTTTCGCAGAGGTGAGGGAGGGGGGAGATTTCCCCTTGCCTGTCACTGGAGGGTCACCAGAGATATCTTGAACATTTGCCTACACAGGTGAAGATAAAGGGAAGATAACAACATTTTTCTTTAAATATTATGGGAGCATATGAATATTTTCAAAATACCCCCAACCCCTGCTCTCCTACAGTATGTCAGTATATGTCGGTTTCAAAAATTCAATATAAGCCTGGGCTATAGTAATGAAAGCTTTACGGTGAAAACGGGTGCTTCATTTCGCCACTCCGTGTGAAGTTTATTAGGCCCTAAGGGCTATGATATGAACTAGAAACATTTTTTAACGTTTTTATTTTTCAGGGTTTGATCAAGTCGAGCTTCTTTTTTTTTTTTGAATTAAAATAGGTCTAAACCTGTAAACTTTGTGGAAAGAAAAGACACAACACAAACTAGGACCTAATTTATTTTTCCAATTACCTTTGGTATGAGAACACAAGAAATGCTTTTGAAAATATATTAATGCTCTATGAAGAAGAAAAAAAAGGAATAGCCTATTTACATTGATTAAGACGATGATCTATCTCTTGGAATTATAAAATAAGAGAGTGAAGAAGTTCAAAATCAGCAACGATCAATATCTTTATTTTTTAAGCAATTCATCAAATCCTGGAAAACAATTTTAATGTAGGGCCTGCTGTACGCTGTTTTAAGACAACCATCACACTGAACTTGTAACATAATATAGCCTATCGCACATACATACCCACTTTTTACTTCACAAAGTCGAATTCAAAACAAATCAATTATTTCCCCAACAAACCATGGGCAAACAAAAGAGATTATCTTTTGTTGAACTTTCACGGAGTTAATTCCCATTCATACCCAAACGAATACAGAAAGCTTACACACATTGTAAAGTGCACTCAGTGCATACAAACTAAGAGTGAATGCGTGGACGCTTGTTTCTTGTGTTGACATTGATTCAATAGACAACTCTGTGCTATTTTCAGACGGCCTCTGTTCGCGACCGGTTGCCTGTCGGTCGGGTGACGGTCGCATAAAGCCTTAATGACGTGGACCCTAACCTGTCCCTTATACCAGAACTCCAAATTTCTTCTCTCCTCACTATCCTCAATCTTGGACCTTTTCGGAAACAATTCTTTCTCAAACATCAACTTCTTTTGCAACAACAACCTCTTCCACCACATGTAACTTTCCCCTTCCCGCTCCCCCCTCCCTTTCTACACCTAACCTTACTTACCCCCTTTTTTTCTCTCTCTTTCTGTTTTTTTCCCCATTTCTCCTTTACAAACCTTCCTTTCCTCCCTTACAAACCTTCCTTTCCTCACTATCCTAAATCATACACCATAATTTATTAACACCCTCTTGGCACATTTGACTCTGACTGTCGCGGTGCCATCAAACATCAACAAACCAAACCATCATTTTATTATTTGTTCTATTCTTTTCTTTCGTATTTCACTTTTACTGTATATGGAACTACAAATTTTCTTAATATTTTTGTGGACATATTTCAGGAGTAAAAATATTACCTGACTGTTTGGAATACTATGTATTTCGGAATATAACATGGAAATCTCAGTAAGTTAATCTTGTTTATTTCTATTTTGCCGACCCTTTTTATTTCGCTTATCATTTTAGTTTATATTAAATTATTCAATTTTCATTTTATAATTGATCAAAAATGGCCACGCCTGTCCTGATAGTGGTGAAGCAAGTTGCTTGCATTGGGGCCATGGTTTCGTACTTTTCAGATTGTAATTTTTTTTGTAGAACTTATTGAAATAAATATTGATCGTAAATCTCTGTGGTACGCTCTGCATTGTTGCTACCGATTTATTGTGGGCTACCATTGATACTGTCTAATTGGATTGTGGTTTGACTTTCCGGCCGCCGATAATTGTGTCAAGCTCTGACGCAATGTTAGTTGTCAGGTTGTAAACAAATAAAATGATTGTGCAGTTAACTTGTAAAATGGCTCATTAAATTTTATTGTTAAACTTTGGAAGTATTAGAGCAGGGTTATATAGGACAAATGTAACTTTTTATGTAGGAATATTGCTTTTTTAAGTTGATTAGTATAAAAATTAAACATGGATTAATGGAATGTTTTTATCAGGGATTCGGCCGACGATGTTCAACTTTGAAGTAAGTTGAAACGTAAGCCTATTGTTACATTTTTGTAACGTCTTATATATGAAGAAATGGCATGTGTATGTTGTATTTCTGTTATTATAATGCAACTAGCGATCAGAAAATAAAAACACTGACAAAATAATTTGTGAAATAAATGATTTTTATTACAGACTTCTTTCAAATATTATAGAAATACTACATTGGTATTTAACAATAAATTTAACATTTTTTGGTACATCTGCCTATAAATTGAACAAAACAAATTTTTATTTAAAAGCTCATTTGCATACCGGTATTTTCCCTCCGAAATACCTGTAATGCGCAACTAGCAATACCGCCCAAGCTAAGTAGGGACCAAATTTAGTTATGGGTAGTGATATACACATGAGTGTCTTTCTGGTTTCGGGGGCATGAATTGGGGATCCCCTCTTGGATTTGGATAACCACTGGGGTGAAATATGGTGTCAGACAGATAAGATGAAAGGGGAATACTTAAACAAATTTGGGAAGGTCAAGACTAAAAGTTGGTGGGAAGTGGAATCTTTGAAGCAGGCTGCATCAAAAGGTAGTGACAACCCATCACCGTACATATAGAAACATTGGTAAAGAGATTGATATATTAATATCCTCTCCGCACATTGCACAAGATTCAGAAACATTCAAGCAAAACAATTTTGTACAATTGTACAACATATTCCCCAAAGTACTATGTAACAATTGTTGATCAAAATTGGATGTGGTAAACATTCTCTCCATTGCCCAAATGTTTGCATGTTTCCTTAACACATTACTGTGCTGCCCAATATGCTTGATTTTCCATACAGAAGTTAAAAGTGTACAGCAGGTTTTGAATGAGTTCATTTTTGAAAGTCTGTAATAATTAAAATGCATGTTGGGGGAAGTAATGTACTGGGGGAAGTAATGTACTGCATAAAGTAAGAAATTAAAAGCTCAATAAAAAATCCTCCACAATATGAAACTGTGCTTGTAAGGCTAACCACAGAGTGGATAACTTTCATTGATTATTGTATTGGAGACAAAAACCAATTACATGCTGTGCAGAGAATTGTTGTGTACAGTATAGTATGTTGGATGCAATTGTAGTTTACATCCGCCCATTTTAAACATATAGAATAGATTTGTACGATGAATACTGTTTAAAACAGTTGATAATTATGTGTTTTCCCTTTATACAAACTTATTATCTAGGGCTGTCACGATATATTGATTATTGTGATATTGGTTTTTCCATGATATAGAAAATCCCGACCAACAGATCGTATTATGCCATTTTCACATGAAAACTGCATGTTAACACATTGGCTACCATGGACGTATATATACGCAATTTATTTTATTTTCCCTATGACCAAGCGCGAATATATATATGCAAAATTATTTGCTGTTTTATGACTAAGAACGGATATATATGCACTGTCATAACTGTGATGTATTATCATGATGAGTGGAGAAATTGTAGTGTTCTTGTTGAAGACACATACAACTACACTTATGAGTACAATTTTACTCCTACTGGCAAGTAATGAGGTTCAAAATAAGAAAAGATAAACAAATGATGAAATTTGTTTACAATTATGGACATTTAAAAATAGCGATTTCACAAAGTGAAATGCGTTACTAGTTGGACACGACTGTTTGTTTTATTTGGAAGATTCAGATGCATCGGCGTCCGATCCTGATTTTATAGCTGAAGTGTCTAAATCTGAAGAAAATTCTGATGATTCAGATGAAGAAATAATGGTTGGCAACGTAGAAGAGAATGATTATTTGGCCTATGTTCTGGTGGACGCAGCATCAGATTGGAAAGCAACAATAGATCAACCTGTGTCACACTCATTCACTGCATCGCACGGTATGAACGTGCATGTGAATATACCTAGTGCTAATGATATAACCCCAAAGGATTGTTGTGACTGTTTTGTCATGGGAGATATGATTGAAACAATAACTCACAAAATTTAATACGTATGCTGAACATGCTGTATTGAAAGGAAAATTGATGATGGAATTATCAAGCCCAGTAGTTATATTCAACATGGACACCTGTTCCCAATTTGGAAATAGTGAGCTTTTTGACTCTTTGCTTACTGATGGGCCTTGTTTGCATTTGAAACAAAAATGAAAACAGCCTAATTGTTTTAGATTTAGATATTCTTAGGTTTTCTTTATTTTATGCAAATTTATGCAAATTTTGTATTTTGTAGCATAACAAATTTTGAGAAAAAAATCAGAATAGTTTATAGTTGAGTAAAAACCATACTTATGGTACATTTGAAAGGTGTCAATACCATTGTTATTGCTTCCCAACTTCAAAAACCTAAATAGGAAAAAAAATAATTAAATCAGTGGTCACAGGGTTCAACACACTTGAAACAAGTGGGCCCACAGCAATGACACCTCAGAAATTAATGGTAGCCAATGTGTTAAAGCAAAAACTTGTAAAACAGAATTTCAGGAATATTTAAAAGAAATGAGCTTTTAAGAGAATATTTGCATTAAGTCAGACTCTTTTGTGCTGCTTTCTTTCCTTATATCTTAAATTTATGGATCTGCATGCTGAAACCCAAACAGTTTCCGAAAATAATAATCATAACATTGATATCGCCCTATGGCAGTGTATTGCGATATTGATAATCGATATTGTGACAGCGATATATATCCTATATTTGAGTTGTTAGGTACAGAGGTGTTGTCAAATCTGGAAATAAGGGCCATACACTGACGTGGGGTGGGGTAGTTTTGTGTGGTTTGGGGGATTTGCCGTGATATTTTTTGTACAAACCCCAGCTTTGTGTAAAAACACCTGTCCCCCGTAGCTCCGACAAGGTTATACAACTCATCTGTAAGATGTAACAGAATGTATGTTTACATATTCTGACTTTGTGGAAGAGCTTTTTTTGTGGGAGAGATGGAAAATCTTGGATCACAGCTATTGGATCTTTTGTGTGGAAGGGAAGGATAATCTTAGATCAAAGCTATAGGTTTTTTTGTGTGGGAGGGAAGGAGAATCTTAGATCAAAGCTATAGGTTCTTTTGTGTGGAAGGGAAGGATAATCTTAGATCAAAGCTATAGGATCTTTTGTGTGGAAGGGAAGAATAATCTTAGATCAAATCTATAGGTTCTTTTGTGTGGAAGGGAAGGATAATCTTAGATCAAAGCTATAGGTTTTTTTGTGTGGGAGGGAAGGAGAATCTTAGATCAAAGCTATAGGTTCTTTTGTGTGGAAGGGAAGGATAATCTTAGATCAAAGCTATAGGATCTTTTGTGTGGAAGGGAAGAATAATCTTAGATCAAATCTATAGGTTCTTTTGTGTGGAAGGGAAGGATAATCTTAGATCAAAGCTATAGATAGGATCTTTTGTGTGGAAGGAAAGAAGAATCTTAGATCAAAGCTATAGGATCTTTTGTGTTGGAGGGAAGGAGAATCTTAGATCAAAGCTATAGGATCTTTTGTTTGGAAGGGAAGGATAATCATAGAACAAAGCTATAGGATCTTTTGTGTGGAAGGGAAGGAGAATCTTAAATCAAAGCTATAGGATCTTTTGTGTGGACGGGAAGGATAATCTTAGATCAAAGCTATAGATAGGATCTTTTGTGTGGAAGGAAAGAAGAATCTTAAATCAAAGCTATAGGATCTTTTGTGTGGACGGGAAGGATAATCTTAGATCAAAGCTATAGATAGGATCTTTTGTGTGGAAGGAAAGAAGAATCTTAAATCAAAGCTATAGGATCTTTTGTGTGGACGGGAAGGATAATCTTAGATCAAAGCTATAGGTTCTTTTGTGTGGGAGGGAAGGATAATCTTAGATCAAAGCTATAGATAGGATCTTTTGTGTGGAAGGAAAGAAGAATCTTAAATCAAAGCTATAGGATCTTTTGTGTGGACGGGAAGGATAATCTTAGATCAAAGCTATAGGTTCTTTTGTGTGGGAGGGAAGGATAATCTTAGATCAAAGCTATAGGATCTTTTGTGTGGGAGGGAAGGAGAATCTTAGATCAAAGCTATAGGCTTTTTTGTAAATCTGAGATCAAAGCTATAGGATCTTTTGTGTGGAAGGGAGGGATAATCTTAGATCAAAGCTATAGCTTTTTTTGTGTGGAAGGGAAGAAAAATCTTAGATCAAAGCTATAGGCTCTTTTGTGAAACTCAAGTGGTGTTCACAACAACTACATAACAGTATCTGTTTTTGCCTTCACTCTTCTGTCTGTATGTAGATCTCAAGTGTAGGCAAATATGAGAAGTTTATGTGGCTGAAACTAATGTTTCATCAATGAAAATTTCATGGGACAAAAAAAGGAAGAATTTAGATATAATTTCTCAATTGACTGTTTGTTTTGCATGGTATTTGAAATCTGGATCTTATATTGCCGAAACATCTTTTAGAACGAGAGGCCTTATTCTGTATGCTTTGTAGTTTACACTTCTACACAATTTGAATTAACATTCAATGCAAGAAACACAATTTGGATTTTTGATGTTAAGTGCCATAACACAAGATTTGTCAAATCTGGGTCTCATATTGCCAGAACATATTTGAGAGTGAGAGGTTTCTACCTAATGAGCGGCCATGCTCGGGGGCTGCTTACAGTGTGCTATCGAATTGCATCGTGTGAACTGGTTCTGTACTACAGCCCCACAAAAACATCAGACGCAGAATAAGCAAATTTGGGCGCTCATTAGAGCAGGGGCCCTTAATACGTTGAATACCTTAATTTGAATTTAGCAGTTACAATACAAGAAAAATTGTTGGTATTTAGTAGCGTGAAACTGTATGGCGGTATGTGCCCATATTTTGTACATGTGATTAGAAACGAAAATGAAATAAAATCAATTTTTTTAGATTATTCATATATACAAATAAATTTGTGGTATTTTCATAACCAAACATATCCTGCACAGTAGAAAATATTGCAATAGATTCTTCACCGTTCTGTTTGACTTTTTGTCCTCTGTTATAATGAAGGATCATTCCTGACAATTTAACTCATTCTAGAACAAATTCAAACACACCATACACGTTCACAGAATTTACAGAAATACCAGCTAGCTATCAAGCTATTGGTCATATCATATCTCGAAATGGTCATGTCTTGCTGGATGAAAAATACTGAGCTAGATTGTGCACATTGTTTTTGCTCAGAGGGCCTCTCAGTTATGGTTATGAAATCTGTAGGATACCTCATATAAGTTGAGGAATGGCGAAAGGTCACCTGGAATCAGTAAACAAATAGCCGAGTAGGTCAAATACTTCCTTGAGAGGCTTTACAAGATTTTGGCTAATCTTCCCCAATTTATTATTGTAAGGGAGAGCTTGGACTTTTAGGTAATTGGATTTTGCAATATTGGCTGGAATTAGATGTAAATACATGTACAGTAGCTTTGTGAGGAAGCCTCCTGTAATTGTTATCTCATCACCCTCATATACATATAAAAGCACCCACCCAACATTTTCTTTGACAAATAATATATCCCAACATGTCTGTTTGTGTGTCTTTAGTATGTTCCTTGTCTTTGTTTTGGTACGTACTGTATTGAGTGTTGTAAGCCTTACGAGAAGTACGACCAGTTACAGTGAAGGAACGCAACCAGCATACACCATTCTCATCAACTAACCAATAGGACAATGTGACTGAACCTATTGAGCTGTGAACCCCAAAACACAGTACCCAACCATCGAAAGAAAAGATCTCGCAAAACAGGGATGTTACATTATGATAATTTATACTAATCAAAGTTTTTCAGTGATGAAAGAAAGTATTAAATTCACATTGCATTTTATATATTATTTTCTTTAAATTATGAGCACTGAAAAATTAGGCAGTAAAAAGTTGTACAATTCTATTTCTGTGTGCGCCCTGAGCGCTTATTACGTCGAAGACAGTAATGAAAAAAAAATCCCCTTATTGAAATGTCCCTCAAGCTCTGGTAGGAAAAATTGTTCATGCATAGAAACCCTTATATTAATATTAGTAAAACAAATTATGTACTATTTTGGAATTAATTTTATTTTGAAGTTGTTAAAGGACTATGGACATCTATGGACATCATGAGCTTAATTTGAATATGATCTAAACCGCGGTTTCGTGATAAATTTTTGTAAGGGCCACCATTTGACAACAGCTCCAGGCCGTGGGCCATTCGCATTGCAAAACTAGCATCACATGACAAACAAAACCCGTCAAAACAATCCCTGAATACAAACAAGCTGTGGGCACGCACGATAAGGATGTCAGCGGTTCTTTTACCCGCCTTCCTTTGACGCGCCAAGAGTCTGCCCATTTTATAGCGCAACCAAAGATAACATTTTATTTGATAAGTTGCGATGGTCTAGTGCACTGATCTGCCTTGGAAAAACCCAAAATAAACGACGATTTTGCAATTTTACCAAGCTCATTCAGATCGTACTAAATATTTTTTTACTATGACTATTGTTTGTGCCAGATTGGATTGTCTGGCGGGCTAGATTTGGCTCGCGGGTCGGAGTAAGAATTGCTGATCTAAACCATTAAAACAGCACAATATTCCATTAAAATTGGTTAAGAATTGACCAATTTACAGCATTTAAAATTTTTATTGGGGGAAGGATCCTTCATTACTTTTTGTAAAACCTTTCTTTTTATTCCTCAGTCAATGTCGTCTGAAATATAGAATTGGACTTCAAGCAAAATTTAATGGAACTTTGTCACTACCCGAATCATCATGTATTAGAAAAGAAATTTTGAAATTCACAAGTACTATAGCTGAACTTGAAGAGCAGAATTGAAAGAATTATATACAGATTTTGAGATGTGTTCCTTTTAGTATATCACAAATTCTGCACAAATGAACAAAATATGAAACTTTGCTTAGTCATAACGTGAAAACTAAATAAGCTTTTTACAAGTTTTAATAACTTTTCTACTCAGAATTCCATGCTCCTTCACATATTTTAAATCTGCTTGATATCCGTAGCCCTTTAATACAACACATCAATTTCCATGGAGGGTATTCAGGTATAGAACATCTCATAGTGACAGTTATACCATGGAGCTATTATCTCAGTTAATAGCTCCATGGTTATACTGGTAGCCAGATGCTGTTAGTTTGTTTACATTTGGATGTAATTTCCCCATAATGAATTAATCTTGTTGCTGTAATAATTTTAATGTTGTGCAAGTTATATCTTTTTGCCTTTGGTTGTCAGGGTGTAACTAAAGTGCAGTTTTGGCTTTCACCTGATGATCATTTAGTGCAAGATATATAGTACAGTAGACTATAAAAATATGGTCTTGTAGAACCAAAACTACAGCTCCAATAGCATGATTCATGATTATACATTATTGTATTTAGAAAATTTTATCTGGTCTTCCGGACCACACTTTTTTCAAATACTATAATAAAAATAAAAAATTCATGCCTAACCATATTGAACTTATCCTTTTATTTATTGATATTTTATTTATTTATCTGTTTTTGGGCATTGGTCACTCATGCATATTTAGAAAAGAAACTGGGGGAAAAAATGTATAATAAATTGAAAAAAGAAGAAAAAAGTGTATCCATGTATGTAAACTAAGTCATGCTTTTCTGGCATAAATCAATTTTGTATAACACATATTGACACAGAGCTGCCAAATTGGACCAAGATTGATAGCAGAAAAGATGAAATTCATTCCGAAAAACAAACCTCACTGGCTAACCTTTGACCCTGGAATATTCACAGTTTTGCATTACATAGGGTAGTGTGCAGCTGCTTCATTAAGTGTCATTGAGAACTTGGATCCTTAAGGGCACCTTTTGGAAACTTTTGGTGAGGAGTTGCAGAATATTTTGAAAGTAGGAGCCTAAGTAATACAAGCCATTTCATCATATTGGTGATATTATCAAATTTGTGAGTTGTCTGTCTAATCATACATTCCTTTGGAATGGATCAGTGAACAGCACTTGACATTTTTGTAGTTCAATGATTATTTGAAGTGGTTTATAAAAGAGCTTTTCTTCTTAGTATAGATAGCTTAAAGAGCTCTGACCACGTAAATGTATTTTCAGTCAAGCCCTCAATCCTCATGCATGAGAGAACACAGGAATAGAAGTAAGTAGTATCTGTGTTTGAATTGGTACTACTTTGTGTGGGAATTTTTTTTGATAGAATGTATTGTACGGTATACTGAAATGGCAACACAGTTGGTGTCATGCTTTGATAGAAAATGACTTTGCAATCATCCAACAACTTCTGAATATTCTGGTTTAGTAGTGGGATTTTTGATGATTGAAATAAAGTTGTTGGATTAGTTTCTTTGGACAACTTAAAAGAGGAAACTTAAAATGATACATGGATGACTTTTTGACTTAATATCATGTGGAGAAATCAACAGAAGATCAATATTGCTAAAGCTATGCTGAAAAAGATAGCCACGAAATGCAGAAAAGGAATGGACAACATTGACCAGTGGAACATTAACATGTAAGTTAACTTGGTTGGTCAGCACTATACTGCACACTTTGTATGTCGCGTTGAAGATCTTCTATACTACTTTCGAAAGTCGATGTTGAAATTTAGGTGTACATTTTAGAAATTGGGTGCGCTATCAAATTTTGTGTCCATTTCGTTTAAAAAAAAAACAGAAATATAGACAAAAAACATTGTGATTGCGAAAGCCTAGTTTTTATAGCCTAACAAACACAACCAATATGAGTGAAGTCTAGTAGGGTGTGTACACAGTAGATTTAGCATCACATTTTCGCAGAGTGACGTTAATCTTAAGAATCATTTCTTATAGCCTATAGCAAGTGATCTTATTAGATTTTCTGTTCTTAGTACTACTTTGTTTTTGCAAAGATTTGAACATTGATTATTTGGCATCTGTTGTTTGTCTCTTTTGCCTCTTATCAGGACAATTGAGAATAAATAAACAAACAAACCATGTATACCATGAGACGGTGCAGGTTTGCAAATTAGGGGGTAATTGCAGAATACCCCACAACTGCTAAGTCCTTCTCGATTCTGTGGCTCTGCGTACTTTTGGAATGAATTAATGTTGGGGAATATTTTTAAGTCCAGCAGACACTACGGGGACTTCTTGAAATAATTTTGCCCAAGCCCCTTCAATACACTCAGTTCGCCTCCGTTGGTCCACGGACTTTTAGGATTAGTTTATGCTTGCAATGGGAATTTTTCATATTCTTATACACACACCCGGAGCGGCTCTGCTGGCTCCATTCTTGCGATAGTATATTGGTACTGTTTCCTTTGTTTTGTAATTTTGAGTGCGGAGCCGGCTCTACGGAGCCGGCTCTACGGAGCCGGCTCTACGGAGCCGCTCTTGGAGCTCACGGAGCCGGCCCACGGAGCCGTTTACGGAGCCGGCTCTGGAGTCGTTTCACGGGCCGGCTCTCTGAGTCGGAGTCGTTTCTACGGAGCCGGCTCTACGGAGCCGGCTCTACGGAGCCGGCTCTACGGAGCCGGCTCTACGGAGCCGGCTCTACAGGAGTATTTAAGGACTTGCAGGGTATTTGCAAGAAAATATTAAAATTTGTTTAACTTTGAATAAGTTTGATGGCCAAGCATATCTATTATATAAGAAAAGAGGTAAATAAAAGGAAAAAAAATAAAAAAATTATGGAAATAAATATCTGTGGAAAAATTGTCACTTAAATTATTGTTAGACTTGACCTGAAACCTCCATTATCTCCTATGCTAAACTAACTGAACCACCTATCAGAGTAAGTATAGAATGCAGGTTCACTCTCAAAAAATACCCCCTGACTTACAAACTTCCGTTGTGAATGGGGCAATCTTATAAATGATCTTAAGTGTAATCTTATTGCTCCCATCAGGGTTGAAAAAACCACTCACCTACTTGCCATAGGCGAGCAAAAAATAATTGTGGCGAGTAGAAATACTATGCTGTGGTACTCGCCATACTTAATTACAGTAAGCCTTGCCAAGTTTGGCGAGTATTATCATTATTATTATTTTCCAACCCTGGCTCCCATGCAATATCCCTGGCTAGGCTATTCTGGCTTGGGCAGCGAAGTTGCATGATCTTAAGGATTGTACTAATCTGAATTAAAGAACAATGCATATTCATCGATAAATATTTAAAAAAGTCGAAACAATGGCAAATTCCTGGCTTAAGCAGCGAAGTTGCTCGGTCGCGATGATTGTACTGAGCTTAATTAAAGAACAATGCAAGTTCATGTATGTTAATTAGGTCAATGGAGCGTTACTCATCTGCCCGAGCCCGGTATATATTTTGGAGTGACCCTGTATTCTATAGTTGTACCAGCATATCTCGTATCTATTGCTTTGTCATACCCCACAGTTAACATTTTGATTAGGAGATCATGTTTTAGAGACATCATTGTACCAAAGATCTTTGGCATTCCTTTCATTTAAACTATGTCATAAATTTTGCATGGATTAAGAGTACTTGGAATTTTGGTCAGCAGTTTTAATAACAAAACACTTTCACGTATATTTTCCATCTCAATGAATTTCTTTGTCATGTTGTCAAGAAGTTTAAAAGTGTTGTTTATTAATTATTTTTTGGTTTTCTCACTCAAAAACCTTTTATTTTTTGCAGCATCTTATTAACAAATAAAATAAGCAAAATGTTATTACTTAAAGAAACTGGTCACATCAAACAGTATTTTTTGTTACAATTTTTGGATACAGAAATGTTCAGCACATTTAAATGAATTTAAAAGTTAATGGGAAAACACATACAAATTTTGAGTAACTCAGGTTGGGATTTAGTAGCGTTTATGATATCCTGTACCGCTGGGTGCAAGAAAGGTGTTTGATTTGTTAGGAGACTAAAAGAAAATACTCTCTCGCTCTTCGGTCACCAGTAAATTTTATGTTTGTAAATTTCCAAGTTAAGAATTTTCATACATGTAAAAGATTGAACCATAGCAATAAATTATTTTACCTATTATTAGACCTTGAAATTCAAAATTTGTATATTACTTCAACAGTAGGTATCATCTTGCTTTTGAATCATTGTCAAATTTAGCTGGTTTCCTTCAAAACAAAATATAATGGAAATGGAATCAAGTATAAGTATATGGTATTTCAGTAAATAGCTCCATAGTTTAAGCAGTTTATCCAAATTTAAAGGTTTCTGCAATTATACTTACTATCAACTATTTCTTAGCCTTTCTGTGTTTTTGTAGGTTTGATTTCATTAACAAAATGGCTGAGCACTAATCAACAAAGAAACTAATCTTTAAGAAGAAAAAAACCTTTTTGAATAACTCTCCTAGTATATGTCAAAAATACATACAAAAAACATGCAAAAATCCTTTAAATCAGAATCCTTACATTGTTGTCACCTGCATCCGCCTCGGTCACTCCTCTCTCACCTCCTTTCCGGCTTCCCTGCCCCACCTGCAACACTGAACTTTCCATCAAGCATGTCCTCTTAACTTGTCCCCTATACGTGAACTCCAGGTCTCTTTTCTCCTCACCCACCTCAATTTAGGATCTATTAAAAACTAATCTTTTCTTCAACATTATCAACTTCCTCTGCAACAACAACCTAGCCCACTATATCTTATCTTCCTTTCTCTTCCCTTCTACACCTAACCTTACACACCCCTCTCTTTTCACCTTAATTTTTCTCCCAAATTCACCCCATTTCCCCCCTTTTCTACCTCTCAATCCTCCGTGTCCTCTCTGCTCTAACTCTTACACCTTAATTTATTAACACCCTCTTTGGCACATTTGACTCTGACTGTTGCGGTGCCCTTAAACATCAACAAAGCAAACCAAAACCTCAATAGTGTGGTTAAAGCTTAAGGTAATTTTTGGGAAAATGTAATTTCATGGGATTTTCTGACTCAAAAAAGCTAAAATATTTTGTGAAAGGTAAACCTTTGAGATGAGGACAATAGCCTCACTAAGTTCTTACTCGCATCTTGGCAGAGAGTGTACATTGTACACCCATCTTGTAACTCCAGTGATCCAGGCAACAATGATCAATGCAAAATTATATCACATCACATAAGTATCACAAGTAATAAATTTACAAATTTCCTTCTTGTTGTTTAGGACTATTATTAGACTTCAACAAAAGTTTTCCCCTTTAAAATGGACAATTTCTTTTTTATATTCTGAAATCAATTAAATTAAGTAGTTTCTCCCTCGCCCACTCCTCTCTCAATTACTCCCATCTCTTATCCGGCTCCCCTACGCCTCTCTGCCCCACTTGTAACACTGATCTCTCCATCCAGCATATCTTCGTAATCTGTCCCTTATACCAGAACTCCAGATATATTCTCTCCTCACTATCCTCAATCTCGGACGTTTTCGAAAACAATTCTTCCTCAAACATCAACTTCCTCCGCAACAACAACCTCTTCCACCACATTTAATTTCCCCCTTCCCCCCCCCTTCTCTACACCTAACCTTACTTACCTCCTCTTTTTCTTTTCTTTTTCTGTTTTTCCCCCTTTTTCTCCCTTACAGACCTTCCTTTCCTCACTATCCTAAATCTTACACCATAATTTATTAACATCCTCTTGGCACATTTGACTCTGACTTTCACGGTGCCATTAATCATCAACAAAGCAAACCAATAAAACACATTTTAAGTAGCTTATCCCTGTATAATGGTTTCTCTACTTACCATAAACTACTTTGTAACCATTCTGTGTTATTGTAGGTTTGAACATGGAGCTATTATCTCAGTTATTAGCTCCATTTGTTTAAATGGAAAAAAAAAAAACTCATTCACAAATAGGCTGAGCACTAATCTTTAAATACACTTTGATAAACTTCCTAAACAATTTCCACACAGCTCTCCCAGTATCTGCCAAAAATACATACAAAATGAAAAATACATACATAAAGCATGCAAAAAATCTCCTGTAAATTAGAAACCTGAATAGTGTCAGTGATTAAAGCTTTAGGGAATAATCTTGCCTCAAAAAAGGGAAAGGATTTTGTGAATGGTAACCCTTTGAGAAAGGGACAATAGCCTCCCTTTGCTCTTACTCACTTGTTGACAGAGAGTGTACTTTGTACACACTAATATTCTCCATTGACCAAAGTGCAGTTGAGAGATTTAGGTACTGACACACAGGACCACTATGTACTTAAACTGCCACCACAGCAGTGCAATTATATTAGGCGGTACCTGTATGATTCAAAGTAGCAGATAGTGTACTTACTAGTAATCTACAGCCATATGATTGCTATTGTTCCTGTATCTATTCAAGCATTTTAAATGGAAGGCACTTCAGTAAGATCCAGGTATGACAAGAATTTCAATTTTTCACAATACAAGTAGGTTGTTCCATTGCATGGTATGGTAGGTTATATGAGGGATTTGTTATTTGGGAACTCCATGGAAAATTGATCTGTGGAATTTGTGAGTGATGTTTGTTCAGAAGGTTGGGTTCTTCTCTTCTTTTGATGATAATTTTGCATGTTATTAAATGATGTCATAACGATGATGTCACACTTTGAATAAACCATTCTCATTTAATGAGAAAGGAAATGGCAAGAATAACATTTTTGTACGCATTGTTTAAAAATGTCCAAAAAAAGCGTGAAAGGTAAGATGTAATTACTTGCACGTAAAACTGTATTTATTATATTTAAAATGTACATACTGTAGTAAGTGATAATATGAGAAGGGCTCCTGACAGCAGTACAGTATTTCATGAGTCATTCTGTGTTAGTTTGTGGTTTACAATCATTGCATTGAATAAGGTATTTTAGAATAACTTGGGACTGACTGTTCAGACATGTGGAATTTTCTTGAGCAAGGGCTTTCTCTGGCAAGTGGTTTTTCCAGAGAAATGGGTTTTTCTTAATAAAGGCTTTTTGGGATAATGTTTTTTAAAGGGTTATGGGTCTTTAAAGGGTTACAGTTTTTTCTGGGTGGGGGTAATGGGTTGTTACTATGTGAGTAATAGGCATTTTATGGGGTCATGTGTTTTTTCCTGGAGTAAATGGTTCTTGGGTAATGGTTTTTCCTGAAAAAATAGGTTCCCTCAGGGGGCAGTGAGGTTTTCTCTCTGTCTTCGCTATAAATAGTTCTCTTTGGGCACAAGAGAAGTCCCTCAAATATTCCCTCTCACATGTTGAGCCTTTTCTGCAGCCTGTGTATCATGGCAATTCATTTTCTCATGAAATGGAAGATTGTTACAGTTGGGATGCTTTTGCCTACTTTCGTCCTCGATAACTTTATTTCCAGCCCCATAGGACTTGTCGTAAGAGATGGGATCAATAAAATCAGTTTCCTTTGATTGATTTTTCCCAGTTGATTTGCAAGAATGAGATATACATACCTTTAAACCATTGATTTTATAGATCTATAGCCTACATAATGGTTAGTAGGAATTCTATGTTTATGTGTTTGATGTATATGTGTGTATAGTATAGAACCTACAATGAAAAGATGTTTTGTAGTTATGCATATGCACTTGTCAATTTTGTGACACCCCCTACACTCCCGGACAAGGTGAGTCATTGCACCAAAGTGGGTGGACAAAACATGTACATTGACGCACCCCTCAGTCACTTAGGTGACGGACATTTTTTGTGAAATGACTTACCCCAAATCAATGACCTCTGTACAAAGTCAATGGGTTTGAAGTAAATTGCCCCCCCCCCTTAAAGTCACTCTGGTGACTGACAATTTGGTACAATGACGCACATGTGAGTCACTATTTCATATGTCAATTACTCACCTTTGACTGATATTGCTGTGGGTTAGTAGGGGTGAGTCATACAAATGATGAATACATAAAATGTGAGCGTAGGTACAGTATATGAAGCAGGAATAGATGATAACCTCGCAAGATAATGGGTGCAGGGTCAATGTCAAGTTGTTAACCATTGTTTTGATTCAAATAATCTTATTGATGAGATGACCAATATGTAATACAACAAATTATCAAGTTTCTGGAGAAATAATTATTTGTCAAAAGAAAAGACATCTCATTACATGGGAAGTGCATGTTGAATTATTTTAGAAGCAAAGGAAAAGGAATTCAAGTTTAGAATTTCATTAAAAAACCAGTCATACATAACTCCTTATGCTCTTGACATCAAATTCTGACAGCCCAGACAAAACTTCATTAAATCTTTGAGATTATTGTAGAAAATCTGCTTTGTGGAATTATTACTCATTGTAAAACAAAAGGTTCAGTCCTCTTCAGTGGCTCAGCCTGAAGACTCACAGTGCTGTTGATGATTAGCGATTAATCACTAATTGCTCGCAACGCTTCAAACACGTTTAGTAAAAGAAGTGATTAATCACGAAAATACTATATGGATGGCCTAGTGCACAGTGACAATTAGCAACACTGAAAAACATCGTAAAAAAACAACTAAGAAATCACCTTAAAGGTTTGAGCTATATACTAGAAAGAAACCTCTTTATGCTTAAATGCATGAAAATGACATTAAAAATCAAGCAAATTCCTTCATTTCCTTTATCATTGATTGGTTATATCTTTCTACTGCACGTTTATGGCCAGAACTAAATTCAACCAAATTGCTGGCGCACTTCTAAGAACTAAAAACTGATTTTACAGGACTTAGCCAATGCTGTACTGGGTTATGGTCTGTACATAAATTATTTTGTGAAAGACAAAGGTAGAAGTTCAGACTGCCAGACATTGGCAACATTTTTTATAGATATCTTTTTTCTACACCTTTTTGAATGTCATCTAAACCAAGGATCTTTATTTTTAGGTAATTGTATCCAGCCTAACTGGTATTTTCAAAGAAATATTTAGATTTGGTGAGATTCTTGGCCTATTTGTGGTCCGAAGATGTTGGTATGGGAACTGGACCAGTTTCACAAGTTTGACTCTTGCCTGAAATCAAACCTGGTCCATAATTTATGTGGAGGTTATACACTTGTCAATTGTGTGACTCACCCCTACACCCCCTGACAAGGCGAGTCATTGCACCAAAGTGGGTGACCAAAACATGTACATTGATGCACTCCTCAGTCACTTAAGTGACTGACATTTTTTGTGAAATGACTTACCCCAAATCGATCACCTCTGTACAAAGTCAATGGGTCTGAAGTAAATTGACCCACCTCAGAGACACTCTGGTGACTGACAATGACGCACATGTGAGTTACTATTTCATGTCAATTACTCCCCTTTAACTGACATTGCTGGGGGTAGTAGGGGTGACTTGTACAACTGACAAGTGCATTACACTCAAAAGATCTTCAGAGTGGAATGGAGTCATTTGCACCAATTCTGCCAATTTTTTTCTTCAAATATTGTTTAATAATGCACTGTCCTTTTTGTAAAAATATCAATAAAGAAATCTTATTCAACTTCAATTCCAAATCAAAGACCAACTTTCAAATTATACCTCCATTTATACTGATGGCTCCAAGGAAGGCAACAAGACGGCTGCTGCTGCCGTCGTCCAAGACATCACCCTCAGTAGCAGACTTCCTGACTACTCATCCATCTTTTCAGCCGAGGCTAAGGCCATTCTCCTCGCTCTCAACTTTATTGAGTACTCTCCTCTCAGCCACTTTGCCTTTTTTTCCGACTCAAAGGCTGTTCCTCCTTCTTTACTCAATCTTAAATGGGATAACCTCACATGCCACCTCCTCCTCTGGAAACTCCTTTCTCCCACCCTCTGCAGGAAAAGTGTTCTATTCTTCTGTATACCCAGCCATGTAGGCATCTCTGGCAATGACGAGGCTGATGCAGCCGCTAAGCTTGCCCTCAACCTCCTCCCTACCCCTTTTCCCAAAACCCTCTCTGATATCAAACCGCTTATCGCTTCCCTTGTTTATGACCGCTGGCAAACCTCATGGAACTCCCAAATTGATAAGAAACTCCATGTCATCCAGCCCACAATTCCGATCAAATTCACCATCAACAACCTCTCTCGTATCGACAACGTTCATATTACCCGTCTTAGAATTGGTCACACTCACCTCACTCACTCCCACCTCCTTATTGGTTCCCCCCAACCCCTCTGTAACAATTGCCACTGCACCCTCACAATCCATCACGTTCTCCTTGCTTGCCCCCTGTACAATCTTCCCAGAGCTTCCCTCGCTCCCCACAACTCAATTGCTGAGTTCTTCCAGAAAAATCCTCAGGATGAAATTATCTCTTTCCTTCATCATGCTTCCCTCTACAACCATATTCAATTCTCCTCTACTTTGTCTTTGTTTCACTCATGCGACTCCTCTCTCGATCACAGCTTTCTGACTTTGGTTTTTGAATTTCTCTCATTCTCCCCCTGTTTCCTTTCCTTCCTACCTCTAGAATGATCTAACCTTTCAGGCACAAATTGACCCTCGGTGCTGTTAAGACCTCATCAAACAAACAAACAAACTAAAACCTTCGATGGGACAAAAAATAACTTTCTAGTGTAGAAGCCAGTACTTTCAATACATTTGACCCTCTTATTTTTTTATATATTTTTTTTTTGATTGATTTATTTCCAGTATAAGTTATGTACAATTTATTAATAGGAAAATACAATAAAACAAAGAACAATAAATGATAGGAAAAGAATGTTGAAAATGAAACAATAAAACGATTAAAGATAAGAAAATGAATACAAAATGCTGAGTTAAAAAGAGTTATAATAAGGGCTCTAAAATACCACAACGCTGAGTTAAAAAGGGTTAAAATAAGGGCTCTAAAATACCACAATGCTAATTAAAAGGCTTCTGATCAGGGCTCAAAGATACCACAATGCTGACTTAAAAAGGGTTCAAATAAGGGCTCTAAAATACCACAATGCTGAGTTAAAAGGCTTATTGTAAGGGCTCAAAGATACCACAAAGCTGAGTTAAAAAAGGTTATAATTAAGGGCTCTAAAATGCCAAAATGCTGAGTGAAAAAGGGTTATAATAAGGGCTCCAAAATACCACAATGCTGAGTTAAAAAGGGTTATAATTAGGGCTCTAAGGTACCACAATGCTGATTTAAAAAAGGTTATATATAATAAGGGCTCTAAGATACTAAAATGCTAAGTTAAAAAGGGTTATAATTAGGGCTCTAAGATACCACAATCAATGCTGAGTTAAAAAAGGTTATAATAAGGGCTCTAAAATACCAAAATGAATCAAAATTGCAACTTTATATACAAATGAATTTTTAAAAACTGTTATTCTAAAACTTGGGATGATGGCTGGGTTTCTCAGATTACGAATTGTTGTATTGCACATGGATGTTATTTCTAAATTTAATGGGTGGTCTTTTGTTAAAACTATGTATTGGGCAAGTCTGCCAAATTCTTTCTTTGTGGCATCCTTGACTTGATTTATAAGTAAATCACGGTCTAAACAGAATATATTAGCACAATATCTCAAGAAATTTCTTATTCTATTTCTATCTTTTAAAAAATGGTACCAAACTGAGACTGCATAAATGATTCTCAGATCTGGCAGTGAGCCACTACTATGCTTGCATTGTTTATGCTTGAGTGTTTATTTACTGTGTGGCTCTTTATTTCACTTTGGTGTCATATCTGTAAATTGACTCCTTATAGAGATCAAAGTTCAGTCATTATTGTTGACAAGTGACAGTACTATTTTCTTGCAAGTGGCCATAGGTGATTAAGCACAGTATCGAGTGTGTTTTCACTTGAGTAGGAGCTCACGATCAGACCCACTGCGGCGATCCGATCAGACAATTTTTTTACTGTGAGAATGAATGCTCACTGGATCTGATCACGAGTCACTTGATCCTGATTTTTGTCTAGAGTTGGATCATGATCTGGAGCAGGTGATATCCACCGAGAAGATTCTCAAAAGCTGTGTGTGAACATAAATCAATGTTCTGTGATCATGTTACTTATGCAATTCCCTGCCATAGCTTGTTTGTTTTATGAACAGTTACATACGTAGAATTTTGCGGAATTTTTAATGATTCACCTTTTTGACTTTCATTTCACTCATGCCCCATGATCAGATGACCTGATTGCGAACTTGCACTCAAGTAACAACACATAACATTGTTTTTTTCTGCAATCATCGAGCTGGTTTATTGTGGTGGGATCATGATCATGATTCGGAGATGAGTGAGAACGCGGCGATTTTTTTTTTTTTTTTTTACTTTTTGCTCTGGATGGAAACTGGAGGTAGATTGGGGTTCACTTAAAAAGGGCAAAGGTTTGATCATGCACTTGAAGAATTCAGCCATTGTTGTTTGGCGCTAATAGATTGCTGAACTAGGTTCAATAATCCCTCTCAGTTCTGCTATGGATTGTACAGTGTATAAACATGGAAGAGTGGGGAACCTAGTTGTTAGATTGGGCGATGGTATGTCACTGACAACTTTGAATTGTGGAAAGCTTAGAGTCAACTTTGGCCACAACATGAAATGTGCCCTCTACGTGGACGACTGCACAATCTTCTACTCCCCTAGCTTTTCTCTCGTCGAAAATAGGCTCCAACTTAGCCTCAACCGGCTGCAGGACTGGTGCAACAATAACAGTTTTAAATTCTCCAAATACAAGATGGTCTGCATGCACTTTTGTCATTTCAACAACCTCAACCCAAACCTCGCATCCCTAAAGTTGACCACACTTAGTTCCTGGGTCTAACCCTAGACCCCAAGCTCTCCTACAAGCAACACATCACCAACCTGAAACAGAAATGCAACAGCTTCCTCCCTCGACATTGTCTGCCTCATCTCCAACACCACTTTGGGGTGCGGACCCCCCACTCTCCTCAGAATCTTGAAGCGCACCATTCGTGGCAAGCTCGACTATAGCAATATTGTCTACTGTGCCGCTTACAACTCTTACCTCAACCACATCAACACCATCCAAAATGAAGCCCTCAGACTTTGTCTGGGTGCCTACAGGACCTCCTCATCATCAGCCTTCACATTGAAGCCAACGAACCCCCCTTCCTGTTAAGGTGTAGAAAGCTTAAGAGCTTTTATGCTTTTAGGGCCCTCACCAACACTCAAATCCCTGTCTCCAAGCTCATTAGTTATCCCAATTTCTCCACCTTTTTGAAAGAAATGAAACTGTATCCCTCCCTTCAGCTTACAAATCAAACCCGGCCTCCACCATCTCGGCACTCTTGGCACCTTCTCCTGGCCCACTTCTTCTCCCTGGGCCATCCCCTTCCTTTCATCCACCTAGGACTCTCTACTCATAGCAAAATCCAAACCCACCCAACCTCATCATCAACCTCCACAACCAAATCCAAAGACCAACTCTCCAACTACACCTCCATCTATACTGATGGCTCAAAGAAAGGCAACAAGACCGCTGCTGCTGCCATCTTCCAAAATATCACCCTTAGTAACAGGCTTCCCAACTACTCTGCCAAAGCCAAGGCGAACCTGCTCGCCCTCAAATATATTGAGTACTCC
This sequence comes from Chiridota heheva, assembly GCA_020152595.1. Classification (NCBI taxonomy): domain Eukaryota; kingdom Metazoa; phylum Echinodermata; class Holothuroidea; order Apodida; family Chiridotidae; genus Chiridota; species Chiridota heheva. The sequence goes on along the minus strand of JAIGNY010003388.1, from coordinate 174,409 downwards.
CACTCAGCCTTTTTGCCATCTTCTCAGACTCACAAGTCTGTCATTAATACTTTACTCAACCTTAGGTGGGATAATCCCACGTCACACCTCCATAAACTCCTCCCCCCTCCCTTCCCCCTCTGCAGGAAAATATTATTTCCTTCTATATATCTAGCCCTGTTGGCATCCCCGGCAATGACACAGCTGATGTAGCCGCTAAGCTTGTCCTCAACATTCCCCTACGCCCTTTCCCACAACCCTTTCTGAAATCAAACCGCTTATCGCTTCCCTTGTTCGTGAACGCTGGAAACCCTCATGGGACTCCCAAATTGATAACAAACTTAATGTCATCCTGCCCACCATTCCGATCAAACCCACCATCCACAACCTCTTTCGTGTCGACAACGTTTACATTACCCGTCTTAGAATAGGTCACACCAACTAGAGCTGTGAATGTTTAGGGATTTTAGTAAACGTGTACAACTCCACAACATCGAGCCCACCATCCACAATCTCTCCCGTATCTACAACGTCCACATTACCCACCTCAGGATAGGTCATACCCATCTCACTCACTCCCACCTCCTTACTGGCCCCCTCCCCTCTGCAACAATTGCCATTGCCCCCTCACCATCTCCAGAGCTTCCCTTACCCCTCACGACTCCATAGCCGAACTCTTTCAGAACCCCCCCCCTTCTTGAAAAAACTATCGCCTTCATCGTGCTCTACAACCATATTTAGTCTTCCTCTCCCACCCCCTCGGGCCTCTACCCACTTTGTCTCATTTTTTTACACCCCTGCACTTCCTTTCTCGATCCCAGCTTCCTGGTTTTTAGTCCTGTACTTCTCTCAGACTCCTATTTTCTTTTCTTCGTACCTCTGGAATGATCTAACCTCTCAGGCACAATTTGACCCTCGCTGTCGTGGTACCATTAAGCCCTCATCAAACAAACAAACTAACAAATTCTAAATATCATCCTTTCAATTTCTTTCCTAAATTTTAGTCATTGAAATCTCTGAGAAAGTCTAATCCTGCTAGAGTTTGATTGTGGGAATGGTAAATGCTCAAAACCTTATGATTACAGCATTAGGAGTTTGCCTACACCCACCCCTTTGATGAATTTTGAAAGAAATTTAAAAAACCTAAGGATAAACATAAGAAAGTATCATGGCTGCCCAGCCCAGTCATAACTGTACATCAAGAATTACGATATTGATGTCTGAAAAAAAAAAAAGAAGCTGTTTCAATAGTTTGGTCAATTTCCAACTGATTTTGAAGAAAGTGTTCTGCTACTTTAATAGTTTCTGTAGAATTGAAAGCAATTCAGTTTTATTGGATTCCTGATCATCCCTCTTGGGATCTTTCTACAAATTCAAAACTGCCCCAATCTACTTCAAATTATATGCTTGTTTTGGTGAATAATCCATCCATAATTTTGTGTTGATAGTAACCGCAAGTAGAACATGCATTTCTCTTGTCATTATACAAAGATACTTATGAAATTTCTCTTAAAATTTGAATTCTTCTTGTCCTGTACCCCCTGTCTTGAAAATTCAAATTTGATATTTTAAAACCAAAGTGAAATATTTGCCCAGTATTCACCATCAAAATAATTGGAAACAAAGTTATGTAGTATGCATACATTAGTATGAAATTCATATTGTGACATGGTGACAATTGTGAAGTGTTGAGTTCTTTATGTAATTTGTATTTTAGTGTTAATACTTTAAAACATTGAGAAGTCTAATAACATTGATTTATTTCCATGCGACAGCAGTATTAAATATTCAGCATATTTTGACAAATGATACGAGGGTTTGACAAATTAAGCTCTTAACAACTTGTTTATGAGATAGCGACCTCCATGTTCCAAATTTGACAGAGGGAAAGTAAGGTTGCCCTAATAATTGTTTAAATGTGGAAACAAATTTTGTATGAGTAATTTGGTTGTGCCAGAGGCAGACCAGTGTTAGCATTGGGTGGAAATTATTGGAGACCACAGCACGAATGGTGCCAAAGATTTGTTCAGGTTTCCAGAAAGAAAAAGAGCAAGAAAGAAAAAGGGTGAAAATAAAGACTAAGGGAGAAGGGGATAATAAACAAAATTGGAAAGGAAAGAAAATGGTGTGTGTGGGGGAGGGGGGGGGGGGGGAAACAGATTGTCAGAAAATGCAATTTTCTTCAGTTTTCTTGTTGTTGTTGCTGATTTTTCTTTCCAAGATTTTCTATGGTCCCAAATGTTGCCCGACCTTTTTTTATTACTTTTAAAAGGAGAAATTTTGTTCCAAGAAAATTGCTTGACAAATAAATCTGATGTACACTAGCAGGGTTGAGAAAAACACTCGTCTGCCCATAGGCAAGCAAAAAGTAATTGTGGTGAGCAGAGATATTATTATATACTCTGGTACTCTAATTTACTCGCCAAGTTTTATAAATGATTGGCGAGTGACTTTTTTTGTATCTTTCCAACCCTGGTATACTAGTAACTAGAAGTAATTGATTGGTTTATCGATGATTGTGCAAATATTTGACCAATCAGAAATGCTAGATTGTAAAGTATTTTTATCTCCACTTTAGCACGATGTCTGGCCTGTTAATCATGTTGAATACATACAATCCAGATAGCACAATTTGATTGGGCCAACGTTGGTAAAAGGTGGCACTTTGCGTTGGGACTTCATTGTTTAACTGTGAACTTTTGGTTAGGTGCTCTTAGAGATGCAGTAGGCCCAACGGTGGTCGCTTAGCCAACCATTTGCCATCTATTGGTTATAGAACATTGGTCCAGCATTGGGCCAATCTTAACATACCAACCCAACATAATGCCAACCTTTAGCTAATGTGGGTCCAATGTAGCGTGCTATCTGGGCAAGATTCCCCAGAAATTAAACACCCATTCAGCAAGCTAACATTGTGAAGTACTACTGCTTATGAAGATTATATCAATCTTGTGTTAAATTTTTAGTTTTCACCAATACAAAAGGATTTTGTTTTTTCGTGATTGAATAAAAATGCTTATGGCTTAGTTTTTAACCTTGAGAGAATGTAAGCTTTTAAAAGGATTTCCTTAAAGCATTAAAGTATCATTACAGTGGAGAAGTTTTGATGGGAAAAAGGGAACAATTATTTTTGAAGTATGAATGACAATTATTGGTATTGAAAGTATCAAGAAGGAAAGCCTTTTGATTTTTGTAACAAACAAAAACAAAAAATGGTGAGGGTACGTGGGTGGGCATCAAAGGCACTTGAACATCAAGGTTACAGTAAGATTGATGCGTCCTTTCTATCTAATTAAGTACAAGGGCATTCAATTATATCCTTCAGGGAAATATTTTATCCCTTCAAGGATTTACTCCTACAAAGAAGTTGTGTTACAGGTAACCTACATTAGTAGAACCTCACGAGTTGAAAGAAGCTTGTGAACTATGTGTCACTGACTTTATAGATTGTTACTTGTGTGTGTATTTAATCTATATTAGTAAGTGAATGATGACAGGGAAGATACCCCACTCCCAATTTTCAGCAGAATTACAAAAATACAAACAGATTTGGAAAACACTGTGCCCCTACTTTGTGGAGGGAAAGTATGCCCTCCCCCTCCCCCTTACACACACACACACTTTTGTAAAATAGAATTGTAGCCCTGAACTCAAGTCATGAATATTAACTCATTAGTCTCCACATGTTGAAGTAAGAGTGGCATTCGCTTATTACTATGGTATCCTATTCTTTTCAAAAGCCATAGTCCGTCATCAATGGTTTTAATTTTGTACTATTTGTGGATCAAATATTCCAAGTTATAAATGTTCAATGTCATTGCTTTTAGGGCCATAATTATCATCCTGAAAGTGGAGGGTGAGGGAGGGGGGGGGGGGGGGGGTGTACCTGGCCTCTTATTTAAAAAGTAGGGAGAGGAAACAAAGGCAAAATGGGCAGTCATAGAAAATGATGGAATGTTGTTTGGTCATAAATGTGGGAACCTGCAATGTTTTTGGTGTGTTTTGGAGGATTTTCTGGCTAATTCTGTACATTTTAAAGGTTTTGCTGCTGTATACTAGCGATCTCATGGCAAAGCTGATATTGCATAGCCTCAACATTATCACTGTACCCTGCACCATTTTAATGGTTTCAGGTTTGTTTTAAATTTCATATTTGCCATTCACATTGAAGTATCAATATCTGGAGATAAGATTGCCATTATTCAACATAACAATTCTAATAGCACAAGTTAATATCTTCCTTTTTCATGGGCTTATCTTCCTAGTTTACCAGTTTATCTTCCAAGTTATAAATAATACTAAGAATGAACTTTGGTAATTACAAGCTGTACCATGAAAGAAAACAGTCAATATTAGAGCAGTGCGTGCGTGCGGCCCATGGCTCTGTATTCCACACTATGTGCAACTCTGAAGGTTACAAAATCCTCACTACTCTCACTCCAAAAAAGATCCACCAAATTGTGATATTATTTGCGGTTACAAAGAGTCAGTAAATATTATGTGTAGTTTTACTTGACTGGTAGTTAGGGGTAGTACACGACAAATCAAATATTAACTTCCCCTTGAGCCTGTGTCACCAAGTTCAACAGAAGTTAAGGCTGATTAGTTAAGGAGTAAATACATGTTTTTGGTTCTGCAAAATATGTGAAATTATCAAGATGATGAAAAGATTTAAAAATGATTTATAGCCTGCAAGAAATTGCATAAAGAATTTTTGGAATTAAGTATTGTGGCAGCTGGTATGTAAGCAACCCCCAGAGATGTTATTATTAGAAGTCCAGGCTCCATTTAACCGCTCCATCACAGTGCATTGATTTTACTGTGATGGAGTTTTGTGAAGGTTTGTACAAATCTAATCATATTCATTAGATTTGTCAAATATTGTGAGCATTAAAATGATATGTCATATTTATCTTCCTAGATAAAGGTTGTTGCAGTTATCTATTACAGTATTGGTCCTTGCGGTCTTATGGTTCTAAATAATGGTCTTTAAAATCTTGCCACGAAAAATCGCAACAGATATAATATAAATGTAGTGAATACATCTACAATGTATATATTAGAGCTGTGACAGTTTAGCGTGTACACGCTACACGCTCGCAAATCTTGTAAACGTTTACTAAATACTTCATTGCAAGTAATCGTTTTTCATAGCCATGTCTTGCAGTTGAGAATTAATATGTTCATTCATGATTCAAATCACACACACATTCGGCTGACAAAATTTCAATCAATGACAAACTGTTAACCCGATTAGCATAATCCTTTTTAAATGTGTGAATCACAAATGCGCAGTAATCACCAATGAATGGGTATATTGTTTGCACTTTGATTTCGCCGAAATCCGAGTAATCCTAACTTGTAAAATGCACTGCGAATGTGCAGCAGTAAACAGTGAAACTAACGATAGGCCTAACGTTGAGCCATAATGGCATAAGGCTTTAAATCCCACGCAATCAAGGCCCGTTTTACAAGCTATTAAATCGACCAAAAAACACTTAAAGATTACTTGACTGACAATCAGTACATTTACATGTAAATATTACCTGATGAGTCAAATAAATTTTACAAGAAAAAAAAAAATATTGCATAATAAATAAACAGAAAAAAGTTTTAACAGAGCTGAAATTCTGCATGCGTCGCAAAGATGGCGGCCATTTTTTCGAGAGGACTAATATTTCAGAACTTTTTGGTGGTGGTGGCGTACTTTTGAAATATTACGCAATGTTGAGTTTAAATGACATTGAAAGGAAGCTATCTGTTCTTTTTAAACTAAATTTCCATGCATATCTTAAATGAAAATAATGATTTATACTGTAGAAGTAAATTTTTTATGATTTGGAAAGCAAAACTCAGCGTGTATTTGGGCAATGGAGTCAGTACTTTAGCCATACTAGTTGGACGATTTTTTTTAACTTCACCTTCTAATTTTGGAGCAATTTTGTTGTTTTTCCGAAAAATACAGTACTAAACGCGTGTACACGATACACGCTCGCTTTTTTTGGCGTGTACCGATTGTAAAAATCCCTAAACGTTCACAGCTCTAGTATATATGCTTTCTTTTTTGGCAATTGAATGTACTCTCATAAACATTTACATGGGGTACGTTCTAAGAACACATATTTACCACATAAACTGTTGTTGTTTACTCAAGAAATATAAAGAAATCTTTAAAACAAAAATTGTTTTCTTTCCACAAATTTTTCTAGTTTGCCATTAGTGTTGTTCAATGCAGTGTTCGCATTAGTGAGTAGGATGGGGTGAATCTCCCTCCTCTTTTACTTAAATTCTCCCTTCAATTATTTACGAAGGAGGGATTTTTATATTGCTTTTACAGGTGGCATGTAAACTTCAGCAAAAACTAGTTGATCAAATCAATAATTCCCCCCTCAGATATCAATTCCAAATGTGAACAGTGATGATAAATACACTGCAATAACCTCTTTCCAGTATCTTAGTGGAAATGTCATTTTATTTTATCAATTCTGTTAGGTGGCCCTCTAGTAGCAAAGTTGAATTATTGGTCAAGTTCACTTTGCCAGACAATTTTGCAGTTTCAGTGTTTGAGAAGAATGAAGTATTTTGTGACACAAAGAAGAGAAATGGTTAGAATTGTATATTATTTATTTGTGTTTTTCAAAGAAAAGGTTTTAATAAATTATGGGAATGGGAATAATAATTTACAGTTGTTTTTTGCATGTGTTGCCTTACTCTATACTTGAAATGCTGTAGCAATGTTTTTGCTGGGGATTTAAAGGAATATTCCCATGGTTTATTGTAAAAAAAATATTTTAAAGTGCGTACTCTTAGAGCCAATGTGGTGCAAAAATCAGTTTGATATCATATTCTATTCAGGAGATATGAATGTTTAAAGATTTCCTAATTGCATTTTAAAGTTTTTGTACAGTATGATGAATTCGTGTTTGATGATGTCATAGAGGCAATTCTATTGCAAATGTTTATGTATTTCTTTGAATGTTAATTGGTTTTTTAAAAGTAATTGAAGTAGGGTATATTTGGCAATATATATGAATGCCTAACTTTCATCAATTTTTTTTCCATAAACTTTGTGGGAGAACGTGTTGCTGTGATGTCATACTGGGTCTTTTCCTATTCGTTTATTGGTTTTTTTTGTGAATCCTAAAATTTGAATATCTCTTGGTAGGAATAAGATATCAACATGATTTAAATTTTAAATTGTTTCTAAAATTGTTCTCTTTTTTATGAAAGATTACAAAAAGTATGGGAATATTCCTTCAAGGCCCCCATTCCCCTCCTCTAAAAAGAGTAGCCTGTGAGGTTCAAGGTGAATTTTGTGCTGTGTTACATGCAATGTAATCAGTAATTACTTGTATTGTCTAACAAGGTTTTTAAACATTGGAGTGGATAAATACTTGAAAATTATTCTGATGCATTGTAGGAGACAATTTGCTCACTCATCACAATGAGTGCCCTTATATTTATGCATGTCCACCTTTTTTAAGTTAGCACTCCCAATCTAATTAACATGCATAAAAGATATAATGAAGAGGCAATGAAATGGGAGCAATTTTGCATTCTGATTGATTTTCAACAATTTTAATTTTCTTATAATGCAGATGGACTTGCTTGGACAAAAGACAGCATTTAGAGAAAGAAATGCTGTGAAAGTCCATGTGTACAGTGCAACTGACACTTTTGTGATGTTATTATTATGTTTAGATCACTTGGCTTAGTTTATATCACTTGGCTTGGTTTATATCACTTGGTGTTCATCACTTTTCGGACCTTCATGAGTGAAAGGTACATTATGTGAAACAGTCTACATTTTTTACTCCGTAATTTAAAATGCTCATCCTTTTCTTTTATTGCGACATGATGAAGAACCATGAAGGTACCACTTTTTAAGTGGTACCTCCATGCAGGGAGTTGCCGTCTAAATGGCAACTCCCTGCTCCATGGAAGAACATTGTGTGTGTACTTTTATGTCCACTTCACATAAAATGTGCTTTTTCCCCTGTGATGGGCAAAAAGCAAGGAAATGACATCGTTATAAATAAAATTGCCAGCATTTTCAACCACATTATTCCCTAAGATTGTATATACATGCTTCAGGCGACTTGAGAAATGTATTTTCTGTAGATCTGCTCCTAGCATCTAGTTTAGTTTTCATGCGTTAATGGTAAATTCTCAGCCATGTTCATAGTTTGTTGTACAGTATGTTGATAATGCTTCTACTGTATGTTACCTCCAGCATTACATGATGGAATTTTCTCAAAGATTGGAGGAGCTGTGGTTGGGAAAAAACTTCTTCCTGGCATTGTTATCAAATACTCTTATCTTCTTCCTTTCATACAACCCCAGGGAAAAGCTTATTTGGAGCGTCTGAGATCGTGTTTTCACTTGAATACGAGTTCGCGATCAAACCTTCTGCAGGTGATCAGATCCACTGATTTTAAACTGTGAGAACACTCCCAGGATCTGATTGCAAATCTTGATGCTAGTGGAGGGTAGAAATGTGATCCAGTGCAGGCGATCAGATCCACCAATGAGCTTCTTAAAAATGTGTCTTAATGCAGATCAGTGACCTGCGATCACGTTAGTTTAGATTCGCAGTATCCTGTTTTAACCTGTTTATTTCGTGTGAACAGTAAGCATGCTCCAGTTTGTCACGGATTTTTCAATGACCCACATTTTGACTTAAGGTTCGCTCATGCCCTGCGATCGGATTGTCTGCAGTGACTGATCCCTGGCTCACACTCGAGTGAGAACACATGGCATTGTTTTTTTCTACAATCATTATGCAAGGCTATTAACAGAGGATCATAATCTAGAGTTAAGTGAGAACACGTCTGAATTAAAAAAAAAAAAACTAGTGGAAACAGCCAATCATTTATGTGTTCTGCACATTTTGGAGATTTTGAATTATTCAACCCCCTTAAGTAAAAAAAAAAGTGAATTCCTTAAGTTTGCTTAAAAAAAAAAACTACCAAAAGTGATGTATTGATTTCAGAACCAGACTCTGACATGTATTGAGGTCACACAATAGTCGAGGTCACCAAGGTCACAGGTCACAGTTGGGTTATGTTATCATATGTTATCAACATGTCATAGTGGGGCCTTCTTAACTTTTGTCTGCTTCCATACCATTGGTGGCAGTTAAACTTATAAGCAATAAACACTCTCCAATTACATATTTTCTTAGATTCATCAAAATATTGGGAAGTACATATAATTTAGGTAGAAAATATTGCAGGTAGAAATTTGAAATTGGATAAGTGTGTAGACTGAATTATAAACAGTTGTTTGAATGATTTATATTGAGGTGGTTATTGTGGTAAAAAAAACATTTCAAGGTGTGGTTTGGAAAGTGACCTCCTGTAGTGGTTACCTGGAGTTTCTGGTGGAGTATCTTGAAGGAACATGTGATGATGACTCCTCAAGTAGAATTAAAAAATTAATTGATATTGTGTGAAACAGTCTGTTTTCTGTGTTATTTTTTGATTGATTTTTGTGATAGGATCTTTCTGCGTTGGTAACACACGGTGGAAAACAACAGCTTTTAGATTTGGAGCTGGAGTTTTCATGATTTTGATTTTATCTAATTTAGTTCATGTGTTTATAGTTTTTGTTTTCTCATGATGAGGTTTTTGCTTACGCTAAGGTCAGAGAGGAATCCGTCTGATTGTATCAGGGAAGGTGCGAGATCAAGGTTTGTTGCTGACATTTTTTTTCATTTCCTCACGTTATTGTCGTCTTCTCGTCCCTGACCTTGCTCAATTTTGGTGGTGTTGGAGGGGGGAGGGTACCAATTTTTTTTTGTTTTGTTAATTGTGATTTTTATGGACTTGGGATTTTTGGTTCCGATGCGATAGCATCAGGAACCTATGCAGTTATAATGGTGTGTGTGTGTGTATTCATGTGTGTATGTGATGGCCAGCTCTTAGACATGATATCTCAAGAATAATATACTGGATTCATGTCATATGTGGACACAAGTAGCCCATGGTTCATAGATGTGCCATATTGTTTTTAATGGTGATGTCATGCATATTAATTAGTAGACAGGGCTTAAAGTAAAAATCTTGAAATCTTTATATTTTAACAACTGCATGTCTGTTTTGTTTCATATTTGGCATACTTATGAAGTTAGCTAGTGTGTACATGGTCATGGTGTAAAAACGTCGAATTTCATTCGTATGCATAGTGGGTGGGACTTGATATGATTTTGCTGAAAAGAGCTTGTAAACACGGTATCTCAAGAATTGTAAACTGGGTCCATGTCATATTTGGTACACAGATAACCCATGGTCTGTAGCTGTGCCCTATTGTTTTTGGTGGGGATGTCATACATATTAATGAGTAGGCAGGGCTTAATATAAAAATCTTGAAATGCACTTGATGTTAGCTAGTGCATACCTTTTCATTGTATAAAAATTGTTGAATTTCAATATGCGTAGTGGGCGGAGCTTATGATTTTGTAAACAAAAAGCGTGTAAGCATGATATCTCAAGCTATGAACTAGCTTCACGTTATGTGTGGTACACAGACAGCTTATGTTCTCTAAATGTGCCCTATTGTATTTGATGATATGTATATTAAAGAGTAGGCGGGGCTTGATATAAAAATCCTGAAATGATCTTATTTTGATAATCACATGTCTGTTTTATTTCATATTTGTTATAATCATACAAAACAATACAATTTATTACAGTGCTCTAGGCCATCTGGCCTTTGTCACAAACATAAACAATAATCAAAGGGATAAAAACAAATGCCTTGCTTCCATTGCGTGTAAAATAAAGTCTGCAAAAATAAGTATTTAGAAGTAGCTGCTAATAAAGTATTACATTTTGATTTAGTTGCGGGTTGAAAGAAATATTTTATGGATAAATTTTATTTCACATTTGTTATAATATTGAGGTTAGCTAGTGTGTATGTGTTCATTGTATAAAAACATTGACTTTCATTAATATGTGTAGTGGGTGGTACTGAATTTGATTTTGTAAACAAAAAGCTTGCAAGTGATATTTTAAAAGAGTGAACTGGATTCACATCATGTGTGGTACACAGATACTGTAGCTCATGGTCTGCAGATGTGCTCTAATAATTTTAGTGGTAATTTTATGCATATTAATAAGTGGGCGGGACTTAAGTGAAAGTTTTGAAAAGTGATAAATGAGCAAGTGTATGTCCGTTTTGATAATATTGTTGGCTATTATTTACATGCTTATGTTATCAACAGATGTCATTAATATGCATGGTTTAATGTGAAAGTGCTAAGGGATGTAAACACCATGCTGTATCTCATGAACATTTTATCCATATGTCATACATATGGATTTATGCCATATGTCACAGGTTCTTAATTACTTTTTTCAAGGGCCATCATTTCACACAGCCTCAGGCCGCGGACCAATCACATAGCAAAACCAGTGTCACATGACAAAAAAATCTGTCAAAACAGTCCCTGAATACAAGCAAACTGAGAGCGTGCAATAAGAAAGATGTATGCCAGATGTCGACGGTTCTCTTATCAGCTTTCCTTCGACAAGTCGCGAGTCTGTCCATTTTATAGTGGAACATGGTAACTTTTTGCTTAATAAGCCAGGATTTTATAGTGCGCTGATCTGCTTAGGAAGAACCTAAAATAAATTGAGTATTTTGAGATTTTTACAGATCTCACTAAAATTTCTTTTCCCGCTAAGACTATTGTTCACGGGCCAGAGCGGATTGTCTGGCCGGCCAGATTTGGTCTGGGACCGCTTATTAATAATCGCTGTCATATGTCGTACCAGATGGGTCATGGTCTGTACACATGTTCTAATGTAGTGATGTCTTGAATATCAATGAGTAGGCTTACTGACAAATTCTTGAAATACGATAACTTAGCAACTGTTTGTGCGTCATACTTGCTATGTAAATGTTGTTAAATATTGTGCAAATGCTAATGTTGGCAACATTTTTATTGACCTGCAAATATCCTGGAACAAATATTTCATGATATGCAATGACATGACAGTTAATACAAATTTTGCAAATCAATCAGCTTATAAAAAAAAAAAGAAGCATAGGAGCCACAAAACCTTTTCGTTCTGGTTGGAGTTTGGAAACGTGTGGGGAGAGGGAAGGGAGGGGGGACGGAATATGAAGCATATACCTGGGTTTTTCGACATTTTCTTCAGTTTTGTTGACCAGTAACCTCTTGGAATTTCTGTCCAAAAGATGATATTTATCTCAGTTTACTTTTGTCAGACTTTAGTTGAGTGTACGCAGGTCCTTTTTTATTGCCCTGTTTGACAAGGGTTACTACTGTATGTATCAGTTACTAGTAACCCTTGTTGGACTGAAGTTGAGTAATGGGCAGTTCATCTTTCCTTTCCCCTATCCAATATGGGTTAAAACGGAGATCCCAGGAATCTACAATTTTTGAACACCCGATCTCATTAAAGACACAAGGATGACCTATGTTTAGATAAGATAATGTTGATCCCATTAAGTATAAAACTTACTAAATCCCTCACCCCAAAAAAAAAAATAATAATAATAAATAAAATCTAATGATAATAATAATAATAAATAAATAAATGAATAAAATTGTAAGGGGGAAAATTCCCGCAAAGAAAACTGAATGACCCGAAACTAAAATAAACTAGTTACGATATTTTTCACGCAACTACTTAATACTTGACAGTTGTAATGCTACAGCTTAGGCCGTGACTGTTAAGACATAATTTGAATTATAAAACACGCTAAAATGTTATAAAAAGCAAAACAAATTAAAAACGTGTTTCTACACCTTACATTGGAAAATTTTAATGTCAGTGGGCAAAGAGAACGAAAATACAGGCCTCTCACTCCGAGTGTCTGATGATCACACTGTCGTTGGTACGAAATATGTGATGAACTTGATAAATACAACACATAATAGTAATACGATCATGTCGTCTGCTAGCTAGATTGTATAGTGTGTATAGTATATGGCATGCAATGATGATGGGAATTATGTGACTTATAACACAATGTACTGCAGCTAAGTTAAACTTGACTAAATAACAACTCTTATCAGTTTCAAGCTTTTTATTTAAACTGATGAACAATAAAAGGATGCAACAATGGGAAGGCAATGAGGGAGGAATGCCTTGCTTGTTATTTGGGGTTTTTCTTTCCAGATTGGTGTTATTTTTTAAATGAAAATTATTCTTATCGATCTACAATAGAAAGACACACAAGCAGTACTTTACTTTTAGTTTTGCATATTTATTTAACTTTTTTTTCTCTTTTACATGATACAAGTAATAACTATGAACCTCACCCAGGATGGTTACTTTTGAAATTTCTGCAAGAAACAGAGTGTAGAAATTGTTAAGCAATAAGTTATGACATCAAAGAAACCTTTGTATGTTGGAAGATTTTAGCATTTTAAGTCCCCCACCACCCCATTTTTTTAAATCCCCGCAACAAAACAAAAACACAAAAAAATTGAACCTTAATGTGAACACTGGTAGAAAGCAAATGCATTGATAGTATCGAAGGTCTTAGAAATTAAATTGTGTATTTGTGAAGACACATTATTGTCCCAACATTCTTTTTTCAAGTGTTTTTTTAAGTTTATATTTAAGCCAAGACCTAGAAATATCTTAATGTTAGCATGCCCCCTTGGTTGAATGCACTTGAACTTTGATGGTGTTGGATGTACTTTTAGCAAATATTGTATCTGTCAAGAAACTGAGACTTCCTAATTGCAGATAAATTGAAATACTTATGTGTTGTTTTGTTAAGTAGACACTCTACAGTATATGTATATAGTTACTCATTTAACGAGTCAACCAAGACATTGCCCTCAGTAGCAGACTTTCTGACTACTCGACCATCTTCTCAGCTAAGGCCGAGGCCATTCTCCTCATGCTCAACTTTATTGAGTGCCCCCCGCTCAGCCACTTTGCTATCTTCTCCGACTCTTACTCAATCTTAAATGGGACAACCTTACATCCCACCACCTCTGTTAACTCCTTTTGCCCACCCTCTACAGGAAAAGTGTTTTTTTCTTCTGGATACCCAGCCATGTTGGCATCCCTGGCAATGACAGGGCTGATGCAGCCACTAAGCTTGCCCTCAACCTCCTACCTACCCCATTTCCCAAAATCCTTTCTGACATCAAACCACTTATCACTTTCCTTGTTCGTGACCGCTGACAAACCTCATGGGACTTCCAAATTCTTAACAAACTTCATGTCATCCAGCCCACCATTCCGATCAAACCCACCATCCACAACCTCTCCTGTGTCGACAACGTTTATATTACCCGTCTTAGAATAGGTCAAACCCACTAGAGCTGTGAATGTTTAGGGATCTTAGTGAACGTGTACACGCCAAAAAAAGCGAGTGTGTATCGTTTACACACATTTAGTACCGTAAATTTCGGAAATATACCAAAATTGCTCTAAATGTATAATGCAAAGTAAAAAAAAATCGCGCAACCAGTATGGCAAAAGTATTGACTCCATTGCCCAAATAGATGCTTGAGTTTTGCTTTCCAAATTGTAAAAAGTTTACTTCTACCGTATAAATCATCATTTTAATGGAAAATATGCATGGAAATTCAGTTAAAAAAACAGATAACTTCCTTGAAATGTTATTTAAACTCAACATTGCGTAACGTTTTTTGCTGTACTCGCTACTGCTTGCAATGTTCCGCTGTGAAAATCTTGCATACTAGGCCTATGATACCTCACCGTAAAACATTTTAAAACAACGCCACCACACTGAAAGTTCTGAAATATCAGTCCTCTCGAAAAAATGGTCGCCATCTTTGCAAAGCATCTGGAATTTCAGTTCTGTCAAAACCTTTTTATGTTTGTTTATTTTGCAATATTTTTTCTTTCTTGCAAAATTTATTTGACTCTTATCAGGTAATATTTACATGTAAATGTACTGATAGTCACGACTTAAGTATTTTGAGTGTTTCTTGATCATTTAACAGCTTGTAAAACGGGCTTTGATTGAGTGGGATTTAAAGCCTTACATATGGCCTAGGCCTATCGTTAGTTTCACTGTTTACTGCTGCACATTCGCGGTGCATTTTACAAGTTAGCCTACTCAGATTTCGGCGAAATCAAAGTGCATAATATCCCCATTCATAGGTGATTACTGCACTTGTGATTCTCACATTTAAAAAGGATTAGGCCTATGCTAATCGGGTTACAGTTTGTAAAAAGTCATTGATTGGAATTTTGTCAGCCGAATGTGTGTGTGATTTGAATCATGAATTATCTTATTGATTTTCAACGGCAAGACTGACTATGAAAAACGATTACTTGCAATGAAGTATTTAGTAAACGTTTACAAAGATTTACGAGCATATAGCGCGTGCACGCTAAACGGTCACAGCTCTAACACCCACCTCACTCACTTCCACCTCCATATTGGCTCCCTCAACCCCTCTGAAACAATTACCATTGCACCCTCACAGTCCATCACGTTCTCCTTGTTTGCCCCCTATACAACCTTCCCAGAGCTTCCCTCACTCTCCACAACTCAATAGCCGAGCTCTTCCAGAAAAACCCACATAAAATCATCTCCTTCCTTCATCATGCTTCCTTCCTACATCATGCTTCCTTCCTACATCATGCTTCCCTCCTACATCATGCTTCCCTCCTACATCATGCTTCCCTCCTACATCATGCTTCCCTCCTACATCATGCCCTCCTACATCATGCTTCCTCCTACATCATGCTTCCCTCCTACATCATGCTTCCCTCCTACATCATGCTTCCCTCCTACATCATGCTTCCCTCCTACATCATGCTTCCCTCCTACATCATGCTTCCCTCCTACATCATGCTTCCCTCCTATATCATGCTTCCCTCCTACATCATGCTTCCCTCCTACATCATGCTTCCTCCTACATCATGCTTCCCTCCTACATCATGCTTCCCTCCTACATCATGCTTCCCTCCTACATCATGCTTCCTCCTACATCATGCTTCCTCCTACATCATGCTTCCCTCCTACATCATGCTTCCCTCCTACATCATGCTTCCCTCTACAACCATATTTAGTCCTCCCCTCCCACCCCCTGTCTCTACTTTGTTTTTTCACCCATGCACCTCCTCCCTCGATCCCAGCTTTCTGGCTTTTAGTTCTCGTGTTTCTCTCAATTCTCCCGTTTTCTTTCCTTCCTACCTCTGCCCCCTGTTTTCTTTCCTTTCTACCACTGGAATGATCTAACCTCTCAGGCACAATTTGACCCTCACTGTCGTGGTGCCATTAAACCTTCATCAAACAAACAATAACGAGTGTATTAGTTACAGTACTATGATGTGCCTAGTACAAATTTGTGTGTTATTGTTACTATTGAGATATATAGTGTATGTTTAATGAAAAGTAGGACAATAGATAATAAAACAGGATAAATTGGAAGTAGGAGTCTATGTAAGCAAGTATACTGATCAATGGCATCGAAGGTCGTAGAAATGAACTTGTGTAGTTGTGGAAGACACATTGTAGAAAGTTTATATAGGTCTTTTCTCTTATGCACTTGTCAGTTGTATGACTTACCCTACTACCCCCTCCTCCCTCCTTTCCCCGGCAATCTGTCAAAGGTGAGTCATTGACGTATGAATTAGTAATTAACATGTGCGTCATTGTACCAAATTTTTAGTCACCAGAGTCGATTTACTTCAGACCCATTGACTTTATACAAAGGTGATTGATTTGGGGTAAGTCTTTTCACAAAAAATGTCAATCACCTAAGCAACTGAGGGATGCGTCAATGTACATGTTTTGTCCACCCACTTTGGTGCAATGACTCTACCTTGTCCGGGGGGGGGGAAGAGGGGAGGGAGGGGGTGGTGTAGAATTTAGTCACACAATTGACAAGTGCATTACAGTCAAGACCTAGAAATATCTTCATTTTGACATTCCTTTTAATTGAAGGATTTTACCTCTGATGGTGTGTGGATGTATGTTAGCAAATTGTGTATCTGTTAATAAACTGAGACAAGTTGCAGGTTAGATGAAATACTGTATGTCTAGTTAAGTAGACAGACACTCCATGTTACAGGTGCACATTGTCTTTCACAGACTTTAAAAAAATATACAATTGCAACGGTTATAACTCGTGGGAAAAATGGGAATTTGCGGGAAGAATTTGTTTTGTTCATATTAAAAAAAAAAAAATCTGGAGTTAGCAACAGTATATTATGTGTTAGGAAAACCTTGTCTTGTAATTGTGTAACGAATGGTACATTAAATTGTGAAAGAGGGAAACATATAAAGATATATTTAGTATATTAATAATAATTCTGCCATGATTTTTCGTGGGAAGATTTTTGACTCCTTTATTTAGAACCGTGGGAAATTTTATAATTAATTCCAACTCTGTTGGTATTTGTTCATCTGACAAATTTTGAAAATAATTTGTGATATTCTTATATGGTGAATCCTGTGCTAAATATATTTATGAGCATTGCAATTCAATGACAGTACAGTAGCTTAAACTTTGTAAAGAACAAATTGTGAAGGTCACACACAAAGAAAATCTATTGAAAAAATTATTTTCTGTTTCAAAAATTGTATTGAAATCAAATTGGTAACCACAAAAATGGTTTTCATACTCACAGGAGGTGGTAGTATTGTACTTAACACTTTGTTAGTGTACAGTACTTCTTGGACCATTGACAGCTGATTGCAAAAACATGCAGGCAGGTTCACTTTCCCACAAACCACACAAAACCCACAAAAGTACAGTATGCTGAAATGAAGACTAACATTTTTAAGGATATGTAAATTGCATTTGATCTATATTAATGATTTATGCTGAACATGGACAATTTGAAACAAAAAGGAGGAATTTTTTCCTGCTTGATTTCAATTTTGTATCATGCAAATACCCACCTCTTCTTTTCATTGTGGTTGATCAATTGTATTCATTTATAAAAAATAAGGAATGGTAAAATAGTTTGAAGGAATATATAATATTTAATTGGTCACGAATGTTTATTTTGTACGTTAGAGGACAGTAACAAATTTGTGAAAAACTATGTTGATGATTTTTTTATTAAGGACTTTCAAATTCAAGTTAAAACTTTAAATTGTGTACAAAACCCTAGTTATGCTAAGTGCGACATTCTCCAAAATTCATTACACATTCTTTGTGTAGTCTACTAAGATATTTGTCATTTTCACAATAAACTAGGCTCATCAAAAGATGAGGAAGATACGTTTATATAAATAAATCTTATCCCATATTGATAATAAAAACAGTTTCTAAACATTTTGAAATAAAAGTTGTCATGGAAGTGACAGTTTTATCACAATGATGTTATGTCCCCTATTATATTTTATTATTCATTTATTTATTTATTCATTTCAGCAACAAATATTTCTGTGACAAATATTATAATGTACATGAAAAAATATGATACAAATAAGTAGATGATTATATACAGAGCAGCTTTTATCATTAAATGGATAAGCCTGAATAATTATATGTATAATTATTTACATGATAACAATATGCTCAGGAGACCTGAAGGAAGCAGTGCTTATTTGAATTCCAGGCCACCTAAAGGAAAGAAAAAAAATTAACATTTAATTACTCAATCCCACCCACACCACTAGGGATGATATAAAGAGGTTAATAATTGTTTAACATATCTTTTAAAAGCTGATTTAAAGGAGTTAAAAGATCGCTGTGTACGTAAACACACATCTAAAGAATTCCAATACTTATACGTAATGTTTTTTGGTACAATGAAGATTTATATGTATTTTGATAAAAGTTATCCTTGTTACGTGTTTTATGATGGTGAACATCGCCAACCTTGGTGGAAAAAAAAAGAATAGAAATTGGATGCAACTAGATTATGATTATACTTATACATAAAATACCAAGTTAATAGTTGTGTAAATCAAATATGTTAAGAAAACGGTCCTCCTTAAATCGTATTTGTGAATCCATTAACCTTTTGGAGCAATCTCGGATATTGTTAGATCCTTGGGTGATCTATGAAAATTGAGAAAATAATCACATTTATGTTCTTAAAATGTTGATTGCATTCAGAAATGTATGACTTGTGTACTTCATAAATAACATGTTATATACATCTTCTCATTTTCTATATTTTTGATCTTGCACATAAGAAGCAGGAGTGTAGCCAGCCTTTGGTATTGGGAGGAGGAAGGGTGGGGGAAGCGAGGGAAATATTTTGGCCTTTTAGCATATTTTCTGGACCTTTTCAACATTTTACCATTACAGTCTTACTTTCAGAAAGAAGAAGGGGGTGAGGAGTACAACCCTGGCGACCGCCCCCTGGCTACACCCATGAAAAGGACTATTTTGCAGGCAAGAGCAAATGTTTGAAGTGATGTGTGAATGTGTCAAGTGATGTATAACAAGTGATGTATCAAGTGTACGAATGTATCAAGTGTTGTGAATGTATCAAGTGTATGAATGTAACATGTGAATGTATCAAGTGATGTAAATGTAATGGTGTACCATGTTTTTATACTTATTGTCCTTTTTTTTTATAAGTACAGTATGCAAATGTCAATTATACACGAATGTTTGAAATGGGAAAAGTGGCAATGGAAGATATTAGTACATGGGAGGGGTGGTGGGGGGGGGGGAGCACTGGTGCAAAATTAGGATTATTTATACTTGTGAAATGTTGTTAATAATCTGTAACGTGAGAGAAATAAGGGAACTGTATACCCCCCTTCCCCCTATTTCCCCCTTGACCTTTCGTGCATGCTAAGGATTATTATTGATGATAAAGTCGATAAAAACAGGTTACGTCATCACCCTTTTGTGTTCTATATTGTAATTTGCCCAATCACTACAGAATTCATAAAGGGTTTCACATTGTTCATTGTGTTGTTGACCTGACTTAAAAAATCATTTGTGCATTGTTTGTATTTTGATATGACCTTTTGACATTTGGCACAAGCAGTACCTTTACCACTTGCCTTGTGATCTTCCAGAAAAGCACATTCTGGTGGTGATATAGTGATGAGGATGTTTATCAACTTTGGTGCCAGTTTCTGTGGATTGTTTTTGATAACATGGCAATGATCACTCAGCATACTCTTCCAATCTTTGTGGGGATCGGAAAGTCAAGTCTTTGCACCTTTAAAAAACACCTTTTTCATTTTACTCTGACTGTGGCAATGCTCTTAAACACCAACAAAGCAAACTGAAAGTCAACTTATACTTTTCATCATGTAAATAGCTGGACCCAAAATTTTAAAGGAAATAACAGAATCTTGGATTTGTCATGAATGTATGTGTAAATTATCTTCTGTTCTGTTTTAAAACTATCAATGGGTCTAAAGTAATTTGGCAAGCTTGTTTTTCCTGAACGGTTTTTTTGTTGTGAATTCTCTATGATCACTACAAAAAACTATCACTTCATTTGAATAAAAGCCCATAGTGAGTTTGTTATTTGTTTTGTAAACAATCACAGCTGTTTGATCATAGTAATGACCTTGGTTGTGGGAAGATCACTACTTGCACAAAAGAGATGCTCCGCATATTTCTACCAACCACATTTCTACCAACCACGGACATGGGACCGTAGAAATAATTCTGAGAACAAACCGTTTTGTTTTTGTTTTTTGAGGACATTTGCTGAGAACACATCTATAAAACATGTTGTGGATATTTTCAATTTTGTAAGTATGCTTTATTGATGGTTTATGTTGAAAATAGCATGATTGATTTGTCAATGGTAGTGTTGTCAAAGATATTACTTTATTCTCTTTATTTGCATCACAATTCATTAAACATTCAGAACATATTTACAGTGGAAGAAAGTACAAGTTAATATATAATACAGGAAAGAAAATGACATACAGATTGTTGATCACAAGAAAAGGTTGAGGAGACTACAGAAAGTTGAGAAAACTTGTTAAACGCAAGTCCCCGAGACATGACATAAAAATATTAGAAACATGTAACTATATTTAATTATATACAGTAACAAGAAGAATAAAAAGATATATCGAAAAGGATACATTATGAAAAAAGAGAAAGAGAGAGAAGGGAAAAAAAAAAAAACTTACCTAAACAGCTGACCATACCCGAAATCCTGCCACTATCCGACCCCAACCCTAGCCCCTACCCCAGCCTATACCCCAACCCATGCTTCTAACTGCCCCTTAAACTCCCACCCTGATCAGATTCCTAAAACAAGATATAATATTGAACAACTGCCAGTCTAGTGTGAAAACGCAAAGTTGTTGGTCTATGTTTTAAGCACTAGAAGTAGTTGGTCTATGATTTGAGCACTAGAAGTCGTTGGTCTATGATTTGAGCACTAGAAGTCGTTGGTCTATGATTTGAGCACTAGAAGTCGTTGGTCTATGATTTGAGCACTAGAAGTCGTTGGTCTATGATTTGAGCACTAGAAGTCGTTGGTTTATGATTTGGGCACTAGAAGTCGTTGCTTTATGATTTGGGCACTAGAAGTCGTTGCTTTATGATTTAAGCACTAGAAGTCGTTGGTCTATGTTTTGAGCACTAGAAGTCGTTGGTGTATGATTTGAGCACTAGAAGTCGTTGGTCTATGATTTGAGCACTAGAATTCGTTGGTCTATGATTTGAGCACTAGAAGTCGTTGGTCTATGATTTGAGCACTAGAAGTCGTTGGTGTATGATTTGAGCACTAGAAGTCGTTGGTCTATGATTTGAGCACTAGAAGTCGTTGGTCTATGATTTAAGCACTATAAGTCGTTGGTCTATGATTTGAGCACTAGAAGTCGTTGGTCTATGATTTGAGCACTAGAAGTCGTTGGTCTATGATTTGAGCACTAGAAGTCGTTGGTTTATGATTTGAGCACTATGAAGTCGTTGGTCCATGATTTGAGCACTAGAAGTCGTTGGTCCATGATTTGAGCACTAGACCACAATTTTGATGTCAGAGCTTGACTCACAACTTTCAACCTTATGGTTGAGAAGACTCAGATTATACCACTAAGCCACCAGTTGCCCCCTTTTTAGTGTAATCATTCATAGGAGGACGTGCATATTCCTTTCAGCTAAAAAGGAATGATACCAAGAACTTACTTATCTTTCAAGCAAAGGTTTATGGTTGTGCAGAGATAACATTAACTTAATTGTTTTGAAAACTATACACATGGTTTTAAGTTAAGCATAGAAGCGTTTTGATGATAAGGCTTTCATGTTTGTTTTCAGTAAGGTACAGTAAAATATGCATTTTTCTCAAATTTTTGATGAATAAAATGTAGGACATACATCATTGCCCAGCTCATTTGACTCACTGTATGTAAACTTCTGTCAAACCTTTTTACGACATAGATCTTGTTCACACTTGAGTGCGAGCTGGTGATCAGATCCACTGCAGGTGATTAGATCCACTGATTTTTTACCTAAGAATGCTCATTGGAGCTGATCGCAGTCACTTCGATCTTGATCCCAAGTCAAGAATAGGATCATGATTTGGAGCAGGTGATCATAACCACTGATGAGATTCTGAACAAAAAGTATGTGACCGCAGATCTGCAGTGACCTGTGATCAGGTTAGTTTGACAATATTCTGTTATAACTTTTTATTTCGCGTGAACAGTTAGCCTGTTCAGTTTTATTTCACGGATTTTTCAATGACCCATCTTTCGACTTGTGGTTCACACATGCCCCAAGTTCAGATTGCCTGGAGTCAGTCTGATGCTGAGCTTGTGCTCAAGTGACAATACATGACATTATTTACCTACAATCATCGAGTCGGTTTATTGTCAGGGCATCTTGATCCGGATCATAATAAGTGGGAACACCGCTTGTACTGATAGGAAATGAGGACGTGCATGCACTGCTTGAATGGAAAACATGCTTCACTTGGATTACAAAATCTCCCCCACATTGACCGTGACAAATAATAATTTATACCTGTCAGTTTGGCAACTTTTTCCTTGTCTGGACAGCTTGCAGATCTTGTTGGATATTGACTCCATTCTCAGAAGGATGATACATAACATCCATCACTTGTATTGGCACCAGAAGTTTTGCTGGTTTGGAAACGAGGGGCTAGGGAGATGGGAGAAACAGAGGGATGAGGGAGATGGGGGAGCTGTACCTCATAGGATGTCAAATATATTGTCAATAATATAAATTAAACACAATGCAAACTAGAATATTAGCACTCTTTAGAGCGCATGCCTCCGCCCCGTTGCAATTCCAACATGTCTAGAATAATTTTATAGAGTTTATTTGATCCCAATACCCAATATAATCTACCTCAGAAATCCTTGGCCCACCAAGATTCATCCCCAAGTTTTGATCTGTAATGAACATTTGCAATCTAAACACTTGATGATTATCTTGTGACTCGATTTTATCACAGGCCATAACATTGTTTTCAGTTTGATTCAAGTAAAGCATCATTGTTTGAGCTCTATTCAGCCGGGATTCACATTCCATTATTTTCCATTCATGGCAGAAACCAATTGTACCATCTTCAGTGATTCCAGAGAACACTTGATGTAAGTCTCTTTGAGTCTAGAAAATTGATTGTTTGGATCTTCATTCAGAGCACAAAGTCATTGTTCAACACATTCCATTGGAAAGTTTAAGCTTAGTCTTTAACTTAGTCTTGACAGATCTCATCCTAAAACATCCCCATCCCTCAATTTCTGCCCTTGCCCTATTTCAATTAGTCCCAAATTGTAATCACTCCTTTATGAAACAGTAACAAAATCACACACCAAATTTAATCAAAATCAAATCATCAGTTCTGGAAATATCTTGATGACAGACAAACAAACAAGAGACAAAAACATGTCCCCCCATTTTCACCCTTCCTCTGTTCCAATTAGTCTCAAATTTTAGTCACTTCTTTTATAAGCAGTAACAAAACCACACACTAAATTTGATCCAAATCCAGTCATCAGTTCTTGAGACATCCTGATGACAAACAAACAAATTTACAGAGACAAAAACATAACCTCGAGGTAATTAAATGCAAAACCATTCTCATTGAAAGGAAAACCTTCATAGCACAAAACATTTCACACAAAACCACATCAAAGAAAATGTCTGCAGCAAAATTTGTTTCTAATCTTTCATTTATTTAAAACAAAATTTTGGTGAAAGAAATGTTTTCAAATGCATTTAGTTCCTTGTTATTGATAGCAAATTCTTGGGGGGAGTTTCACTCCTGGGATTTCAGTTCTTAAATTGATCTCCCAATCATAACCATTTTCCTTAAATGTTTGTCAACATGTAGCAGTATGTGATTTTGTCTTGAGATGTTATCTCCTTTGTCTATGCTTCTTGCAAGTCAACACATCAACATTCTGTTCCTGTGGAGGTCTTTTATCAATCATTTCATCTCCCAGAAGACTTGAAATTATTCGAATAATTTAGAGAGAGCGTGTACTCACTGTACTCACTAAAGTACAAGCTCGTGATCAGATACACTGCAGACGATCAGTCACTTGATTTTCATCCTAGGTGAAGGAACGATTATGATCCTCCGTGGTGTAGTGTTTAGTGCTTTGTCCTCTCACCTGCACGTCCCGGGTTCGATTCCCGGTGGGTCTGCAACCAGTGAGTTCACAGCTGGTTATCAAAGGCCGTGGCCGTCTTGATATAATGTCCAGCACTGGATGCTTTCAGGACGTTAAACCAGGGAGTTGCCATTCTAAATGGCAACTCCCTGGTTAAACCTTGCTATGCTATGATCCAGAGCAGGTGATCAGATCCACCGATGAGATTCTCAATCAACGTGTGTGTAAACAAAGATCAGTGACTTGCGATTGTGGTAGTTATGTAATATCCTCTTATAACCTGTTTATTAGGCGTGAGTAGTTAATTTGCTCCCTTACATTTCAAGGATTTTTCAATCACCTACTTCCGGTTCACTCATGCTCTATGATCAGATCACATGCAGGGGGTCTAATCACACGCTCATACTCAAATCAGAATGCATGTCATTGTCTTTTCCACTGGACAATTATCATCAAGCTGCGTTTGTTTTTTTTTTTTTTTTTTTTTTTTGGGGGTGATCAACTCCAGAGATAAAGTGAGAACACTACCTAATAAATGTATATAACATCCTATTGTGTATTGGCTTTATGTTGACAGCTTTAATTTTAAGGATATTTTATAGATTTTAAAGGAATATTCCATGATATTTTTAATTATTTCAATTGAGAGGGCATACTTCTAGAGCCAATTTGGTTACAAAAATCAGGTTGATATCATATTCCATTCAGGAGATTTAGATTTTTAAAGATTTCCCAATTGCATTTTCAAGTTTTTATACAGTATGATGAATTCTTGTTTGATGATGTCATAGATACATTTCCATTGCAAATGTTTATGTATTTTCTTGAACGGTAATTGGTTGTTTCCTATTGTTTCCTGTTGTTTTGTACTAAGCCGTTTCCTATTCGTTTAATTGGCATTTTTTGTGAACCTTAAGATTTGAATATCTCCTGGTAGGAATAACATATCAAAATGATTTTTGTACTAAATTTTTTCTCTTTCTTACGAAAGGCTATGAAAAACCATGTAAATATTCCTTCAAGTAATGAACTCATTTGATTGTCTGAGTAAGATTTCTGACCAATTTTTTAAAGTCTGAATTCATGATAACAGGACAAAAAATACTACTATTATAAAGGGAGAGCTGCCCTTGGTTAAATTCTTCATGGTAAATTCTTCATACTAAATTCTTCATGCTTGTAGAAGATGGTTTGTTTGAGCATAGTTGAAAGAGAATTTACGTTTAGTGTTTTAAATTCTATGTGTTTCCTGTTTGACAAAAGCTCTGACATTTGCACAATCAAAATTGCAGAAATTTATGAATGAAATAACTGTCAAATTTACCTGTAAATAACTTTCATTATGTATTTATTTTTTGAGAGGGGGAGTGAGGATTTGATGTATAAACCTGGACAAGTTGGCTGTGATTTTGTTCAGATGGATGAAGTAAAAATGCAAGCAGGTGCATAGCCTGCCATATCACATTTACATATGTATACACCAGTTTTATAATTATTCCTTAAAACTAGTTTTCGTTGTTATTTTTTTATGCTGTATACACCATACATCAAAACCTTATAAGCAAATTCAGAAATATTCTGATTGGTCCGTTTCCTTTCGTCTCTCGAGTAAAATGTTGGAAGAAATTTGTCTCAATTTATTCACAGAGCAAATCAATTACGGTATGTGCGTGATGCTCAGCACGTAACGTGTGACAACTGCGGAGAAAAACGGATGCTGACAAATTGAAGTTAAATTAGGGCACATTTAAACGTACATATCAACGTTTCTCAACATTCTAAAGACTCAAACCTTTGAAGTAAAAGAAACAATTAAAGCTCTGTGTCTGTGTTATTTGATACAGCTGGCAGTTTTAGGATTGATTGAATTATGTAGGTGTACATTTATCGTTATAAATATTTCATGTATGCGAAACCTTTGGTGGAATGATTGCTTTTAGTTGTACTTTGAAAATGAGGTAGACCAGACATATACAGATGTACTTTATCAGCTTAAAAGCTGAATTCAGGCACTCTTCTTTTACACTTCAATTAATCTATCTAAGTACGAGAATAGGCCACACCCACCAAAAGCAACACCATAACTAGGTGGGCAAACAAACCTCAAATCAACAATTATGCATTTATTACCAATCATGGACATTTTAGATGTTCATGTGGCGTGCTGCAAGTTTTGATCCATTTATGGCCCTTCTCTGGATCTTAAGAGTTTTTAGCAAGAGAAATAAACAAAATGCTGTTTGTTAACCGTTCTGGGTAACGGGAATTGGATTTACAAAGCCCGTAAGTGCAAATTTTGTTCACTGTTTTGTCGTCACGCAGTCTGTGTGTAATTTGTTGCATGCAGTCTGTGTGTAATTTCCAGTCAGTGACTTATGTAAACATACGGTATATGGCGTTATCAGCTCTGCTCTGATTCTCTTAAATACAAACAAGTGTAAATGTATTAGACTGAAATACATCGATTCCTGGATAACTTAGTCAGATCAGAGATAATCATCTGTAATTCTTGAAGAAAAAAATACACAATCATACTAAGAATTGTGATTCTCAGAAAATACTTTTTTTATGTCCTTCTGGAAGCAAAGAATGATTTATGCTTGTGTCAACTTACCAACACACCAATAAATTTCTAACCCTAAATATATGGGAGGGAGGGGGAGTTCCTAAAGATTTGTAAATACAAATTTATAATAAAATAATTTTGCAGAAGGATGGAAGTGTCATTGCATGTACCTGCCTTTAAGCAATGCTTCTCATCATGGCTGGCTGCTCCAAGTCTAGACATGACAGCTTTCAGACTGAAGGTAATCTGCTAGAATAATTAAGGGATAATTTTCTACACCCTGGGGGCGATTTTTGACCTTTGCTCAATCAGGTATTGTGAAAATTTAGCACTTGAATGTCATGTTCAGAAGGATGGTAACAGAAATATGGGAGAAAAACATTCACATGAAATGTTGACAAGTTTTCAGAAGACTTTAGGATGAAGAGTACAATGACATGTTGGACTGAGAAGCTTTCTGTTTCTTTACTTATGTATGGTTGGCAGTTAGTATTGAAGATTTATTGACAGGTAGAGCTATGGTGCTAGAAAATCCAATAAAAACCTTTAAGGATTAGATTTGGGGGTCAAGCGTGTCTCATCTTATATGAAAGAGGTCTTCAAAAGAAACAAAATA
The DNA here is from genome assembly GCA_020152595.1 of Chiridota heheva. NCBI lineage: Eukaryota > Metazoa > Echinodermata > Holothuroidea > Apodida > Chiridotidae > Chiridota > Chiridota heheva. The sequence continues at coordinate 146,744 of JAIGNY010003388.1, read as the reverse complement.
GTGAAGAAAGCATTCAAAAATTTATTCCGTTAAGGAGTGATTTAAGTTTAAAGTTTGTTATCTGTGAAGAAACAACTGAAATTAGACTAGTTGTGATGTCATAGCCTCAGATTTCTCAAGTCGTCATGTATTCTATCATATTCTGTCCTGCGATTTTGTGGCTTAAAACCATACTATATTTCAAAAAAGTAGTAAAACTGAATCTTGGAAGGGTATTTATAATATACCACTAGAAAATTTGAGGAAAAATAATTTAGAAAGTGAAAAATTGAATAAACTTTCTTTAAATACATTAACACTTGTAAAGAATGTGAGGATGAAGATGCCACGTTTTTATAGTAGACTTACTATATCAGTCATTTCTACATAAATAAGACAAGAGCTTTAAACTTAAATATCCCTTAACATAATTAGATGCTTTTTCACCATTGGTCTTTCAAAGTCCTCTTTCTATGGACTTGCTTGACCCTTGAACTAATCATTTTAAATAGCAACAATTCCCATCAAAATCAGTTGTATTTTAAATTCATATTACAAATTTGTACACAAATGATGTACTGTATGACCAACCCAAACACTATATTCCAATGGGAAACCTTTTTTTTCTTCTTTTTTTTTTAAAAGAGAATAGCCAATTTCAGCAAGGCACTCATTATTTCAAAGATTGAAATTAAGAAAAAAATATTTTAAGACAAATTCTGCTGGATTCTTTAAGCTAGGTTGAATTTCTGATGAAATTTTCTCCAAAATATCAAATTGTAGAATCATATTTCGGATAGCTGTTCGATTGAGTTTATTTGATCTGATTAGCATTTCGATTGATTCATGATGTAAGTGATACAGCTTGCAGAATTAATGCTGCGCGTGGGAAATTTACTATGGCGACAAAAGCTTCTTCAACAAAAGTTTATTTTTAATTTTTTTTCAAACTGATTGCCACAATTTGGATTAGTTTTTAACTTCGCCTGTAATAAAGTGGCAAATGTCGCCTCTTGTCCTTTGGTCAAATGACTGCCGTTTAGAAGAAAAAGAAGCATACTCTCTACATAAAAAGTACTGTATATCAGGTCTTGCAACTATATTTTGTATCTAGCACCCTCTATTCGCAATTACACAAAACATCAAGCTGTTTTGTAAATCTCTGTTAGAAATTGATACAAAGCAACATTAAAGGCCAGTTGCCATCTCTAACATACGAGGTAAATGAAATTCAAATCCTGTGTTTTGATTGGTCGAAACACAATGGTGCAGTGTGCACTTACATTGATAGGCCAATCAGTATCATTTTGGAATAAATTGTACACCGCCACATTTTAATCACGATAGATGGCTTTTTTTAACTGAGGTGTTTTGAAAATTGGTCAAAAATCGAACATTGAATAGCCTTTTTAATTTTCAGGTCTATTATGCAAATTTGAGATGTCTTAATATTTTAAAGGAAATGTATTGTCCCAGAAATAAATTCAGAAGTGAACACTGCCGTGCTGGTAACGTCACTTCCAGTTTTCAATTGTCCTTATTGATTGCGAGAAATCTGTGATGTTATCGATAACATATACAGGCCCTATGTTTGGTCAGGCGGATGTGTGATCGATCATTGCATCATTTTTCTCGCTATCAATATTGAAAAATTAAAACCCAAAGTGATGTTACAGTTATGGCAGCGTTCACTTCTGAATGTACTTAAGGGACTATACATTTTCTTTAATTTTCTGCCACAATTTTTAGAATGGAAGTAAGAGAAAAGAGTTTTCGGATTCTATATCCCTTAATCAACATCTATGTCATTGATTATTTTTAGTTTGCATGAGAAGCATAATGCTAACCTATATGTAATGGTGATTACGTCCGTCCACAGATTTGTCCTGAGATTTTCTCAGAAACGTTAAAAGTTTTTTTGAGAATTTCTCAGAAAATGTTAGTTTCTTTAGAGTTTCTCAGAAAAAGTAAAAGTTTCTTCAGATATCCTTATAATATGTTAAAGTTTTTCAGAGATACCTAAGACAGGATTGAAGACTAGTTTCCTTAAAAAGTCCACAAAACATTTGATATTTTCTTAGAAGATAACTGTAAAATTATGTAATTTTCCAATATTCTTCAGAGATCCTCAAAGTTCTTTCTCGTAGCACTTGAGATTTAAAATCCTTAAAATTCTTCAAAATATTTGGGCACCAACAGTTGTAGCAGGCATGATTATTAAACTCCACCTTTATTATTGTGGTCATTTGCATAAAGTTGCTACAGTATATGGACCTGACCAGACTTTTTTTATTTAGTATGCTTAGTCAGGGAGTGTGACAGGATGTGATTGCATATGGACATATTGAGGGGTGCCTTGTGGGACATGGATGGAAGCCATGAGGGACATATGATATAATGTTTACTGTGTTGTATACACCAAAGGCTATATCAGGCATAATTATTTGACTCCACCTTCTTTTTTTTTAAATTTAATAACTCATTTGCATATAAGTTATTATATGAACTTATATGAACACTTCCATACATAGTATGCTCAATCAGGGACTGTGATAGCTAGGATGAGACTTCTTATGGAGCCTATGGGACGTCATGTGAGACATAGGGTGAGATGCCATGTGGGACATGAGGTGGGATGCCATATGGAACAGGGTGGAATGCCATGTAGGATATATGGTGGAGTGCCATGCAGGACATAGGGTGGAATGCCATGGAATGTCATGTGGGACATTGGATGTCATGTGGGACATGGCATCTCACCCCATTTCAACAAGTCATTTGCGTATAAGTTATCATATGAACTGACATTTTTGTACATAGTATGCTCAATCAGAAACTGTGATAGCTAGGATGAGACTTCTTATGGAGCCTATGCGATGTCATGTGGGACATGGGGTTGGGATGCCATGTGGGACATGGGGTATTATGCCATGTGGAACAGGGTAGAATGCTATGTGGGACATGGTGGGATGCCACAAGTAATACAGAGTGTGACATAGGTTGGAATGCCATGTGTGACATAAGGTAGGATGCTATGTGTGACATAAGGTAGGATGCCATGTGTGACATAAGGTAGGATGCCATGTGTGACATAGGGTAGGAGGCTATGTGGGACATAGGGTAGTAGGCCATGGGGACATATGGTGGGATGCCATGTGGGACATCAGGTGGAAGCCACTGGTGCGGGTAATCAGGTGGGAAGCCTCTGATGCGGGACACAGGGAGGGATGCCATGTGGGACATAGGGAGGGATGTCATGTGGTACATATGATATGGTTGGATTAATGTGGGACATACATGTAGGATGGGATCCATGTGGGACATATGGTGGAATGCCATGTGGGACATATGGTGGAATGCCATGTGGGACATGGTGGAATGCCATGTGAGACACTATGGTGGAATGCCATGTGGGAGATTGGTGGAATGCCATGTGGGACAAGGCATGGGATGTCAGGTGGGATGTCATTTGGGACATGAGATGTGGGACATAGGGTGGAATGCCATGTGGGTCATGGGATGGGATGCTCTGTGGGACATATGATGGAATACCACGTGGGACATATGATGTCATGTGGGACATGGGGTGGGATACCATGTGGGAGATATGGTAGAATGCAATGTGGGACATGGTGCAAACTTCTTCAAAAAAAGATAGCTCAAATCTGTTTACCTCTTAATTTGTTGATGTGGCTTTAATTTTAGGAAATTGCCCCATTGTTCATCCATCTCACTTGTTCTGTTCATCTATATCACTTGTTCTGTTCATCTATATCACGTGTTGGTTTCTAAAAAAGGAAACACTTTTTAGCCCAAAAATCTCCTTTGTTGTACTTATTAATGTATTTAATCTTAATACTTAATAATTATCTGTGGCTCTCTTATAAACCAAAACTTGGACCTCTCCTTTGTCCAAGCTCTCTATATTTATTACCCTTTCTTGGAAATGTTACCATATCATTATTAATATCCTGCCACCCTTTGTCAGTTCCCATCCTCTCATTAAGGAATATATGGAAATCCTTCATCTTATTTACAATTTCTCTGGAATTATTTTTTGTGTTATTTTATGGAACAGTGGTTTCACTGTGGGACAAGGTGACATCTCTGAATTAACGAAGTGGTTTAGGTACTTATCCATATGGTGTCAGTCACCATATACTTCAGTATAAAACTCCCGTTTGAAGACCTGTTGCCAACCCAAATAGAGGTTATTCAATGGTTAAAAAGTAAATGCTCTTTAGCACTGTGATTGGTCGAAAGTAGTTGTAATAAGTTGATTGTTCAGTGATGGGTGATAGGGTTAGTTTGATTGGTTAATCTTTTATTGTAGGTGCGGTCAGGATTTAGAAATATCCATCTCCTTAGAATAATAATCTTAACTTAAGAGTTCAGTTTTAATTTAGACATCACATATCAGTTTGAGTTTAGACATCTTAGAGAGTTTGCTTTTAGACATCATCATCAGTTGTTTTTTCTACATTGTCATCTATACATCATCGTCATCAGTACATCAACATCTTACGTTAGCTTTTATTCAGAAACATTGTTGTATTCCTATGTTAATCTCAATTCAGAATATTTATTTGAGCATCATAATTCTGACTTTTTTTTCTTCAACCCTGGTTTATTATCAAGCAATAGTTCTTCTGGTGAAAGATAAAGGACATTTGTGTTGAGAAATCAGAATGATGTCAAGCTGACATTGCTTGTAAATCTTTGCGTAGTTGGATCCAATGTCTATTGAGAACACCTAACATTTACCTATCTCCACACGACATCACTTGTTCTATCCTTGATATTATTCCATTTCTAGTTTTTATTTTCTCATTTCTTGATCAAACTACAGAAGAAGAAAAATTGTTGAATGTATTACCTGCGAATTTTTTTTATTTTCTTACCTTTCACGTGTCACAATTTCACTACAATCTTGTCAACATTTTAACTTGTGATTTTTGTTTGTTTACAAAAGTTTTCATAATTCCCTTGTTTCTTCATTAATCAGGGCTATAATAATTACAAAATACCACACCCTTTGCATAAAGACTGAAGATTTGTGTTTGTTTTTAATATCTCTCTGTGGATTTGGGTTTCATGTATAAACTTCACATCCGTTTTGTAGCTGATTGAAAAGAGCATGATCATGTTTTATAGGCTAATAAGAATTTTTTGTGAATTAGTTATTTTTGTGGTTTGGAAATATGAGATGAGGTGTTTTGTGAGATTATTTTATTTTGAAATATTTTATGTCAGGTGAAAAATAATGTGAAATGCTGGGTTTAGATGCTGGGTTTAGTTAGATGCAGTTCACCTGCTTGGTCAGGGGTCGAAATTTAAAATTTATGCCACTGTTTCATGGAATAGTACTTTTTCAAATAATCTTGTTTCGGATCAGATTTCACTGTTCCAACTTTTTTGCTGATAACAGAACAAATTTTTTCTTCAAATGCAGTGGCCTTAATTTACAACTACTTTATTGGTTAATTTGTGCAAATTTGTATGTCAATTATTGTATTTACATGATGTAGCATCCCATTGCTGAAAGTTAATAAAAACTCATACACCTGCAAGCAGCCTTGCATATGTGTGTTCATGATTATTTTTATTGGCAATTGCAGGCAAGGTAGGAAAAACTTTTTCTTACTGGAAGAAATTATTTTAATGATAATCTTGCTTGACAACATGCACTTTTTTGAGCAAAAATCAAGTTATTGATCATTCGTGCCACATGTTGTTTGTGAAAAGAACACTTCCACGGGAACACTGATGTTTGAAAATTCACTGTTCCTGCCTAAAAAGCACTGTTCTCGTAACAGCGGAACAGTAGCAAATTCGACCCCTTGTTTGTAAATCATCCTTGTAAGTCAGGAGGTTAAATTCATTCTCAGGTGGGAATTTTGCAGAGATTGATTTGAATAATAATTGTAAAAATTAGAAAAAAACAAGTTACAATTTTATGAAAGGTTTAGTTCAGTGGTCGAACATATCCATTAAAGTGAACAAGATGTGGTCATAGTGAAAATTAACTTGTTCTATGTATAGTGATAAGTATTACGAAGTTTATTAAAAAATGACTTCTCAACAATTTTAATGTAATCATTGAAAGTTATTGTAAAATATATCTAATATTACATTATTTTTTATTATATTCAAAATACAGTACCTTTAGATAGTAGATCAAATTTACCTCCTGAAATTCTGTATTACTCATCTGTTAACATGCCCATTAGTGTAAACAAAATGGTGATAAATATGCCAATAAACACTCTTATTAGGACATAATGTCACTTCTAGCCTGATGCTGGGCACAAATATGTTATCGCTTTAAACTGAAGCATCTCTCCGGAATGAAATTAAGATGATTAATTACTTTTTGTCACTATTCCTTTTGTTGTCCTCGTTCATACAGGATAAGCAATGTACTTGACCATAACTCCTGATCTGCTTGAAACACTTGCTACCCTTTACAAAAGTACAATTTCAAAGTTGAAACTGATGTATTGCCATCCTTCATTCGTAATCTCTAGCGAGCATTGTGTGATACGACTTCCCTATAGAGAGAAGGTTCACCCAGCCTAGCATGCTCAAATATCATTGGATTATGTACTGTACCATAGATAAAATCAACATTAAATACATCAGCATGGAAATGGAGCAAACTTAAATGAGCAAAGACATGTTCAGCACATAATAAGTCTGCTGAAGGGCCTTCCAAGATCAGATTACATACTCCGCGAAAAATCATTTAGAATTTGAAACTGAAGTTCTGCAAGTTTTTCCACACAAGCTCACCCAAATTGAGAAATTTTATAAAGCTTCGTGAATTTGGGAGTGAGAGAGATCGACGTGTAGCGAAGCGGTTCATATATGTCTGCTTTCGGTGAAGTGTGAACAGCTTTTTACTGGTGTTTGTGTAGATTAACAAAACTAACAAGTCATTGGGACACGATGATTAGCATGTTGCAGCCTAACTGTTGCTGGCAGTGTCAGGAAATATTGTATGCTAAATTGTAAGCTTTTGTTTTCCTTTTTTGTGCTTCGTGCTTCGGAAATGTTTAAGCTGATTATCTTGTTTTGTGTGTTGAGGAGATGTCTTTGAAGTTCGTTATAAAGGAATGGGAAAAAATAGGAAAATGTTGTCATTGTGAGAGTTTTTACTTAGTGTATGAATTTGTTATAGGCTAATGTTTGATTTTTCATTTTTTTAAAGGAAGTTTGTGTGTTTTTGATTGAGGTGCAGCATGTAGGTAGAGTAGGACATGGATGGATTTTAAAGAGGGAATCTTGTATCAAAAAAATTACTTGACACGCCGTGGATATATCTGATAAAACTGTAATGTCACTTCCGCAGCGGTTATTAATTGGCTTGTCAGAATTTGTGTAGATATTTAGACTGATCAAAAACGTTGAATTGTATTGAATATTTGTGTTCACACAAACACGATAACCGTGTTTTAAGTGTCGGATTTAAAGACGTAATATTTTGCTGAAGGTTACTGACGGAGCGTTGTTGTGATTGAATCTACAGTACATGGATTGTGTTCATCTTCATTGACAAGAAAGATGAGAGACTGGAGGTCTTTGAAGACTTCCAAAAAGTACTTTGAGTGATAAGTGAAGGATTTCCAATGTGTTGCTGGAAGACAGGGTTAGGGGAGATGTTGCTAGAGGACAGGGTTAGGGGAGAGGTTCCTGAAGGACAGGGTTAGGGGCGACATTGCTGGAGGACAGGGTCAGGGGAGACGTTGCTGGAGGACAGGGTTAGGGGAGATGTTGCTGGAGGACAGGGTTAGGGGAGAGGTTCCTGATGGACAGGGTTAGGGGCGACATTGCTGGAGGACAGGGTCAGGGGAGACATTGCTGGAGGACAGGGTTAGGGGAGACGTTGCTGGAGGACAGGGCTAGGGGAAAGTTGCTGGAGGACAGGGTTAGGGGAGAAGTTGCTGGAGGACAGGGTTAGGGGAGACGTTGCTGGAGGACGGGGTTAGGGGAGACGTTGCTGGAGGACAGGGTTAGGGAAGACGTTGCTGGAGGACAGGGTTAGGGGAGACGTTGCTGGAGGACAGGGTTAGGAAGACATTGCTGGAGGACAGGGTTAGGGGAGATGTTGCTGGAGGACAGGGTTAGGGGAGGGAGAAGTGTAGCGAAGCTCTTTTTAGTGAAGCCTGTTCCATCACATGTTGTACATCATGCAGGAAAAGTAGCTTGTACACAGAATATTTGCAACCAACTTGCATTTTTGTGGAACCATATTTGACACTTTCTCTCGACTGTCAGTGGCAACAAGCCAGTGATTGAATAGTTCTATATCCACTCTCTGGGACTGCGTTTTATTATAACTGCTTACCACTTTGATGATTAAATTCAAATTTTGTAAAAATGTTTTATATTTTCATTTTGATTACAGATCTCAGGGACACAAACCACCGCCTCAAAAAACAACAGACTACTCGGATGAGGACAATGATGACCAGGCAAATTATACAAATGAGGACGGAGAGGACGAACAACTAGGATCCGATGATGATGAGCAGGAGGACCCGTCTGATTACTGCAAAGGTATGGCCTTTCACATTCCTCTAGACAGACCCCTTATCTTTTGGTTTACTCATCAATACACAGTCTCGTAACAAACCTGTTTTGGGTGTAAAATACAGACTGGTTAGCTCACTTTGCAGCCAGAAGGTCATGGGCTCAATCCCTGGTCGAGTCATTTTAAAGATAAGACCTGCTGCCGTCTCGCTTGGTGCTTGGCGTAAGTGATCGGAACAGGGTAAGAGTACAGGCTTGTGCACCGAGTGTGGCAGCAGCTATGAGCCCCAAAAGTTTCATTTGTAAAGCGCTTTGATGTATGCATACTTGGTAGAAAAGCGCTATATAGAAACCAAGTATTATTATAAATATTATTTCTAACATATTGCACAAGCTGAAAGGAATCAGTTTATCATTTGTGGAGACTTTGACAGGTAAAAGACACTCCATGCCACCATACATAACCTACACACCTACACTCGTATTAAGTGACAATTTTACTGTGTGTGAGGTAAGTTAATTAATCTCATTTCCAGAACCATCTAGTTTGTAGTATTTAGTGTCAAATTTGTTTGCATAGGACAATTATGCATCAGATCTTTCAAAAGCTCTTTTATTAACTCCTTTTATCTAGTTTAAAATAGATTTTGCTTTAGTAGAAATTAGTTCTTTTAAAGCATTTTGTATATTCTTTGTGTGTGTTGTATTTGTAGTCTTGAATGGTTGCATCACGTTAGATTTTATACCATTTAAGTGTTGTGAAAGGTGTATGATTGAGAGCTAGTATTCTCATCTTGCATTAGTAACATTTTAGTAAAAAGATCATACTTTATATTTATTGTTCCATTTGCACCATTGGTTTCTTAAATTATGTTTTTTTATTTCTTGGTCCCCAAATGTTTTGAATGGGAGAAGTTGGCTACAGTAAGCACCATCGGTTAACCTTTTATATTTGAAAATGAAATATAAAGAATTACTTTGTAGCTGTATTCTTGTTCATACATTGATAATTCACAAACTTACATTTGTCACAACCTAAGAATTACAGGGTAAGCACTATAGTAAGCATTTAAAGACTTGTTTTGAAAGTTATTCTGAAGCAGATTTCCGGGGTGTGTATTATGCCCCCCCCCCCTCCACCCACTTTCGGTAAAGCTGTTGGTAAAATTGAAGACCTGTCGGTAAAATTGAAGACCTGTCGGTAAAATTGAAGACCTTTGGTAAAATTGAAGACCTGTTGGTAAAATTGAAGACCTGTTGGTAAAATTGAAGGCCTGTCGGTAAAAGGTCCGTCGGTAAAATTTCCATCAAAGACAACTTTACCAAACAGATTGGAAAAATAAATATTATGGCACTCGTTCTGCGATTTTGGACCAATGACCTTTTTTTCTTCAAAATTTTCGACATTATGGGCGCCCTGAATGTGGAATATATTTTTGTTGGTAGCAGCGTCACACTCTTTCATTTTTTCAATTTGTAATTCACACCCCCCAATCAAAATGGTCTACTGACACCACTGGTTCTAAAGACCTGGAGAGTAAAAGGGGGGTAGAAAGATGGCTGCCAAATGTCGATGTCTATTGGTATGCACACAATTAACTCAAATAAATTCATTTCAATTTGTAGAACCAATGTGGGTAAGATTTCTGATAAGTATGAAGAAATTAAAGGAATATTCCCATGAATTTACATTTTCTTACTTATGATGGAGAATTGTTAAAGAAACAAATTGATGTAAGAAGCATGTTGATTAACTTATTTCATTAAAGACTTTTGTAAACCTGCACCTGTTGATAATTCAATGACCTTGAGAAACTACCATACGCCTCTTGTTTCCAGTCTCTGACATAAAATTAATGCTACAATGCTTGGGGGTAAAATATCGTAATCAACTGTGGTAAACAGAATGTGAGATATAACTTTCTGTATTGTAAACCCTAAATAAAATGATTAAATGCAATGTCCCAAGTTTTCAGCCTGCTTAAGCTGCACTCTTATATACATGGAATTAATTTGTTTAAAAAATCTGTTATAACTTGAACACCTTCCAGGCATTTTAAGTAACGTTTGTAAAGCATTCACTTTTATTGTTGTAAAGGGTGGATGAAATCTACTGCACTGCGCACTTATTGTGTTGCATCATTGTGTAGCGGCTAGTCCATTTCTTCACTGTGTGAAGCAGACCAGCATCTTCTTCACTCAGACATAATACACATGAATTGAAAATTGATGTTATCAACGTTGATACCCTGGTGTAATCTTCTTCCGCTCACCACTTACTTGAGAACATGCATTCCTGATGCAAAGTGTTTTTGTATATGTATGTTTTGTAAGGTTATCAAAGACGGAAATATATTGGGTTTATCTGGGTGAGATATCAAAGTGTTTGATTGATGGGAAACTAAACAAACACCTGTTGATTATTCAAAGGCCTTGAGAAAGGCTTAATACAATCACATGCTGCGTCAAAAGTGTTCCACATAGTGATGTACAAAAGATAATACAGTCTGTCGGAAAGGTGAAACTACCTTGCTGTTTCTGTTTCTATCTTTGAAGTAAAATTGATGTGACAATGCTTAGGGGTGAAATATTGGCATTGCTTTGTTTCTAGAGGGCACAAACAATTGAGCTACTTTAATTAAATGTCATTCAGGTGATACAGGATACAGCGTTTTGCCGAGAGGCAAGAAATTTCATCTACTTTATTGACATCTTGGGATACGTGTGTTCACTCATTATCTTATGTCTGTGTTTATTTGTTGAGGGGATAAGATCATGATTTGTGAACAAAAGTAGGTGAGCTGAAAAAAATGTAGGTGTGGAATGAGCTTATAATGTCAAACGCATTTTGAATAAATTTATTTGATCAATTATTAACTTTTATTTGTGGTTTACCTATCCCACCATACATAGAAGCATGTAGTATGTTTTCATCCACATTCTGGTATCATGATATTGCTTTTTCCATGATATCAAAAATACCCAAACGCACAGGACATGTCATTATTTTGTGTTAGATACACAGTACAACCATTTGTTCTACTAATCTGTGCTTGGATTTTCATACATATCATGTGCCAATTAGGAAATTCCCTCTTTTGTAAAATTTATTTAGGGGGAATTCTGGTAGAAGAGGGGTTCCCTCTATACCTCTCACTAATGTGAACACCGATTACAACAAAATATTGAAAATAAAAAAATTGTAATATCGCAATTGATCAAGATTACATGTAAAGTGCACACTACAATAAAAAATTGAAAATACAAATTTCAGTTACATCACAAATGAAAAATTTGCTTTACTTTCTTCACTCCTTCCATTTATGGAAATGAAAGGAAAAAAAATCACCTGTTGATAACTATATATTTGGAAGCAGAGTTCCACATTTGTAATTAAAACTTGGATAACTTTGATGTATGAAGATAGTTTTGTCCATGATCAGTGTCAGGTTACCATACTAACTGACAGCTCCTTATTTGTTGGAAGGAAGTATAAATTCATACAGTTCATCCCTAATGTATTATTACTCCATGAACAGTAAACAGAATGATGGATCTATTGTAATTCTCAGACACAATTTGATCGAAACAAACAAACAATAATGTAGCAAAAGGTAAACACAACTGGCATGTAACTCAAATAAGGTAAAGGGTATTGAAGGCCAAGTAAAGAACAGTAAATATAATTCTGTGGAGTTACAATGTCATTGACCTTGCCACTTATTTGCTGTTTACCAAAATTGCTTAAGCTGGAAGAAGGATGTGTTATCATTTCAATCTTTATTATATTGACACTGTTATGAAAGCAAGATTTGAAAGCCAGTATGATCCCTCCTGGACATGGATGAAATGTGTAATAGAGAGAGGGGGATAGGCCTACTTGTCCTGTTCACATTAGTGAGAGGAGGATTAGAGGGATTTTCCCACTTTAGGAATTCCTCCTTTAAATGATCAAACCTAAAAATCCCCCTTCCAATTTTAATTCCTAGTGTGAACAATGACATGCCTGAGACAGAACTAGATTATATTTTTCTCTGAACTTGCATAAAAGTGAGAGAGAAAAATTGTAACCGCCATAAAATTAGGGACCGGGGCTTTTTTTTTTTTTTTTTTTTTTTTTTTGCTGTGCCAAAAACAAAATTTATGTCATGAGAGGAATTTGCCTTCCCGGTTAATCATAGTTGGCAGGTAAAATTGGGAAATTATAAACATAAAAATAAAACAAGTTGGTAAAATTGAAGTAACATTTGGTAAATTTATTGGAAATTTTGGTCAAATATGTCAACAAATTTTCAGAAAATTGAAGAAGAAAAAATTCCCTAAAATAGCCTTTAAATGAAGGAAATTTCCAAAAAAATTGAAGAAATTTCCAAAAAATGAACAAAATTTCCTTAAAAACGAAGAACGTTTTCTGAAAAAGAAGATTTGGTAAAATTATTTAAAATCAAGTCGAATTTATCAACAAATTTCTCAAAATTGACAAAATGTCCTCAAAATCGAAAAAAAAATTCTTACAAATGTAGGAAATTTTCCTTAAATTGTTGAACAATTTACCAAAATTTGAAGGAAAGTTCTCGAAAAATAAACAAAATTTCCTGTAAACAAACAATTCACCGAAATTTTAAGGAAAGTGCCTGAAAATAAATGAAATATCTCAAAAAATTGCCTAAAAATGAATGGATTTTTGCTAAAATGAAGAAAAAGCTGGTAAAATTATTTAAAAAATTTTGTCAAATTTTTCAACAAATTTATCAAAAATTAACAAAATTTGCTAAAAAAAGAAAAATTACCTAAAATTGTCAAACAATTTATCAAAATTTTAAGAAAAGTGCCTGAAAATGATGGAAATCCCCCAAAAATTGCCAATAAATGAATAAAATTTCCCAAAAATTGTCAAACAATTTACCAAAATTGTATGGAAAGTGCCCCTGAAATGAACGAAATTTCACAAAAAATTGGAGGGGATTTTCTGATTAGCAGCAATGTCAGTGATGGAACTTAAATAATTGTGACCAGGAAATTTGGGGATTCTTGCCCCCTCCCTGAGAGGTGACCCTTTCTACACTTCTGCCTAACATTATACCGTTTATTCCCTAATAAATGTTAATTCTTTTGACTATTTTTTCAGGCAGTTTTTAAACTAAGTTTTGGCTGAAGCCTAGTGTTAAATCACACTGTTTAATATTACGATATTGCCAATCAATTTAAGTGTGACTTAACGATTACTACCTACTACCGCACAAAAAACATGGGGGGATCATTTATTAGAAGAGGCGTTTATTAGGGAATATACGGTATGTACTAATATGGTTGGAAGTTAGTGTACAGGGTTTGATATTTATTTTCACCATGTACTTCTTTAGCCACCCCCGCCACCCCTCCAACTGCCCCCTCATCCGCGATCCATGAAAATGAGCACTTTTGTACTTGAAACCAGATTTCATTAAAATGGTCATTGCAAAAATGCTGCTTTTGGTTATTTTCAAACTTAAGTCTTGATTTGATCATTTCCAAGATATTTTCTTGAAAGTGTTTTCTAAACAATTGATTTTTTAAGTAATGTATTTTGCATCTACTGCCAGGATCATGATAATGAGTTTCATGATGCTGAGGCCTACAACTGCTGTCATTTTACAATGATGGAATGATTATTATACTATGTCCTGTGGGCAGTTAAGTCAACTGACCACTCAAGATAAAAGTCACGGTGGTGACCCTTTCATTTCTCTCTTAATCACTGTGATAGTAATACTTGTGTGTAAATCAGAGATGTATGACATCCATCGAACCTTTCCAACTACTGGACTGTTGCCCAACATGGACTTCAGATTCATTATTGTAATAAGAAATGGTTTGTTGGTATAGTTTTCTGCTAGGTCAGATTGCAACCAGGTATTTATTCTAAGAGTAATTGGAACTAAATTATTCCCTCCTAATCACCAGTTTCACTTAGCTGGAATGAGGCAAAACTTGTTGAAAGATCTCTGTGACCCATTTGTTGTATTTATGTACTCTAGAAATTGCACCAGTACTTGGAAGATTTTTTTGTTTTGCAGTGATATATCTAGCCTTTGTGGAACTTATGTTTTTTCTCACTCTTATGAGTGATGATTTATCCCGTGCGAGGAGCAGCCATTTTTGTACAGTTTAACTTGTGATGTCATAAAATATTGGGACATCACTGTTTTCCGCATATTATTAAGTTACTGAAATTTGTGAAAGAAAAGCAAATAAAAGTGTCCCAAATTCTTTTTTGCTGTTTAGTTTTTACTTAAAACACGATGTGAATCATAAAAAAAAAAACACATAATTTGACTCAAATTTCTCAAAAGGAATATTCGTGTGTTTTAATCAACATTTATACCATGGTAAAATAAAACTACCCAAGGTACTTGGTAAACTCAGACTGGCCACAACCCTCCCAGTATCTACTCTTAATACCTTTAATTATCCATTCTAATAATCATTTTTGGTGACAAAATTCATGTTTCAAAAATATCATGATGAAAATATCTGGGCCAAAAGTAATTACATGGAAGGAATGTGTCTACAGAGACAAATTTTCCAGTTAACTGATTTTACATGAGCTGATTCAACTAGGGTTAAAATTTCATGTTTGATAAACTACAGGCAACACATGTAATAAGTCCAAGCATGGAATTATTAACTGAAATGAATAAATGAATATGAATTGGAAAATAATATTCAGATAGGATCCAGAATGATTATCACGTGGTAAGATTATTCTCTCTATTGTGTAATGTATACATACATAGAAGCTCTTCAGATTCAGAAATTGTAATTTATTCAAGTTGCTCAAAAGAAGTTAAAAGCAACATTTATCTCTTATTTTCATGATTCTTTTAATAAATTGAGTTTGCATTTTATATTGTGAATTTCAAAGTAACATCTGAAACCATTCATTTTAACTATGGATTTTTCATCTTTAACTGGATTTGTCATCTTTAACTATGGATTTGTCATCTTTAAAGAGGACATGACATGGTCAAACAAGTTGCTCTCTTTGGTAAGCTTAGGTATATTACTTCTAAATGAACATTTTTGTGTGTGACAAGAGATCTCGAAAAGCGTAAAATCGACGTTTAAAATTCCCTCCTTAAAATTGGTTATGAAAAATAGGTCTAGGGGTCACGTGACCGAATGACGAAACTTCGGGCAGACATGTCACATGACTCACACTATCGCGTTGCTTCAGTCAGTGTAAAACCTACGCTAACGCTAAGTCGAGACTGAATCTTTGATCAAAAACAACACGATTTCTTGAGATTTTTTTAAAATGCTGTAGGGCCTACCGATATATTGTAGGCGGGTGTAGTAATATTTCTCGGAAAGGAATTAGCATCCATAAATTTCAATGGACGAAAAAGTGTGGATAGCAATAGCATTTGTAAACAATACCAGATACCCGTGCAGATTTTAGAACTTAAAAGGCCTAGGCTAGGCCTAGCCTAGGCCTACACAACACAATGTAATTTGTAGCGATCACTTCACTGAAGATTGTTTTGAATCCGCTGCAAGGCTTCGCAACAGTTTGGCTTGGGGAGTGTTTCTGGCAAAGAAATTAGGAGCATCAATCCGGGAAAGTTTCTTACTATCAAGAAGGAAACAATTAGTCTTAAAGATGTACCCTCAAGTTCAACGTCAGCCATGGCAAGTGCTACTGCTAACCTAACTTGTTATGCTACTCCAACCAGTGGACCTGACGTTAGTCGACCCGGCATTTCTGTTGATTGGTGGAACCTACTTACAGTAAGCTCATATTAATTTAGTGAAATTTATTATTTGCTTTTTTTGTGGTGTAGAGAGAGCTTAGTCAAATCTATTTTTTTATATTTTTTGTGGTTGTCTGAAAAAGCATTAAAATCTGATAAGATCTGTTGTGGATTTTGAAATTAGCACTGTTAGCTTTTGACCTGATTAATGTTTAATCAATATCTAATTTATGATGTAAGACTGGGCTATGGGCAGACATCTTTTCTGTAATTTTCTTTCATTAATATAAGTCTTTGAAGTATGAAAATAATGGTGAAGTCCAAAAATGATGGTGAAGTCTAATCCTCCTAGAATTTGGTTGGGCTATAGTCAAGACTCAAAACGTTTCACAAAATTTGCTGTACCACCAAAACAAGTTATTTACATAAGAAAATATATACCAAGGTCGCCTGTAATACATCACAAAATTTGCATGCAAATTTGTCTACTGATTCCTGAGATTTTGGCATTTTACAGCCATAGTTTGGCATTTCCGTGGTATCCTTAGGCCTTTATTGGTATTTCTCCCAAGAAAAATCCCCCTTTTTTTCAAATTCCCCCCAAAAATTACACAAGGGGGAAATTTTCCTGCCCAATTTTTAACCGTAGTGTCAATGCTGCTTCAATTTATTCAATGTAACCTCCTAAATTACCTTTGACTTTGCCTGTAGATCATATTTGTCTTTTTCCATTTATTGATCATAAAGGTACTTTTATTTATTTTACAGCATATGTAGATAAGCTTCTCAGTGAAGTAACCAACGTCGTTGGGACAGGAGACAAGTCCTTGAAGCAGCAGACAAGCAGGTTATCTTTACCACCACTACCTTTGACAAGCACTGTGCAGAAGCCCTCACGCCAAGAAGCCTTGTAGCGGCAAATGACAAGGTTTAGAAGACCTGAGGAACTCAGATTGTATTATTTGCATACTAGAAATAGTGGTGGACCATGTTCCTACTATATTTATTGATCGAACTATGGCAAAAGTCTCATTTTAGTTTCATATTTAGCTGTTGAATATTCTCAGTGGAACTGTATATTGCAAGAGTGCCTAGCTCAGAAATAGTTTAAAAGTTGTGTCAAAATTGAAAAGTTGTGTCAAAATAAAAAGTGTTTCATGTCGTGGTCATCGTCGGCATCTACAAATGTTTTAACTGAGCTCATAACATAAGTTAAGAATCGTGTACATTTATGTAACTTGGCACATGGGTAGAAGACATTAGTACTGTTCAGAGGAGCATGCGTGGGGTTGTGTATGTATACTAATTAGCTTATTTACATATCAATGAACATTTGTGTCTATGATATCTCTTAAATTAAGGTGGGTTGGGTGTGAATTTTGCTAACCCAAATGATATATATATACATGTGTGAAGAGCATTTTTCACACTTAATGGTGAGGTATGTGCACATTTAATTGAATTATTTGCATTTTCTTGTGAAATGTTTAATCTGAAATCACAACATACAGTTAGCCAGTTGAAAATGTTTACATTCACGTAACTTTCCTTAAGGTTAGATGAAGTTGGTAATGTACAGATTAGCATGATGAAGGGGGAAGGCATACTTATTAGCCTATATGCATATGTATCTCTGATACCTCTTGCGTTAGGGCGGTGTGGTGTTGGTATATTAAGCAGGTTATTTGCATGTTAGACCTTTGCTCATTACTTAGTAATAAATACTCTACATGTACATTCACAAATCTTGCCGGGCAGGTATTAAAGGCATTAGACCTTGTAGATTAGTATTGTGAGTTCTGTGTTAATTTAAATTAGCATAACAATTAAAATACTTGTTTATATATTTCTTAAAGTAGTGAGGATGTGGTGAGATTACTAAGATAAATAGTGTTTTGTTCATATTAATTTTGAGATTTGCATAACAACAATTAGGAGTCAGGTAGCTCAGTTGGTAGAGCACACGGCTGAGATGCTGGAGGTTCCCGGTTCAAGCTTTGGACAGGTCTGACCAGTTTTTCCACAGCTATGCAGACAGATACGCCGATCATCAAAGCACAAGTACATCATTTGCAGCTCCTGCTCCTCATTCAGCTGTTGAAAAAAGTGGCAATGGTTGAATGGTGCTCGCCGTCCTTCGGAGAGGACGTTAAGCCGTCGGTCCCGATGGTAGGACAGTCACACTCTACTTGCTTCTCTGAACACTTCTCGAAAACAGTAGGGTAAAAACCCGGTGTTCATCCACTTCCGTCCCGGTCGCACGAGACTGGCATCTGCCATGCAGGTTATAGCTTAGCGTCTATGCTTCATATAAGAGTCTTGCTGAGTTCCCGTAAGGGAGGATTGTGTACAAACAAATACAATATGACTTAACTGATCAGTAATTTTGTCTGAAATGTTCTTCCAAGTTGATGAACTTCATTTGCTGTGTAAAATATATATTTCCTTGGAGGGCATGTCACCGATGTTCTTTTCCTTTATACAGTATTTGTCAAAGGTAATAAGCATATGAATGCAGGGAGGATGATGGAATCAAGTCGCACCTCAGGCCTGGATAAGCCAACTCACACCGGCTTGATGGTTTTGTACAATTATTGAATTCCTTGGGAGGGATCAAAGGTGTACAAGCCTGATTTTGTTTGGGGACATCACAAACTTAAATAAAGCAAGACATTTCAAGATTATCCATGTACTCTTGGACTGAACCCAGGAGTTAAAATTGCCATGAACTCGATTTAGTGGTTGCCCTTATCCTTGACTAAAGTTTAGTTACTGTAGTCGAAAACAAAATCCAAGGAATGATTTGGAACCAAAGATTTGCCCTCATTCCAGGGGCGTAGCCGGGAAGAGGGCTTGCACCCCCTGCCCCCATTTAGAGGCCCTGCCCCCTTTTAGAGGCCCTGCCCCCCTTTTAGAGGCCCTGCCCCTTTCAGAGGCCCTGCTCCCTTTCAGAGGCCCTTCCCCCTTTTAGTAGCCCTGTCCCCTTTCAGAGGCCCTACCCCTTTCAGAGGCCCTATCCCTTTCAGAGGCCCTACCCCTTTCAGAAGCCCTTCCCCCTTTCAGAGGCCCTGTCCCCTTTTAGAGTCCCTGTTCCTTTTAGAGGCCCTGTTCCCTTTAGAGGCCCTGCCCCCTTGCAGAGGCCCTTTTCAGAGGCCGTCCCCATTCAGAGGCCCTGCCCCTTTTCAGAGGCCCTGCCCCTTTCAGAGGCCCTGCCCTCTTTCAGAGGCTCTTCCCCCTTTTAGTAGCCCTGTCCCCTTTCAGAGGCCCTACCCCTTTCAGAGGCCCTTCCCCCTTTCAGAGGCCCTACCCCCTTTCAGAGGCCCTTCCCCCTTTCAGAGGCCCTACCCCCTTTCAGAGGCCCTACCCCCTTTCAGAGGCCCTTTCCCTTTCAGAGGCCCTTTCCCCTTTCAGAGGCCCTGTCCCCTTTAGAGGCCCTGTTCCTTTTTAGAGACCCTGCCCCTTGCAGAGGCCCTTTCCCTTTCAGAGGCCGTCCCCCTTTCAGAGGCCCTGCCCCTTGTTGCCACTCAAATGAAATGGCAGAATTAGTGTAATTGTTCATTGCCACTGCCTCGCTCGCCACTCTGCCTCGCTGCGCCACTCTGCCTCGCTGCGCCACTCTGCCTCGCTGCGCCACTCTGCCTCGCTGCGCCACTCTGCCTCGCTGCGCCACTCTGCCTCGCTGCGCCACTCTGCCTCGCTGCGCCACTCTGCCTCGCTGCGCCACTCTGCCTCGCTGCGCCACTCTGCCTCGCTCGCCACTCTGCCTCGCTGCGCCACTCTGCCTCGCTGCGCCCTCTGCCTCGCTCGCCCACTCTGCCTCGCTGCGCCACTGCCTCGCTGCGCCACACTGCCTCGCTGCGCCACTCTGCCTCGCGCCACTCTGCCTCGCTGCGCCACTCTGCCTCTCTGCGCCACACTGCCTCGCTGCGCCACTCTGCCTCGCTGCGCCACACTGCCTCGCTGAGCCACTCTGCCTCGCTGCGCCACTCTGCCTCGCTCGCCACTCTGCCTCGCGCGCCACTCTGCCTCGCTCGCCACTCTGCCTCCCTACACCACTCTGTCTCGCTCGCCACTTTGCCTCGCCACGCCACTCTGTCTCGCCACGCCACTTTGCCTCGCCACGCCACTCTGTCTCACTCACGCCACTTTGCCTCGCTACGCCACTGCCTCAATCCAGGGTTTAATCATTATCTCATGACCTAACCTCAGCAATATCTTTAGCTGGTTGAATCCTTACAAGCTGGAACCAATAAACAGCTGAGTGAACTGCTCAAAAGCTGCTCAAGGATAATGGCAATACAACAGTACCATTTGGAAATTGGAATATTCAAACCCAGTATCTTCTGCACTGACCTCTGCCATTGATAGAGAATTTGCATTGAACCTACATTTCTACTCAAAATTATAGTAAAGCAGAAACAAACATAAAACAAAAGGAACTTTTAAAATGACAAAAATGTATTTTAAGCCCTGCAGAAAGTATATCAAAAAAATACAATGTGGTGAACATTTGGAGAGGAGATTATTGGTTCATTTATTTTATTTCAATAAGGTTTGATTGTATATCAAAAGGTTAAACCAGTTAGCATGGTAATTTGGGGTATACACTGATTGATGTGGCAGAGGCTTAACAGTAATAGCATCACATAATAAAACATGCAAGAGCTTTTCAAGAAATATCATTAAAAATCAAACTAATTTGGTGCTTTTCGATTCATTGTAATGTAATTATCTGAACAGTATTACTGTTCTAATGTTACAACACTAGCACCTGAAACTTCAAAGTAAATACAAAATACTTTTGGGGGCAAACTTTGCCAGGCAAGCATGAAAAAAAAACTTTTTACATCTTCAAATAAAACAAGTATTTTTAAGGATGCACTTCCAAGAAATACCAAATCACACTGCACAGGAAGGAGTCAGTCTCGAAAATAAAGGTCAGGTATTTAAACCCAACATGTCCTTCAGATGAAAATGTAGTTCTGATTTTTAGCACAGCACATGATGGTAGAATTACACGATTGTGTTTGCCAAGATAGCCCCAGCACCATCTTACCAGTTGCCGATATGCAGTATCATCTGAGGAGATACAAAAGAAAATAAGCATTAACAAAAGAAGAATGAAATAACTTCTTGAATGAATCCCATTTTCTTTCCATCAGTATCAACCTTCATGTTCATCCCCATGGCATCTTTGCCTACAATGCAAAGGAAATTGACGTATATATGTGGTTTTTATGTACTGTATAATATGATAATTTTTCATGTCTCTAAAATAAATGATATATGGTAAAGTACAACATGCTTTTTTTAATGAATGCTGGCCTTCAGGATCTGCCCTCTCAAACAAACATTGAAAGAGAAAAGAAAATTTCACCTTTCAAGGCTGTACCTCCCAAGAAATTACACAATAAAAAGTCATGACCTTAATCAAGAAAGGGTTAAATGAAACAACGCTTGGATGGAAAATTTTAAGATGCTTTGTAATTAATACCCACTTAAGGTAAATTTTAAAAAATGGGAAGATCTTAAACCGTCACTATACATCATTTTTAATTAAATCGTATTAGTATAAAAATAAATTTAAAAACTGCAAAAACAGATAAATAAAACATCAAGAAATCTTTAGCTTATTTAATTGTACTACATTATATGTATTATCTTAATTTTATCCTCAAATAATCTCAAACATATCACCCCGCTGTTATAGCCCCAATAGTAGTGTTTTGAAATTTGACCATACTTTGAGAGCTCGTCAGACGATTTTTACGGGATAAAAAGTAGTCCAAAATACTTGAATAAAAGTAACTTAAATCACTTTAAAAACACTTTTTGAAGACATGGATGGGCTTCAAACATCGATTCTAGTCATTGTAGGCGAGAAAAGGTAAAATGGTTTCATTTTCATAAAGATCTTAAAACTGAGATTTTTCTATAATTTTACACCTTGCTTAAAACAGCACAGGAGCTGAGGAGGGTATAGGATTTTGTAGTACCCTTGGACGGCCAGCCATCACCAACGGCAGCCATAATAACACGGCTGGATTAGTCCGGCGGTACTACTAGTACGTTAATTATCTTAGTTATTTTTCAGTCATCAATTTTCTACGTGTAAATTTTTAAAAACATAAGAATTGCACTTAATAGTACATAACAACCCTCGTGACGCAATCCCAATGTCAACAGTACTGAGGGATGTGTAATAACCAGGCCAAGTACTAGGCCTACTAGTACTAGCTCTACATTCCTCTAGCTTTGATGGTGTACAAAATGTCAAAAATGGATGCCTAGCTCACTTTCAGAGGAATCTCGGACTAGCATTTAGTACTAGTGCCACCACTACTACTACGTATTACTATTAGGCCCAGCCTACGCCTACCAAACAAAAAACTTTTGAGTAATTCTCGCAAAACTACTATACGAGGCTTCACTGTCTCTTGACCTAACCCAGGGTTTCAATTTTCATTGCGGAGGGGGATTAATCTTTGCCAAAAGAACTGAGAAATTTCACCCATCTCAAAACACGCATAATCAAAAAGTATCTCACCATGTAGGTTATTAACAATTTGTTGGAGTCTCTCGATGCGAACATGGTCGAATTCTTCAGCCTCCTGTGCATCGCCTTCCGGCTCAAATTGGTACGGGCAAGGCCGATAATTTCACCTTCTACCTCTTCATTTTCATCAGAATCATTAGATTCTCCTTCATCAAAACTTGAGGAAGAACATTATAATACAAGATCTATTTCGCTATCAGACGAAGAACTGGAAGAACGCCTTTTGTCCGTCGCCATTATCGCCAGAAAGTACAGTGTTTATGTGTCTCCAGTGGCTAGCCAGCTCTGCCTTACGCCCGAACTTACGTCACAGGCTTATTTGTCACGTGACAAGCATTTTCATCGTTAGCTACGTAGCGTGTGATTTTGCTGCATGTTTCTCTCGATATTTGCACCAATTTTTACGATTTTTTCGGGAATTGGTATTATAATTATGTGATTTTATATCACTAGAGGTTATTATTTTAAGTTTTTAGCCAAAGTCGATGACCATGTCATGCCCTCTTTAACTATGGATTTGTCATCTTTAACTATGGATTTTTCATCTTTAACTTTGTAACTATAATAAACGGTAGCAAATATACAGGGGTCCAAGTATTTGCTTGTAATTGATTTGTCATAGGGGGAGGAGGAGAAATATATGATGTATGAAGAGAGTGAGAGAAATATTTTAAAAGGTTGGAAGTTTTGAACATAGTTAAATTCAAGTTCATGTTTCATATATGAAGTGTGTTGTATTGAGATATGCGAACATATTGCCGATTTCATATTTCCCAAAGTAAGGTGGCTTTTATAAAGGTATCCTTGATTTGCAACAATAAAAAAGAGGGATATATTTAGGGATGTACCGGATCCAAATTTTTGGATCCGGCCGGAACCGGATTTTGCCGGATCCATGTTGAAATCCGGCCGGATAAAATCCGGCCGGAACCGGATTTTTCATTGCTTACAACAATTCTCATAATCTTAAGAACCAAAGGGAATGGGGTGGGGGCAGGGGATTGTCAAGTTGGCTACTAATGGCTAACAACCTAAATTTTTTGGAAAATAACAATTATTGGGCATATTGTGATGAAATCAAATCAAAATTAGTGAAAGTTCTGGATTAATCCTAACATGTACCAAATTTGAAATTCAGGCAAAATTTGAAGATATTAATAAGAGGAAAGATTCTGGGTACTGTTTTAAGAAAAGTGTGATTTTGCGTGATTGTCTCAGCCCTATCAAGATATTAAAGTATGAAAACAACGAGCAATGTCTAAAAATTGTGGCAAAAATTACTGTGCACCTAAAGAGAACTGTCTATCCTCTTCATTTATCATCATAAATGGACTGTTAAAATTCCAAGCCATACTTAATACTTTTTTGGGGGAAGGGGAGGGGTGGGGTGAGGGGATTAAATTCCCCATCTAATAAAAGTATAATAAGTTATACATGCTTCTACAGGCTGTAGCCTAGGCTCTTTACTATAATTGCATCTCAAAACATTTGATAATGTTTAAAAACTTTCAGCCATCATTCAATATTTCAATGACATCTGGATTGGTCCTACTACCTAAATTTTACCATTCAGAAGTTCAAGTTTCATTGTAGCCAAGTAAGATACTTAAGAAAAACAGTGATCCCAATCTCAATGTGATGCTGCTGACTCATAGACCAGACAGGAAGTCTACAAGACAAAGGGTCTATTGTTCTTTTTGAGGCAATATGTGAATGCATTTCATGCTATATATATGAGGTTTGAGGTGTTGTTTTATGCATATTAGAGTTACAGTGATACAGAGGAAAGACTGAATATAGGCATCATAAAAGAACAAGGCATCCTCATTCATTTGGAAACATTTTACTGTCCAAGATCAAGCTGATGAAATTGCTGAATGTATTTTGTGCAAAAAAGGAATTAGGAGAGGAAAACCAGGATCCCTGCCAAAGAACTTTAGTACTTCACCTTTACACAAGCATCTTCAATCAAAACATCCTGCAACATATAAACAAGCTAAACAATCAAATATTGAGGAAAAAATAAATCTTCAATTGTTAAAATTGCCAAAAATCCGTTCCGCCGGATTTGGAAAAAAAATCCGCCGAACCGAACCGGATTTTTCCCAAATCGCCGGATAATCCGCCGGACCGATATCCGTACATCCCTAGATATATTGTTACCAGCGCACACTGCAATTAAAATAAATAAAATATATCACTCTGAATACAGTAGTTAATGCTTCTTGGCTCAGTTGTAGAGCACCCGCTTTTCACCCAGGATTAATCTCAGAACAGTTCATACCAGAGACTGTACAAATGGTGCCTGCTGCTTCCTTGATGTAGCATTTAAGAGGACAGAACAAGAATATGGAATTTTAAGTAGAAAACAAAATTTGCTTCTGAAATGTTACAAAACAATTTCAGTAGAGGGAGAAGTTATTCAATTAAGATAAATTTACTCAAGGTTTCATCCTTCCCTATTTCATTACTGATGGACATGTTGGTTTGATAGATGCAACCTGACGCGTTGTATAGCAAATTAGCAATTATAATAATCCTCTCTGGTTATATCGGTGTAGAAAACTGTCTCAAGTCACATTTATTAGCTGGTGTAATTGAAAGTGAATGTTGATTATGATGGCTGACCTGATAATGACTTCAGCTCAGGGACTTTTTATAATTATCCAATCAAAACTTGTCAATTAACACACTTGAGAAGAGAGTTATGTGGCTGGTATCAGTGAATGGGCTAATTCAAACCAAACAGGGAATCAAGACTAAAACTGAATTGCAGTCAAAACCAGGTAATATCATTAGATTGCTAGGAATGTGGTGTGGTGAAGGAGTTGTGACCAACTTGATATAATTTTTCAGGAGAACTGTTGATACAATTTTTCAGGAATTGTCAAATTCACTGAAGAATCTGCTCTACCAATGTTTTGAGAATTTTTCCCAGACCCTCCTTTTGTCCTCAACAATAATGTTCATTTTGTAACTCTTTCCCACACTTTTGATTGGAATTTGAATCCACCTTACACAGTAAAATAGCACCTCCCTGATTAGAACAACTGGAAAACAAAAAGTGTTTTGGTTCCGTCACATAGCAGGTAAAAAGTCAGACATAAATGTTACAGGTAGTGTATAGTTCATGTAGTAAATCAGAAACGGTGGTTATGACAATTTTATTTATTTTCAAAAATAAACTTCAGGTTTGATGGAAGAATGTTAAACAAAATAATATGGTGATCAAAAGTGACAATTTACAATCTATTTGTGATCATAGGTGTCATATAGTGTTGGTGTATTCCTTGACAGGTGTATGTATGAAAATAATTATATGTGTTTATTTTTTTTATTTTGCTTGTTTCTTTTTTGTGGTTGAGTGACTGACATTTATGGGGTATTATTGATGGTGTACGTTTCTTGAGAAGGGTGAACTTTGTTCCACTAAGGAAAGTTGTTTTTTCGGAAGAAACAGTTTGATTGTAGTGTTTCAATTATAACATTATAAAATTGACAAAGGTTGCTTGTTAGTTACATTAACATTTTTCCATGTACTTTGCTGTTCCGTGGGCAAGCGGTCACATAATCTGTTAAAATTGGTCAGAGCTGGAAAAAATCTCATGTTCCGGCAGTTATATAACTGCTAGAAAAACGGGAATTCTTTTTTTCTTCATAAAAAAAAAAGAAGAATTTATCATTATTTTTTTGATTGATTTTTTGAGTAAGCAACAGTATATGTGGTAAATATGTGCTCTAGAAATGTCTCCCATGTATGTAATTGTGCTATGAATTGTATATTAAATTGCGAAAGAGGGCAGCATGTAAAGATGTATTTGGTACATTAATACTAATTCTCTCATGACATCTCGAGGGAAGATTTTCGGCAACTTTATTCAGAACCATGGGAAATTTTATAATAATTCAAACTCGGGGCATGCTAGAGGTCCCAGGTTCCATTCCTGGTGAATCTTCATTTACCAATGCTTCACAACCAGTTTATCAAATGGCTGTGGAATTAGCTGTTGAGAAAGGGATGTAAAATGCCCAAACTCCACCTACAACAGTCATTTACTGTGGTTAAATAATATTTGCACTCGCCCTCAACTTTATTGAGTACTCTCCTCTTAGTCACTTTGCCATTTTCTCTGACTCAAAGGCTGTTCTTACTTCATTACTCAATCTTAAATGGGATAACCTCACCTGCCACCTCCTCCTCCGGAAACTCTTTTCTCCCACCCTCTGCAGGAAAAGTGTTCTTTTCTTCTGGATACCCAGCCATGTTGGCATCCCTGGCAATGACAGGGCTGATACAGCCGCTAAGCTTGCCCTTAACCTCCTCCCTTCCCCTTTTCCCAAAACCCTCTCTGACATCAAACCGCTTATCGCTTCTCTTGTTCGTGACCGCTGGCAAACCTTATGGAACTTCCAAATTGATAACAAACTCCATGTTATCCAGCCCACAATCCCGATCAAATCCACCATTAACAACCTTTCTCAGATCGACAATGTTCATATTACCCGTCTTAGAATTGGTCACACCCACCTCACTCACTCCCACCTCCTTATTGGTTCCCCAACCCCTCTGTAACAATTGCCACTGCATCCTTACAATCCATCACGTTCTCCTTGCTTGCCCCTGTACAACCTTCCCAGAGCTTCTCTCGCTCCCCACAACTCAATTGCTGAGTTCTTCCAAAAAAATCCTCCAGATAAAATAGTCTCCTTCCTCCAGCATGCATCCCTCTACAATCATATTTAATCCTCCTCTTCCACCCCTCTCTACTCTGTTTTTAGTTTTACCCATGCACCTCCTCTCTCGATCACAGCTTTCTGGCTTTTGTTCTTGAATTTCTCTCATTCTTCCCCTGGTCTCTTTCCTTACTACCTCTAAAATGATCTGACCTCTCAGGCACAATTTGACCTTCGTTGTCGTGGTGCCGTTAAGACCTCATCAAACAAACAAACATAAAAGAATTGTTGTAGGTTCACACTTTAGCAGTCTCTGAGTTAATTAAACATTTAAAGATGGGGAAAGTGTTGAAAATATTTAAGAATTTGCTCATTTCTTTTTGTGGTTTAGTGACTGACATTTATGGGGTATCGTCATCAGTGGATGTTATACAGAAGGGTGAACTTTCTTCCACTAAAGAAAGCTGTATTTTTGAAAGAACCTGTTTAAAGATCAAGTATTGCGCAATTTTAGCCTTGACAAAGTTTGACCGTTTGTTACATAAACATAACTCTTATTAACTTTTTTAAACATTAACTACGAACAGGTTAATTTATGGTGGCTAGGCCTCAATCATATACTTGAGCTGGGAGAATTGTTGTAAACTTAAACAGTGTCAGAGGAATTAAAAACAGTTTATATCAAAACATCTAAAGATTGTAAAAGTATTGAAAATGAAATCAAAGTTTCAAATTCAAGGTTGTGACCAGATGTAGATGTTGGAAATTTGTGGAATATTTCAGCAGGATCAAAGCATTTCAAACACTTATATAGCAGCCCCCTAATGCAAGGGTGCGCAATATCCATCTAGGTCTGGCAGTGATTGCTTGTAGGAATAAGCAGCCCCCTGATGCAAGGGTGCGCAATATCCATCTCGGTCTGGCAGTGATTGCTTGTAGGAATAAGCAGCCCCCTGATGCAAGGGTGCGCAATATCCATCTCGGTCTGGCCGTGATTGCTTGTAGGAATAAGCAGCCCCCTGATGCAAGGGTGCGCAGTATCCATCTAGGTCTGGCAGTGATTGCTTGTAGGAATAAGCAGCTCCCTGATGCAAGGGTGCGCAATATCCATCTAGGTCTGGCAGTGATTGCTTGTAGGAATAAGCAGCCCCCTGATGCAAGGGTGCGCAATATCCATCTTGGTCTGGCAGTGATTGCTTGTAGGAATAAGCAGCCCCCCGATGCAAGGGTGCGCAATATCCATCTTGGTCTGGTAGTGATTTCTTGTAGGAATAAGCAGCCCCCTAATGCAAGGGTGTGCAATATCCATCTTGGTCTGGCAGTGATTGCTTGTAGGAATAAGCAGCCCCCTGATGCAAGGGTGCGCAATATCCATCTTGGTCTGGCAGTGATTGCTTGTAGGAATAAGCAGCCCCCTGATGCAAGGGTGCGCAGTATCCATCTAGGTCTGGCAGTGATTGCTTGTAGGAATAAGCAGCTCCCTGATGCAAGGGTGCGCAATATCCATCTAGGTCTGGCAGTGATTGCTTGTAGGAATAAGCAGCCCCTGATGCAAGGGTCGCAATATCCATCTTGGTCTGGCAGTGATTGCTTGTAGGAATAAGCAGCCCCCCGATGCAAGGGTGCGCAATATCCATCTTGGTCTGGCAGTGATTGCTTGTAGGAATAAGCAGCCCCCTAATGCAAGGGTGTGCAATATCCATCTTGGTCTGGCAGTGATTGCTTGTAGGAATAAGCAGCCCCCTGATGCAAGGGTGCGCAATATCCATCTTGGTCTGGCAGTGATTGCTTGTAGGAATAAGCAGCCCCTGATGCAAGGGGTGCGCAATATCCATCTTAGTCTGGCAGTGATTGCTTGTAGGAATAAGCAGCCCCTGATGCAAGGGTGCAATATCCATCTTGGTCTGGCAGTGATTGCTTGTAGAAATAAGCAGCCCCCTGATGCAAGGGTGCGCAATATCCATCTTGGTCTGGCAATGATTGCTTGTAGGAATAAGCAGCCCCCTGATGCAAGGGTGCGCAATATCCATCTAGGTCTGGCAGTGATTGCTTGTAGGAATAAGCAGCCCCCTGATGCAAGGGTGCGCAATATCCATCTTGGTCTGGCAGTGATTGCTTGTAGGAATAAGCAGCCCCCTGATGCAAGGGTGCGCAATATCCATCTTGGTCTGGCAGTGATTGCTTGCAGGAATAAAAGCAAGTAATTTTTTAGCACCACAAATAATTTGAAATAAGAGATTTATAAGCCCGGTCTTCCAATTTGAAATTGATCTGTTTACAGTTTTGTCTTGGTTTGTGACGCAAGGTTTGTAATGGCAAGGTCGATCACTGCAGATTATTCTTACAGAACGGAAGACAAAAAATGAAAAAAATTGTTATCTTTACGTGGAAAAATTGATTATGTATTCTTTAAGGTGACCCATTTTTATTGTCTATTTCTGTAAATAAGGCATAAAAGTTGGTACTCAATAATCACAAGCTGAAGGAATGCTCTCTTCTTTTTTCTAGCCCAACTCATTTCGTTAAAAGCAAAGTAAATATTTCAACAAGTACAGATTATTGGCGTGAGGAAAAATAGTAATAGTATATGCCACAACCAACTGGTGATGAAATTTATAGTACATGTAGTCGTAATAGATATATATTTCAAAGTAAACCCTGTATGTGTCATACAACCCTTTTCATTTAGAGACTTAAAAGAAACGAGAACACTTTCCCAAGATCCCCAACCTTTTCATGCATAGTAATCTTGGTCTAATGGTACTCTTGTCTCGTTGTAATTTTGTGCTTGATTAAAATCCTGAGCGATGTACGTAAAAGCCAATTCTGTATCGCAGTAAATTCAGAGCTTATCATCAAGACTTGGCGGAAAGAATTTATTGGCCATGAAAATAGTATTGATTTAACCTTGTAGAAATAACTGAATTTATCGCCCTTGAAAAGATGGATTGAAGTCACATATAGCCAATTCAGTGTGATGGGTGTTAGGATTCAGAAGCAATTTCTGAACTTGATATTCATTTCTCTTGAATAGTAACTCTTATTATCCCAATGCCAAAGTCAGATAAATGCTACAACAGATGAGACTGAGGTAAGCAAACATGGGGGACAGGTGTTACATGAAAACAGATATAGGTTTTTAAAATTTGATGAATACGTTTAAAACTGTGACGTTAAAAGAGCTATGAACAAATATTAATCATCAAATATAAGTTTGAACTTCATTCTAGTAAAGCATTATAAAAGCAAAGGAATTTAACAATCTGTAAGACTGGCACTTTAATAATTGTTGTGACGGGTGTTACATTATATGTTACAGGTGTTACATTATATGTGACGGGTGTTACATTATATGTGACGGGAGTTGCATTATATGTGACGGGTGTTTCAGTGTCTGAAATTTCTATTGATCAGTTTGTGGATTTTTGCCATGTAAACAATTATGATAATATATTTTGAATGTATTTTGATCTCTATTGCACAAAATAAACTTTGAATACAAGTAAAACAGTGTGAAAATACAAGGATCACTCTGTATATATCTTTTGGGGAATGATATCTCTATATAGAGTTATAGAAACTTTTCTGAAAAAGTGTGACAGGTGTTACATTGATAATTTCTTAAATATTGCTTCAAAAAATCCAGTCATTGAGCCTACTACTGTGCATATTATATGCATGCATCAGAAAAAGCAAGTACATGCCTTAAGCATTAAAACACTTAAAATCTAAAAAGTTAGTACACCATGAAAAAATATTGGTAAAACTTTGGCAAAAAGAAATGACCTCAAAAAAATAACCATTTGTATTACATGTTACCTATAGAGGGCAGCATTTATTTTGCATAAATACCTGAAAAATTTCAGTGATCATGAAAATTCACATAAGAGTGGATAGTAAAAGCAATTAATCTATTCCATCTGTCAGATTATTATCAATTTTCATGCTTTATGTCCCTATTTCTGTGGAATTGACCATATATCTTATTGAGGATTGTGTGCCTAGTGTTATTTGTTTATGTGATAGGACATATTTAGGCTGGCTTGATTAATTGTATTCAAGGTTCTTGGTTTGAAGGTTCCCATTAATGCAATTTTGATCAGGATGTCTATGGGGAAGGTTTGCGTAAGAGAATTGACGTTGTAAAATTATTCATGAAGAGTTGCAGCACGAAATTCAGAAGATGGTATTAACTGAAATTAGGCTAATATTGGTCATGTGATTTGTTTCGATAAAGGAATTGACATTTTCCAGAATAAATGCCTGAGAAAATAATAAACATCCAGTGGGAAGAAATGGTTAACAATAGAGAACTGCTGAATCGCACAAAATGTGACCCCTAAGTAAGGAAGTATTGAGGCAACAATGGATATTCATTGGGCACATACTCAAACAAGACGCAAGCAATGACTGCAACACAGCTATGACGTGGTCACCTGACCGCCTAAGGAAGATCCAAAACTATATGGCGACGCAGAGTGGAAAAGGAGTGAGTACAAGACTGGATGGAGGATATGGGCAGAAGAACGGGTTATGGCAAACAGCAGGAAAGAATAGAGATTTTTATTCAACTTAATATCAATGTTTATCGTGGGTGGACAAGTGCATTTATGAGGTTATCCATGTCACCAAACCACAGTCACATTTAAGTATTAAAGTTCAAACTTTTATATTTCTGTATTAAGAGAAACACACATTTAATCAATTTCTTCATCCTTTCTTCGTTGCGGAAGTATCCCCTCTCTCAAAATATCGCACAGGTCCAAATTTTGGAGACCAAACGGTATAGGAAATTGTGTGCAAAGTCATCCTTAATTTCTCAAATTGTATCTTTTCTACATAAGCAGTGACTTCACCATGAGGGACTTGCATGTCCAATATTTACTGACTGGACAAAATACCTACAGATTTATCAACAATTTTTCTATATAAGCAGTGACTCCCCATGAGCGACTTGCCCTGTCGTTTCAAATTTTTCTTTTAGTTTATTTTGTCAGACATTACACATTGTCTTGCAAACTGAGATTCATTCTCTACTCAGGAGCATTGTAAAGCAGTATGTCTGCTGTATGTGGCAATGTATACCTAAGTTAATATCAGGATTTAAAAGCAGAGAAACCATTAGTAAATGTTACATAGGAGATGAAAATTATCAATAAACGTCACTCATGAAAGAAACAGCTCACTGGAAATAGAGCGGTGTGATTTAAGATTATCCGATCCCTGGAATTCATCAGTACTAAGTTCTTCTGCAAGATGGTATCAATCCATCAAGTAAATGAATAGTGAAACAGTAAACGACCATCATGTTAAC
The DNA here is from genome assembly GCA_020152595.1 of Chiridota heheva. NCBI lineage: Eukaryota > Metazoa > Echinodermata > Holothuroidea > Apodida > Chiridotidae > Chiridota > Chiridota heheva. The sequence goes on along the minus strand of JAIGNY010003388.1, from coordinate 113,956 downwards.
GAAACAATATATATATGTACTTTGCAAAGTATTGTTGTAATGGGTCTATTTGTTGAATTTTTCAAACATGAAAACATTTAATAATTAAAGAGTGTCTTTCTATTGATTGATTCAGTTATGAAAATATTTTGGTACGTTTATTTTATTAGCTGGTTATGAAAATTTGACTTCTCTTTCTATATGGACTGTTTGGCTCTGTTGTAGAGCACCCACCTTCTGAGCCAGGAGGCCCAAGTTTAATTCTGGGTTAGGTCATAGTCATATCAGAGACTTTGAAAATGACACATGCTGCTTTCTTGTCTAGCGCTCAACATTTAGAGGACAGAATAGGGTAATAATTTGATGTTGTTGGTGACTTATTGCCGCATTGTGGTTGCAGCTTTAATTGTTCCGCCAAAGAATAGTCCTTGGAGATTTGAGTTTGGTTTGGGTTGTGTGTGGATGGTTGATATTGGTAAGTGCTAAGGTACTGTGGCGAATTAGTGCATCATAACTGCTGTGAATTATTCTAATTTATTATCATGTTACTGCTGTTTATCATGTCCATGTTACCGTTGTTTATCATGTCCATGTTAAACAAACAAATAACAAACATTTATTATTGATCGTATTGTATCATATCGGTTTCTTATAACGCGCAATATCACAATTCTACATCGTCTCATTTCGCGCTAGTCAAATCCTTCAGGTTGCAGCTCGAGATTGGTGCCCTAAACTTAACTGGACCGGGACGGGAAGTGGATGAACACCGCATTTTCACACTTCTCTTTTTAAATAGAGAGTCAGGTAGGATGTTACTGTCCTATTATCGGGACCGACAGCCTAACGTCCCCTCCAAAGGACAGCGAGCGTCATTCAACCATTGCCACTTCTCTTAACAGCTGAACGAGGAGCAGGAGTTGCAAACGACGTACTTCCGCTTTGATGTTCTGTCTGCAAATCTGTCTGCATAGCTGTAGAAAAACAGGTTAGACCTGACCGAGGCTTGAAGCCGGTACCTCCAGCATCTCAATCGGGGTTAGACCTGATCGAGGCTTGAAGCTGGTACCTCTAGCATCTTAATTGGGGTTAGACCTGACTGAGGCTTAAAACCGGTACCTCCAACATCTCAATCGGGGTTAGACCTGACCGAGGCTTGAAGCCGGTACCTCCAGCATCTCAATCGGGGTAAGACCTGACCAAGGCTTGAAGCCGGTACCTCAGCATCTCCATCGGGGTTAGACCTGACCGAGGCTTGAAGCCGGTACCTCCAGCATCTCAATAGGGATTAGACCTGACCGAGGCTTGAAGCCGGTACCTCCAGCATCTCAATCGGGGTTAGACCTGACCGAGGCTTAAAGCTGGTACTTCCAGCATCTCAATCAGGTTAGACCTGACTGAGGCTTGAAGCCGGTACCTCCAGCATCTCAATCGGGGTTAGACCTGACGGAGGCTTAAAGCCAGTACCTCCAGCATCTCAATCGTGTGTTCTACCAATTGAGCTACCTACTCCATTTTGATGAAATAAGCATTTCTCAAATACAGTTGAATAGAAATGCTAGGTATACAGCCCATGAAGAAAATAGTATATATTAAATCTTTTTACTATGTATACAATATCTATGCATATGATGTACACATTGGTTTTACATTTGATGTTTCTTTTTGTAGGTGGCTACCACTTGGTGAAGATTGGGGACCTGTTTAATACACGGTATCATGTAGTACGGAAACTTGGCTGGGGTCACTTTTCAACAGTGTGGTTAGCGTGGGATCTCAAGTATGTACTCTCATCTTCTTAATTTTTTAATCATATTTGTGGATTTTTGCAGGCTATTCATAAGTTTTTCTTTATCATATATTTGGAACAGTTTTAGTACAATTTTCAAAATTCAGTGCCTCTAATTTCTTCCACACTATAAGTTAGTAAATGACTTCTGATAGAAAACTGTTATTTTTGGTTTTGAATATAACCACTTATTGGTTTTTAGATACTTTAAGAGATTCATTGTATCATATTCTCTTCTCATTTACAACTCACCACTCTTTCCAGGGATTAAGTGTTAATAGCTATTCTCTGCTCTTTCCCTTCCAAGCTCCTATGCACCTTGTACTTTATCTTAGATTGCACCATATTTATTGTGATATAATCTTAGCTATCTGGCAGTCTGACATATCATCGTGCTTGCAAGTCCCATCACTTAATCTATAGTCTTTGACATATCATCGTGCTTGCAAGTTCCATCACTTACTCTATTGCAGAGCGTGTCTTACTGACTTAAAGGAGCTGACAGACGATAAGGGATTGCGTATTTAAATTGAGTTTCACACTGAATTTGATACCTTTCTGCACCCACCGGTACGGAATATTATTGATGCTACTAAATCCCAACCCGAGTAATCAAAATTTACACGGTTTTATATTGACTGTTTGGAATTTTTCGCTTGTGCGAAATAGGTGATTATTTTTGTAAAAATAGACCAAGTGATGCAATTTCTTTGGTTAAAATCTGCATAAATTGGCGCATTCAATGCACGGTTCAAAGGACTTTGCACTCGCGAATGACCTCTACTCAAGCCAAAGTCCTTTGCCCGTGCATTGAATATGCATATAAACACTCCACCACAACATATCTTTAAGCATTACATGTTTTGCATATATTAAACAATCTTGGACTATGAATAGTGACACGAAAGACAATTAAAGACAGTTCTAAGGGAAATTTACTGCTCATTCCAGGAAGTAATCAACAAATTTTTTCTAGGTATCACTGGTACTTCGACAATTTGTACCTTGTAATAATTTTCATTCAGATATTTGTGACAACAAGTGCTTCCCAGCCAGTAATTGTGGGTGAACAGTTTTTCAGAGATTACAAATGTTGACGTCACGAAATGCGTACTTTCAGCTGTAGATTGAAGATAGAAAATAAACATTGGTGCCCGCCCCCACATGTGTGTAGAGGTCAGACATAAATGTGGGACATATTCACAGAAGGGTAATGGGACAATGGCAGGAAGTGGATAGAAACTAGAACAGAATGTTGTGATTTTTCACTTTTATGGATTTCTTGGAACTGAGGTTTTTTGTTTGTTTGATTATTTTGGTCAAATGGCCATGAAAGCAGTCTGTACCTGTACAGATCATCATTACATTATTAACCTGCCGACAACCTTTGAACCAGTTTTGGAACACACAGAGAGAATATGTATTTTTTGTTTTATATCTATTGTGTCTCAAAAGGAAGGAATTCAATACCTACACAATTTGAAAAAAATGTTTGTAAACAAAATTTTCAGATGTAGAAGTGAAGCTTGGAGAAAAAAAAATTCCCCATCCTGCTCCCCCCCTCCCCCCTCCCCATGGTACACTCTCCGCCATCAAATATTATAGTATCATCTTTTGATTGATTGCTTTGATAATAGACTGGGGTTGAAAAATAAACAAGTCAGCATTATGATGCTTAAATAGTATTCTGTATTGAGATGAACACAGGAATACAATTTTAGATGTTTCAAGTATAAACTGACGTTTGATATTGATGTATTGATGACACTTATTATTGATGACGATGATGTATTGATGATGTATTGATGACGATGATGTACTGATGACGATGACGTACTGATGACAATGACATACTGATGACGATGACGTACTGATGACGATGACGTACTGATGATGTACTGATGACGATGATGTACTGATGACGATGATGTACTGATGACGATGATGTACTGATGATGTACTGATGACGATGACGTACTGATGACGATGACGTACTGATGACGATGACGTACTGATGATGATGACGTACTGATGACGATGACGTACTGATGACGTTGACGTACTGATGACGATGACGTACTGATGACGATGCAAATCGATGACGATGATGTACCGATGACGATGATGTACCGATGCGATGAACCGATGACGATGATGTACCGATGACGATGATGTACCGATGACGATGATGTACCGATGACGCGATGTAGAAAAAAGCAAGTGACGTCTAAAAACCAACTTATTAAAATGATGTCTGAAGTCTAACTGGTTACGATGATGTCTTAACTCCCACTGAACTCCATAAGTTAAGATTCTCATTCTGTAGATAGATATTTCTACATCCTGACCCCACCTACAATAAAATATAAACCAATCAAAACTAACCCTATCACCTAAACAATCAAATAAAAATAACTAACTTTTGACCATTTACAGACCTGAGCCACATTTACTTTTTGACCAATGAATACCCTCTATTTAAGTTGTTAACAAGTCATTAAACAGTATTAAACTGAAGTAAGGTGACTGACATCTTAAGGATAACTAACTAAACTAAACTTTGTTAATTCAGAGATGGCACCAAGTTGTTTCACAGTGTAGCACTGTTCGATGAAAGAACACAAAAGATGGATTCCATGAAAATTGTACCCAAAACCAAGGTTTTGCAGGTAATCCTAAAATGAGAGTATGGGAACTGTGAAGGTGGGCAGGATGTTTCTAACAACCTTTTTAGATAAAATAATATGTGGTACATTGAATAAAGAAAGATAGAGAGCTTTAACCTTTCCTATGTCCAAGTTTTGGTATATCAGGGAGCCACAGATAATTATGTTAAGCATTGAAATTAAAGACTGATAAGTACAACAAAGTGGATTTTTAGGCTTTTAAACTTCCTGAGAAACAGTGCCTGTGAGATGGATGAACAATGGGGCTATTTCTTCAAATTAAAGCCACATCTACAACTTAGAAGTAAACAGATATGATCCTTCTGTTCTGAAGAAGTTTGCTGCTAAGGGTAATGTCCTGTGATAGTATTACTGATGCTGTACAGAAATAATTGTTCTTTACTTATTTTGCACTTTGCAAAATTCTTCCCTGAAACAAGTTTTTGTAACAAAAAATAAAAGCTATTCGAAAACAGATGAAATTGCTAGACAGGTTGTTAATTGAATGTCGCAAAAGGTTGGAAATTTTCTAAGAATTCTGAGGGAAATGAACAGAACATGAGAGGATTAACTTTATTTTGAGCGAGAAGTACAGCTGCTTGCTTGATATGGGGAAAACAGACTCAAAGTGACAGGAATTGCGAGTATTTTCAGCAAAGTTGCCCCTGTAGTATAAAATGTTGTAAGAGAAGTTTACATATTAAAGTAAGGGATGGTTAAAGATATATTTTGAAATTTGCATTGGAGAAACGAACATGGGAAGAATCTAGAAAGCTTGTGATGGATGCTTACAAGCTCAGGCAGTGAGGGTCAAGTTGTTGTGTTGCAGGAGTTTCAACTTAATCAGATGCTCTGGTCCTAATTTGTGGGTGATTTATTACTTCTCTGAATTATCGTTGTGGGCTGTACAAAACAAGATGTTAAATGTTGTCTGGTATGTAATGAAATATGTGTACTAAATGATATTATGAGTATGACTATTTGGAATAAAGGTAAAAATAAAACAATGCTTTGAAGTTCATTAAAAAAATGTGACTTTCTCTTTTCAAGTTTACCAGATATTGACTCAAAAGAATATTGAATATTAATGTCTATAGCAATTTTGTGAATTGTTTTTGTCATTATATTTTTTTTTTTGAAATTTTCTTTTTCCTTGAAATTTTTTGGTCAAAGTGTACAAGAACCTACATCATTTTATGTAATTACTAACAAGTTTTCCTGTACACAGCAAAAGAAGATTGGTTTTAATGTATATGCAAACAAAACAAAAAAATGAAAATGAAAAAAAAAAAAATGCAAAATAAAAAAATGAAAACAAGAAATTTTAGTGGAAAATGTATGAAAATAAGAATTTTAGAAGAAGAAAAAATGTATAACAAAATTTGTTAGAAGGATTACTATGGTAAAGATCAAGAAACATCCATGAATTATGTGCCAGATACTTGTAATGAATATTGCACGATTCTTTACTACAAATTGCCATTTTTGTACCCCACTCATTTCCCTCGAGATTGTGCATCTTATTCCGGCTGAAGTAGGATTCAATTTCACAAAACCGCTACAGAAGGTTGTATCCTGTCATGTATCGTGTATTAAATTTAGATCAATTTTGTAAAGGCCTGTTGTGGTAGTACGAAGGAAATTATGTAAACAAGCTGGCTGAATTTTGTGAGGGTGACTGAATGCGGAACGCTGAAAAGACAGTTTTATATAGAATGAAGTGAAACTAGCGGCATTCCTTACTCAAAGGATGTGGTTGAGAATAGAAAGAGGATTGAAGGTCTCATAACGCTAAGATTTATGCCTTTGTTAAAAAGCATTCAACTCTGAATAATTAGTCTGAAAATTTGGTAAAAGTTTAATTTGTTGAATAATTAATTTACTTTATTTTGTTCTTCACATACATCCATTGGTGAGTTATAATAACTTAAGGAGCAGCGCAGTAATTTGATGATGGATCAAAAAAATATTTTTTATTTATCTTTATAGCATTTTTGTGAATTGTTGTTGTTGTATATTTTCCTTTTTCATGAAGCAGGGTCAGTTTTTCCTCTTATCTAAAAGTACCTGCACACAGCAAATAAAAATTTCTTGCAACTTTTTTTTCCCCTTCCCATACATACATACATACATACATACATTTTTGCCTTGAAATACTTAAAGGAGCATTAGACTGAAAAGTGAGGGCACTCTTTTTTTCTTTGAATTTCACTGATATATACTATCTACAAAAGATCGCTAAACTTCATACCTCTATAGCCCACAGACAACATGAGGGCAAAGGTCACTTGAATATTCACATTAACCAAAGAATTACTTTACCGATGCGTGCTGTAGGTAAGCGTTTGATTTTTGGGGAGGAAAATACGCCCTCACTTTTCAGTCTAATGCTCCTTAAAATGTAGAATGCATCTTGGTGAAAAAACAGTGGTGAGAGGGAAGGAGGGAGAGGGAAAGAGCAAAAGGGGGAGAGTGAAGGAGGAAGAGGGAAAGAGCAAAAGGGGGAGAGTGAAGGAGGAAGAGGGAAAGAGCAAAAGGGGGAGAGTGTACTCTCTTTGCCACCAGTTGCCCTACTTAGAAGAGGCGAATTACAGTCCTGGATTTTGGGAAATATTTCTCTATGGAGTCAACTCTTTGCCACCAGTTGCAGTCCTGGATTTTGGGAAATTTGTCCATTTTCTATGTTTCTCTATGGAGTCAACAGATCTGAAAATTAAATAGTAGTAAACAACATGACTCCCATCTTAAATACATTTTCAAGGGCTCATTTTCAACATAAGAATAAAAACCTGTAATTAGAAGTCCAAATCCCTCATGCTCCATACTAAGTCTTCTTGTGTAGTTCTAATTACTGTACAAATGTTGAACAAACTGAACACGATAGTCCACTTATACATATATTTCAAAACTTCGTCCTTGATACTCAAAAGTCACTTCATTTTCTGTATGTTATGTTTTTCTTCCAAACATTTTTTCTGACTATTAATTTATTGATTTTTGGTAAAAAATGTTAATTAGTCAGGGTGTATAAAGGTCTTTCATTATTTCAATTTCCCTGCTCTTCAGAACTAAATTTCCTAATGTTTATGGACATCCAGGGTTGAATAGCCTATGAGAAAGAATGTTATAGTTTAAGTCTTTATATTTTAGAAATGGTTTGGCGGAGATGGAAAAAATCTACAGTTTCGGCTGTTGTAATCACAGGAACATCAGGGATTATCTGTGAAGAAACCAATAAAAAAAAAAGATGTAAATAGATTTCTTGAGTAAAAACAGTACATGTGGTAAATTTGTGCTCTAAAAACATCCTCATGTAATGGTATTATGAAAAGTACATAAGGATTAGTTCAGTGGTCAAGCATGTCCATCTTTTATGAAAGAAGACTTTAAAAGAAACAAAATGGTAAAGGAACCATTCAAAAATCTTATTCTGTTAAGGAGATGTTTAAGTTTGATATCATTTATGTAGAGATGACTGAAATCAGACTAGTTTTGATCTAATAGCATCATATTCTATCATATTTGTCCTGTGGCTTAATAGCCATGGGATATGTTAAAAAGCATGGGATATGTCAAAAAGCATGGGATATGTCAAAAACCATGGGATATGTCAAAAACCACGGGATATGTCAAAAACCATGGGATATGTCAAAAACCATGGGTTATGTCAAAAACCATGGGATATGTCAAAAACCATGGGTTATGTCAAAAACCATGGGATATGTCAAAAACCATGGGTTATGTCAAAAACCATGGGATATGTCAAAAATCATGGGATATGTCAAAAACCATGGATATGTCAAAAAGCATGGATATGTCAAAAAGCATGGGATATGTCAAAAATTATGGGATATGTCAAAAACCATGTGATATGTCAAAAACCATGGGGTTTGTCAAAAACCATGGGATATGTCAAAAACCATGGATATGTCAAAAAGCATGGGATATGTCAAAAAGCATGGGATATGTCAAAAATTATGGGATATGTCAAAAACCATGTGATATGTCAAAAGCCATGGGGTTTGTCAAAAACCATGGGATATGTCAAAAACCATGGGATATGTCAAAAACCATGGATATGTCAAAAACCATGGGATATGTCAAAACCATGGAATATGTCAAAAACCATGGGATATGTCAAAAACCATGGGATATGTCAAAAACCATGAGATACGTCAAAAACCATGGGGTATGTCAAAAACCATGGGGTATGTCAAAAACCATGGGGTATGTCAAAAACCATGGGGTATGTCAAAAACCATGGGATATGTCAAAAACCATGGGATATGTCAAAAACCATGGGATATGTCAAAAACCATGGGATATGTCAAAAACCATAGATATGTCAAAAACCATGGGATATGTCAAAAACCATGGGATATGTCAAAAACCATGGGATATGTCAAAAACCATGGGATATGTTAAAAACCATAGGATATGTCTAACAAGTAGTAAAACTGAATTTAGGAATGGTATTTATAATATACCACTTAAAGAAAGTTCGAGGGAAAATTATTTAAAAAGTGACAAAATTAAAACTTTCTTTGAAATTTATTAACAATTGTAAAGAATGTGAGGATGAAGATGGCAACTTTCCATAGTAAACTTACTACACCACTCATTTCTACACAGATAAGACGAAAGCTTTAAACTTGAATATCTTCTTAACGAAATAAGATTTTTAAATGCTTCCTTCACCATTTTGTTTCTTTTGAAGTCCTTTTTGGTTCTGATGTGATTAACATCAGGACCCTATCCAGTCAGCTTGTCGTGCGTGCGTGGGTGTACCTACCTACGTACGTATGTTTATGTGTGTGTGTGTTATGCCTTCCTTGAAAACACGATATCTCAAGAACAATACATAGGTTTCATGTCATATATTGTACACAGATAGCCCATTGTCTGAAGATGTGCCATTGTTTTTGGTGGTGGTGTCATGCATATTAATGAGTGGGCTAGGCTTAATATAGATTTTTGAAATGCTCATATTTCAACAACCGGTTGTCCGTTTTGTTTCATATTTGGTATAATACTGTTGTTAGCTAATGTCCACGTCATGGTGTAAAACTCTTATTAATATGCATAGTGGACCGGGCTGAATGTGATTTTGCGCGTATATAGCTTGTAAACACGAAATCTCCAGAACGACACACTCATTGTGTTTATGTCATATGTGTTACATAGGTAGGCCATAGTCTGTAGATGTGCCCTTTTGTTTTTGGTGGTAATGTCACGCATATTAATTAGTGGGTGGGTCGTAATGTAAACTTTTTGAAAGTCGTTTTTTTTTAAACCACCTGTCGTTTTGTTTCATATTTGGTATAATTATGATGTTAGCTAAATGATGGTTTTTAAACATTGAAATTCATCAAAATGCATAGTGGGCGGGGCTTGATATGATTTTGTTGAAAAGAGCGTGTAAACACAGTATCTCAAGAATGGTAAACTGTATTTCTGTCAAATGTGGCACACATTGTCATATGTGGTACACATATAGCAGATGGTTTGTAGATGTGCCCTATTTTTTCGGGTGGTGATGTCATGGATATTAATGAGTAGGTGGGGCTTAGTGTACAACTTGAAAATCAACAACAACGAAAAGATGCATCGAAACCTCTAAACTTTTTCGTTTTCAGGTTCATATAAGATGGACGTGCTTGACCACTAAACTAATACTTTACCAATTGTTATGTATTTTAAAGAATGGTTTTTTTTACTTTTTACTTTTTCACTACGTAAATTATTTTTCCTCAAACTTTCTTCAGGTGGAATATTCTAAATACCCTTACTAAATTCAGTTTTACTACTTTTTGAGCTTGATTTTTTAAAGAATAGTAGAGCTATTCCACTTACCTTGGCATCAGCGTCCGGTTAAAGTTTTCTTTGCTAGTTGGTAAAGTTTTCTTTGTTTGTGGGTTAAAGATTTTGGATGAGTCTGTTATGATAATGACATTCCTGAACATGAATAGGAATTAGAAGATTAGTCTTGGGAAGAATGAAAAAGCAATTAAAAGATTCCTTGCCTCTAAAGAATTTTTAATAAGATATCTTGGGTATGAAAAGAAATATAGATAGGGTTTTTGGAGTAAGATTTTTTTGTTATGATAATGACATTCCTGACATGAATAGCAATCTGAATGTTTGTCTTGCCATGAAAAAAAAGCAAATGAAAGTTTTCTCATTTCTAAAGAATGTTAAATTAGGGGTTTGGGAAATATAAACTATTAGCAGAATGTGGGGTAGAAGATGACATGATGATAAAGTAGCTAAAGGAATTAGGATGAGGGTGGGATTTCATGTGGGACAGGGTAGAATTGTTTGTAGGGCAGAGTGGGGTGGCATGTTGGTCAGGACAGGATATGTTGGACAGGTTGGGTTGGTATGTAGAACAGGGTGGGTTGGCATGTAGAACAATGTGGGTTGGCATGTGGAACAGGGTGGGTTGGCATGTGGAACAGGGTGGGTTGCCATGTGGAACAGGTGGGTTGGCATATGGAATAGGTTGGGTTGACATGTGGAACAGGTTTGGTCGACATGTGAGACAGGGTGGAATGGCATGTGGTGGGGTGTCATCTAGATTTCAGTTGTGATGGCATGTGGGTCATGCATGTGGTGGGATGACATACTGTATATGGTCTTCAGGTTTGATTGCATGTAGTATAGGCAAAAGTGCACCATCACCTATAACATTTGGGACAGGTTGGGACGGAATGTGGGACAGGCTGGAATGTGCATTATTAGCCGTGAGGGGTTTTGTGTCGTTTCCAATGTTCCCAAAGATCTTTTTTGTTTTTCTTGTAAGAATAAATACAACATGCTTGAATTACATGTATAGTTAAATGGATGTTTATTTTGCCCCTCCCCCTTCCCCACCCCCCTCCACCCCAAATCGCGTTTTATTGCCACTAATGGTTAACAGTATGATTTGTTGAGCTAACAAGCAATAAAAGGTAATGTTTAAAACAAAAGCTAGAGAAGGGCACTTGATTGATAGATTTTCATTAGAAAAGTTCGCACACAAGCAAAACCAGCATAGGGTTGAGCATCTAAAAATGCAGTGGAAAACTCCCAAGAGAGACAGTCTGCTTGTGATTTAAGTGATAAGTTGTTGGGGAATTAAAACTTATCGTGCTAGATTTGAAGGATAACATTTGATTGCTCATTTTACAGTCATTGTATAAATTTAGATGGCAAAGAAACTCGATATTATCTCAGTTTTGTTGCTAATGGAATCTCTTTTGGAAATAATTAACAAACAAATCATGTTGTAGCATTCACGTGCATCTTATCACTCACAAGAGATTGTCTAATGTGAGACGGGAACATGAAATAACGGGAGAGATAAATGATTAGAGAAGTGTTGCTGATGTCATTAGGAGGAGGCAGCTGATGTGTTTTGCCATTTAAATCCTGACAATCACTACAGAGTGCATCTTTTATCCTTTCAGATCTTGACATTAGCATCTTTTATTCTTCAGATCTCTTATGTTTATTGTGCGTTTGGTAATGGTGCGCTTTGTTATTGTGTAAACAAGGAACAATGTGTATAACAGGGTGAATGCTCATATGTACATTTTGCATCTTTGTAAAAGTATTTTTCAAAGAGCAAGACTTGGCAACACAAGACACTTTAAAGGACATCCGTATCCAATGCCAAAGAACACTTTTACTTCTTGGGAGGGGGACTTGTGAAAATCCCTGGAATACATGCTAAGTAACTTGACAATTGCATAAGTAAGACATTTGTTTTAGCAACACTTTTCAGAAGATAATTATCATTTTTCGCGTAAAGCAAAATATGATGACGCACTTCTGCGAAAAATGATATCAGATTTGCTTGATAGCATCAGACATCGAATTGAAAAATACACTCTGCCGTGAAGACGGAATCACAACATTTTTGTTTCTTATGCTTGTTACTGTAATTTTCTCCAGTTCGAATGAATTATTACTTACAAGTCAGATATTACTCTTAAACCCACAAGCTCTTTTCACCTAATCATTTCTGCAGTCATTGCATTGTTCAATAAGTAGCAGCTCTCTCATTAGCAATTGACGTCATCAGCTCCTTCAAGATTGCACTTGGCTTGAACGGTAATGAGCTCTTGATTGAGTACGGGAGAGACCGATGAGATCCCAGAAGGACTGATGCTATTCCAAGATGCCAGATTCCCAGAACGAAAACAAAGTTAATGTTGATGCTTGATATCCCCCAGGGTTTGACTGTGTTCATCCTGTTCTTGTTAATGTTTCATATGATGAAGCGTTCCGAAAAGTTATTTAGACATGGAATGGTTTGATAAAGTTTAATGATTTATCCCTATGGTGGTTCCTGTTTATAATTGGTTTTGAGAGTCTATGCCTGTCACTAATGTGAAAACAGCAAAAAGCCCTCATAGGCTTAAAAGATGTGGGTGCAAGTTCCCTTGTCTTCCCCATTGGTATCTTTTCTGGCAGACTTTTTCAACCTTTTCCCCAAAAATATAATTTACAAGTTTCTTCAATGAAATACCAAAGTAGTAAACATCTTCTTACCATTATAAACTGCTTTGATAATAACATTTTGGGTTTTCTTTCACCTGTGTTATGTTATTGAACCACTGACTTCATCGAAAATTGTGGTGAAGTTCAGTGATGCTGGTCACTGAATTGTGGATTGTTCTTTAGGGTGTGTAAGGTATAAACTTTGGGCGGTATAGACGAATTCAAATTTGAATCAGTAACTTCCGGAAAAGTAATATGAATAATGTCACATAGCCGAGATTTACGTGTCCATATTGGACCAATCGTATACTGGGGGAATCTTACCGACGAATTAAAAACTGGGGAATTTTGGCCGCCGGACACACAATTCACGCATGGTATGGGACCAAGCTTATGAAAAAAAGTCTCAAGTGCATGCATCGTACATGCGTTATACATGAAGGTAATATGCGCACATATTGCTGCTTACAATTTTTTGCTCAAACCTGCACCTGATTGGTTGGGAAACAAAGGTAAAATTCTCCCAGCAGTTAATTGGTTGAAGTACTGAAGAAATCACATTCGAAAAATTCAGTTTGAAAAGGTCTGTGTGATATGATCCTTGAAATTAACTTACCTCTGAGCTGCAGAAGGCAAAGTTTTGATTTTACGCTTAAAACAAATCCTAATATTTTGTTGTTCTTTTTTTACCAGTTTTACAGCCGTACAAGTGAAACTAAAATGTGGCATTTTGGCAGAATGATATGATACTGTAAGATTTAAGGACTGACATTGCTGGCAAAATCATATATGCACCAGGTGACCTGGGGCTACCAAGAATTTCATTCAGGCACCTGTAATGGCAGTCTGAAAACTACCACTTAAACATGTCTTACATTATAAATGATAATAACTTGGGGTACCAACTAGCCTTGTTGGGCCACCAACTAGCCTTGTCGGGCCACCAACTAGCCCTGTCGGGCCACCAGCTAGCCTTGTCAGGCCACCAGCTAGCCTTGTCGGGCCACCAGCTAGCCTTGTCGGGCCACCAGCTAGCCTTGTCGGGCCACCAGCTAGCCTTGTCGGGCCACCAACTAGCCTTGTTGGGCCACCAATATGAACATGTCGGGCCACCAACTAGCCTTGTCGGGCCACCATCTAGCCTTGTGGGGCCATCAATAAGAACATGTTGGGCCACCAACTAGCCATGTGGAGCCACCAATATGAACATGATGGTAGCCCATAGAGCCCATGGTCTCCAAAGCAATACTTTGAGCCCTGGCTGGATCAGTGTTGAATTCAGAAAGGTGGATTCTTCAAAAAGAAGTACAAGCCCAATAAATTGTATGCAACGAATTAAACAACTGCATACCGCCTTCAACAAATTATTGTGTATGAGGAGAAATAAAAGTGGAAACGCTAAAACAAAAATGTCTAGTGAGAGAAGTATTTTTTAGTGCATAATGCACTTTAATACTTTTGTTGTCATGTAATAGAGTGGACAACAGATTCCCCAATTAATTTTCTAGAGTTAAAATCTAGAAATAAAACTTACAAAGGCAAAACAACATTAGATTTGATTTACACTAGAATAATCAAACATTAAATTGGTATGTAATGCATTTCATTCAGTGTAATCAAATTTGGTTGCCAAGTAACGCACACTGTTTCTTTGTCGTACCACATATTCTTTGAAGTTGACGCACCTGGATGAGAATTAGGAGTGAAAAGAAAGCTCAAGATTTTGCTGAAGCAAAATTGAAAACACCTGAAAATCACAGGATTTTGACATAGGTAGCACATTTGGACAGTTGAATGTGCAGTTCAATGTTTTTTATCCATGCACAATTATAGCAAGTTAGATGGTATCTCATTTACATTAAGAGTTGTTTCATGAAACGAGATGTGTTTAGTGATGGTGAATGATAATTACTCATTACTGTCTAATATCACATGGACTAAACGGTATCAAACTAGAAAACGTGGTTATGAAAATCGTAACCGCTGTGTTCTTGGGTGTGATATCAGGGATATGTAAGGGTTTTCTATCAATGTCAATGTGGTTTATATTATGGGAGCATTCAAGGCAAATGAAAGCTTAATGTAAAGTCACTGCGACAGTATGATAATGATCTTAATTTAGGTGCCAATTTGACCGCAAGTTTCTTTAAGTCAAACCATGTGATAAATGGGGAGGGAAGGGAAGGTAATTTAAGAAAAATTTGACACCTTTACATTTGATATAGGTATTAGAATAATTAAGATTGCAGTTCAAGTGAAGTCTAGCACTGTAACTTCTGTTCAACATCGAACATGGGCCAAGTATAGTGGCCTATGAGGGTTAACACTTGCCGCATGAAATGAATCTTGACAAATAAAATAAATCTTATTAAAACTGAATTAACCATCAATTCCTAACGTTAGGCCTAAAAACACACAATAAAAGGCCTACAACTGCACTTTACTTTTCTGATAACTGTTCGTCTATCGCAAAATTGCTATAACCATAACTGTTAGGACTTCTGTCAGAGCGGACTTTAATGTTAGTAACTATAGTTGCTAGCTGCACTGTACTGCTACACAGTATAGTACCAATACCGTACTTGCAATCAAACAGAATGAATTTTGCACTGGCCTGGATATCGCGGACGGCATGTTGAAAATGGTAGTCACACTGTCAAATCATTTAATATGAGTGTACATCAATAAAAAATAATTTGCCGTTCAAATACTCTCACAAAATGTCATCCACGTCCTTAAATAAATGCTATGATTGTACATCAAATTCAACTGTTTTACTGAAAGCAAACTGGAGATATGCTTGACCAAAGAATGCAGTCACTTGACTGGATCCTTGGTAAGATTACAATATGTTCTCTGTTCCCAAGAACATAATGAGAAAAGAAAGTTAATTTAGGGGTAAAGTATGTATTAATCATATGAATTTAGGGGTAAAGTATGTATTAATCATATGAATTTAGGGGTAAAGTATGTATTAATCAATATAAATTTAGGGGTAAAGTATGTATAAATCAATATGAATTTAGGGGGTAAAGTATGTATTAATCATATGAATTTAGGGGTAAAGTATGTATTAATCAATATAAATTTAGGGGTAAAGTATGTATAAATCAATATGAATTTAGAGGTAAAGTATGTATTAATTAATATAAATTTAGGGGTAAAGTATGTATAAATCAATATGAATTTAGGGGTAGAGTATGTCTTAATCAACATGAATTTAGGGGTAAAGTATGTATAATTCAATATGAATTTAGGGGTAAAGTATGTATTAATCAATATGAATTTAGGGGTAAAGTATGTATCAACATGAATTTAGGGGTAAAGTATGTATTAATCAATATGCATTTAGGGGTAAAGTATGTATTAATCAACATGAATTTAGGGGTAAAGTATGTATTAATCAATATGAATTTAGGGTAAAGTATGTATTAATCAACATGAATTTAGGGGTAAAGTATGTATTAACCAATATTAATTTAGGGGTAAAGTATGTATTAATCAATATGGTACTTGACTTTATAAACTCTTGTAAATGGTTGAATTGTCAACAATTTGTCATATTTGTAATTTAATTTTTTGCCAAAACAAAAATCAAACCCCTCTAAATCATGAGGTTTTAATATTTTACTGTTTCTGCATAGGAAGCACATTAAAATCATTGTGTGTGAAGTCTTTTAATCCGTGCAGTATAATAGCAAGTTAGCTGGTATCTCTCTCAGTGAGGACAATTTCTTTTAATAGAACTGTCCACAGCGATGAATGACAATTACTTTGCCTGTCTTGTATCATACATAAAGACTACTGTACAGTTACAAATAAGAAGAGAAAGTTCATTAAGAGGGAAAAGTCAGTAAGGTACTTGATGGACTTGCTTTGACTAGTGGCCGCTACTTGACTCGTGCTACTAGTTGAATTGTCTATAGTTTGTCAAATTTCCTGCATGTTCAGAACATCGGTGACATGTTAATTCTTGAGTATTTCGATACTAAACTGCAAAACTGCTGAATGTTGTGTAGGCTCCAAAGTGATCTTCAGGCTTTTGAATTGGGTATGCATGCTTCACAAATGGGTTTGCAAGCTTCACAGTTGGATATGCAAGCTTCACAATTAGGTTTGCAAGCTTCACAGTTGGGTTTGCAAGCTTCACAATTGGATTTGCAAGCTTCACAGTTGGGTATACATGCTTCACAGTTGGAATTGCAAGCTTCACTGTTGGGTTTGCAAGCTTCACAGTTGGGTATACATGCTTCACAGTTGGGTATACATGCTTCACAATTGGGTTTGCAAGCTTCACACTTGGGTATACACACTTCACAATTGGGTATGCATGCTTCACAATTGGATTTGCAAGCTTCACAGTTGGGTATACATGCTTCACAGTTGGGTTTGCAAGCTTCACAGTTGGGTATGCAAGCTTCACAGTTGGGTTTGCAAGCTTCACAATTGAGTTTGCAAGCTTTACAATTAAGTTTGCAAGCTTCACAATTGGGTTTGCAAGCTTCACAGTTGGTATACATGCTTCACAATTAGGTATACACGCTTCAATATTAGGTATGCAAGCTTTACAATTAGGTTTGCAAGCTTCACAGTTGGGTATACATGCTTCACAGTTGGGTTTGCAAGCTTCACAGTTGGGTATGCAAGCTTCACAGTTGGGTTTGCAAGCTTCACAGTTGGGTATACATGCTTCACAATTGGGTTTGCAAGCTTCACAATTGGGTTTGCAAGCTTCACAATTGGGTTTGCAAGCTTCACAATTAAGTTGGCAATTTTTTTAGTTGTGTTAATTCTTTTGAACTGTTCTTTAACAAAATAAACAACTAAATGTTCCAACTTGCATTTCTTTAAGTATTGTAAAAACATGATCACTCATTGTGACAAAATTGTAAGCTCTCTTTCTACAGTAAATTTATATTTCAAGTTAAATTGTTAAGCAGTTGCATTCAAAATAGAACACAATTTTGCATAAGTTGTATACCTACTAAAGGTATATGTGAGAGTTGTTATAACATCATAAAGACTTGTTATCTGTGTACTATTTAGCACCTGAAGCATTCATTGTCACATGTTTACATAATTATATAGACTTTTTTAGGGCAAGGAGCTGTGATGTAGGTTGGGTCAAATCAGTACACTATCATGTTGGAAGGCATGAAAGAATTGGCGGTCTCCAGGGATGAGCGCCTGTTATAGTGATACTTTATTGATATTGAGGGTTCAGGTTCGTTGACCCAGACTGGAACAAAGTGATTTCTTCTTGGTTCCAATGCAATAGCATTAGGATAGCATCAGGAACCTATGCAGTCATGATGGTGTGTGTATGTATGTATGTATGTATGGGTGTATGTATGGGTGTGTGCGTATATGTGTGTGTATCTTTCTAGAATGAAACACTGGAATCCTGTCATATTTGGTACACAGATAGCCCATTATTCTGGAAATATGCCCTATTGTTTTTGGTGATGATGTCATGCAAGTGGGCAGGGCTTAATGTAAAAATCTTTAAATGCTTAGATTTTAACAACCACATATCAGTTATTTCATATGTGGTATAGTTATGTTTGTTGGTGTGTTCATGTTCATTGTATAAAAACGTTGAATCTCATTAACATGCATAGTGCACGGGCTTAATATGATTTTGTTGAAAAGAGCTTGTAAACATAGTATCTCAAGAATGATAAACTGGATTCTTATCATATTTGGTACACAGATAGCCCCTGGTCTGTAGATGTGCTCTATTGTTTTTGGTGATGCATATTAATGCATGGGCAGGCTTAATGTAAAATTCTTGAAATGCTCAGATTTTAACAATCACGTACATGTCTGTTTTGTTTCATCTTTGGTATTATTAGGATGTTTGCTAGTGTGTAGGACTGTAGGTGTTCATTGTATAAAAACGTTGGATTTCTTTAATATGCATAGTAAGCGAGGCTCAATATGATTTTTCTGAAAAGAGCTTGGAAACACAATATCTCAAGAACAATAAACTGGGTTCATGTCATATGTGGTACACAGATAGCCCATGGTCTGCAGATGTGCTCTATTGTTTTTGGTGATGTCACGCATTGCATATTGAGAGTAGGTGGAGCTTAATGTGTGAAGAACAAAATAATGATAAATGAGCAACTGTATGTCCGTTTTGTGTCATACTGGCTATGATAAATATTGTTGGTTATTGTGCATATGGTTATGTTATCAACAGATGTCATTACTATTTCATGGTGGGCTTGGTTGGATTACTGTGAAAGTAATGAAATATGATTATAAAAACCATATCTTATGAATGGCATATCATGGAACAAATATTTCATGATATGCAATGACATGACAGCTAATACAAACTTGCAAATCAATCAGCTCATGAAAAAAAAAAAGCGTCGGGAAAAAAAACCTTATTTTCTGGTTTATTAAAGGAATGTTCAATTCTGAGTAAAATATGTCAAATAATGCCTCAGTTGTTTTGTAGCTAATGTTGATACAAATTTGAATCATGTTTATGCCATCTCTACTTGATAAAATGCACCTTCTTTGTACTCTTTGCATCATTTTAGCCTCTAAACGTTTGAGGTAAATAGGGGAAAATGTAAAAAGTTTGTGATAAAACTGCTTTTTTTTTTTTTTTTTGTAAGGCAGCCATTTCATAGTTCAATATAGTTTTGTCTATACAATGTACTACAAACAAATGCTAAGTGCATTTTCAACTGCATGTCAAGTGTTTTTGGGGCATTAAAATTGGAAGAACATTTCCCCACTGACAGCTACACCACTGAACATTAGAATCATGAAATATTGACATTTTTCAATGTCTCTAAAAGGGTTACACAGAAGTTCACCCTAGTTGTCAGGGGTCAAATTTTAAAATTTTCACCACTGTTCCACGGAAAAGTGCTTTCTTAAAAAACACTGTTCGGGATCAAATTTCAATTAAAAAAAAAGCAAATTCCATGCTTTAAATTTGACTTAATATACATCTTTTTGTCATGATGTACCTGTAAGAGAAACAAGAAATAAATAAGAGTCATAAGGCTGCTGCACACGTGTTGAAATTCTAAACCAAGTAAGGCTGTAACGTATTGTATTGCATATACAGGGTTAATACCTAATGGAACTCATGATAGTTGCATTAGTTAACACATGCACATACAGTATCAGGGATGTGAGTAAGGCAGAAACAATTCTTTTGAAGATTATGAACATGTAGCACAACTTTTTACGTCTTGGGCAAACGGCGTGGAGGGGGGATTTAATAAACGTGTACACGCAAAAAAAAAACATGCGTGTATCATTTACACACGTTAAGTAACGTGATTTTCGGAAGTACACGAAAATTGCTCTGATTTACGATGTTAAGTGAAAAATTGTGCAACCAGTATGGCAAAAGCATTGATCCCATTGCCCAAATAGATGCCGGAGTTATGCTTTCTAAATCGTGAAAGTGCATTTTTACAGTATGAATCATCTATTTTAGGGAAAATGTGCATGGAAATTTGGTTAGGAAAGAACAGAAGAAAAGTTCCCTTCAATGTCACTTAATCTTAACATTGCATAACTTTTTTGCCATACTCGCTACAGCTTTCAGTGAAAATCTTTGATACTGTTTATTTCCGTAATCAATTTCAAAACTGCGCCACCACCTTAAAAATACAGTTTATCAGTCCTGTTATAAAATGACTGCGATCTTTGCGAAACTGCAGAATTTCAGCTCTGCTGAAATATTTTTTGTTCATTTATTTTGCAATATTTTTTCTTTCTTGCAAAATTGATTTGACTCATGTAAATGTACTTATCAACACGATTAAAGAATTTTCACTCTGTATTTTGTGGTCAATTTTACATCTTGTAAAGCAGGTCTTGACTGAGTTAGATCAAAACCTAACATTATGTTATTGTTAGTTGCAGTAACCGATCTACGGTTGAATGCACCGGTAATTGCGGGAAAAGAATAGTTTTTTTTATCCTTTATGAAATATTTGTTACGAGGGATTTTACTCTGAGAACACGTTTTATGAGCAGGAAACAAAATATTGCAGGATGTTGATGTTTTATGTTTGAAAAAACAACAAAAAAAACACTGTTCCACGGAACAGTGATATTTGAAAATTCACTGCTTCTGCTAATATAGCACAGTTCTTGAAACAGTGGGAATTTCAACCTCTACTTGTTCTTATGTTGCAATATAAGTGCAAAAAGCCAGTTAATTGTTCATGTGTACAGTTACTATAAAAAAATTAAGTTTAACATATTTTCATTCTTTTTTCGCTTTCTTTGAATAGAGGGAAGAGATATGTCGCCTTGAAGGTTGTGAAGAGCGCTCAGCACTACACAGAAACAGCTTTAGACGAAATCAAACTACTGAAATGTGTAAGTAGCTGTATTTGTACATAGAGTAGTTGTTATGGAAATGGCATTTAATGAATTGTGTTAAGTGTTTTCTTCAAGTGGCAGTAAAAACCTAGCTAATTGGAAGAATGATGGTGGCCTCATAATTGCTTAATAATGTTTGCAATCTAATGAAATATTGATTCTGTTGTTTGGATTTTATCCTTTCATACTTTAATTCTGTTTGTTTAAAATTCTTAGAAAAAGCCAGTTTGATACTTCTATTAAGATTATGCTTCTATTATATTTTGACTTTTTTAAAAGATGAGTAAGCTGTAAATATAATCCCCTCCCCCACCCTCTATTTTTGATTACATTATTTGACATTTGTAACTCTCCTATTCTCTTTAATATTGGTTTGGCAAGATTTTAATCCCTTTCTTCGATTGCCTATAATTCCCAATTATATAGAAAGTAAACCTTTCCTAATGTCCATCGATTTTCCAGAATTTGCCATATGGTGACTAAATCTCATGTGTATATGATACTGTATCAAGTTTTTCCTTCTGTTATTTTAAAGTCTTTTGTATAATTACATGAGTAAGCGCTAAATGTAGCCTCCAAAATTATTTAATTCTATTATTTGATACTTTGACATTAAGGTGCACCCCATATTTGCTTGTCGTTAATATTGGTTTGGCAAAAATGTAATCCCCTTTCCCCCATTTTATTGCCAATAATTTCTGGTTATCAAATATGTAGAACTTTTATAATATGTCTGACTTTTTAGACTCAACTATATGGTGACTAAGACTCACGCATGTTTGATACTTCTATTAACATTTTGCTTCTATTAATTTTGTTTAGCAAAAATTTCACCCGCCCTCCCCCATTTTATTGACAATAATTTCTGATCATCAAATATGTAGAGCTTTCATAACATGTCTGACTGTTCAGAATCAACTAACTATATGGTGACAAAACCTCACGCATGTACCTGCATATTTGATATTTCTTTAGCATTTTGCTTCTAAAATTTGTTGTCTTCCGTATAACATTTGTAACCCCTCAATTTTACCTTCGAAACTTTTCTATTATTTGATACTTTGACAATATGGTGCACCCCATATTCACTTCTCAGTAACATCGCAAAAATGTAACATTTTATTGATAATGATTTTTAGTTAAATCAGATGAAGAGTGTTTCTGTCAACCTTTGGAATCTTCCATATCGTGACTAATTCTCAAGCATGTACCTGCATATTTCCTACATACTTTGATGTAACATCTATGGGAGTTTTCAATTATGTGAGGTTTCTAATATCTTTTGCAATGTCAGGTCAATTATGCCTCAGCGTAAGGTATCGTAGTATCGAGTATTAGGAATCTGCGTCAGTTTTCTTTTAGTGCATCATCTCATTCCATTCTGGTTGCAAGCTGTCCAAAATACTTGAGATAGATGTCTGAAGGTTGCTGTCTTGAAATGCTTCTTAGAAAATTGTTCAAATTGTCATTTTCAATCTTTTTTCTGTTTGCAGAATTGGAGGTACATGGCAGGGTTGAGCTAAATTGTTTGATATTTTTTCAAAAAACCTAATAAAGCAAAAACCTTACCATATTAGTTAAAGGAGCACTAGACTGAAAGGGGAGGGCGCTCATTTTTGCGAATTTTACAGATATATTATCCACAACAGATTGATAAACTTCATGCCTCCATAGCCCACAGACGACTTTATCACAAAGGTCACTTGAATATTTATATTAACCAGAAAATTTCTATACCGCTCCGCTCGTGCTAGATAGGCATTCTATTTTTGGGGGATACCCCCTAAAAATATGCCTTCATTTTTTGGATTTGTGCTTTAAACAAAATATGACATGTATATTTTCTAGCCTATGACAATGTTAACAGTAATCTTTGTGATTTAAAACAATGTTAGTTGATGAAAATCAACATTATGCAACTATCATATCAAAATTTTACGTTTTCAATATTTGATAACCTTGTGCAGGGTGTATTTTTCATTTGGAAAATTCATTGGCAAAATGGCAGACATTGTTAAGTTTTTAGGCTCCATAAGACAAAACATAGCTATTCAAAATCAAAATTGTTCAAAATCTCATTTTCAATCCTTTTTCTGTTTACAGACTTAAAGGGAGATGGAAGAGTTGAGCTTAATTGTTTAAATTCCCCTAATACCATGTAATAAGCAAAAATCAAATCATTTATTAAAACAAACAATAACATATTCATGACAGTAATTTAAAGCAAAACGGTAATTCATTTGAACAACAACAATTATATCAAATTTAAAGTTGAACGTCCTCAATCTTGTGCCAGGTATATTTTTGATTTTGAAAATATCTTAGCAATAATGGCAGATGTCATCAACAATTTCGACATTTTGGGGTCAAAGATGGGGCACCCAAATGGTGGTAGAGTTAGGGTTAATGCAGTATTAAGATTAGTAAAGATGTAAAGACAGGCAGAGTCATATTGCTTATGTAGTTTTACCCTAAGTTTTATTAAAAACATCAACAAAAATTATTTTAAAATCTTTCAAAAACCATTTAAAAAGCAAAAACCAACACAAATTTATAATCTTTAGAAAATGTCAAAAAGTTGCCACTACATCTTTGTCAATATTCATCTTTTAGATCCAAATATTTTTTGCTGCAAATTTGGGATTTATGAACATGCAGACTTGTGCTTGTTTACCCATATTTTTTGTAATGCTTTGTATAAAGTTCTCGTAGTGCAAATAATTTTAACAAATAAGTTCTGAAACTTTTGTGTACCCTTCCCACCATCAACATCTATCGGTAAAAGGCATTCTAAGAAATCTTAAGATCTTAGAAACGTTTTGAGCTTCTTCCCATTATTTATCATAATTTTTGCACACATTGAAAAATACTCTAACTTGGATAAGCCATATCTTGAAAACTATATTTAGGTGTTGTTTTCAAAACTTAAAGACATGTTTTACTTTTTTCTCTCTAGGTAATTAGGAAATTCTTGCCTGAAGTGTGGGTGGAGGGGGTGGGGGGGCTACTTTAAAATTTATATATTGATTGCAATTTTAGGGCCTGCAAATTGTTTTCAAGCTGCTATTTATTTATTCTTCAGATAGCGTGAACTATTAAACCTCAACTCATTGCTTTTGTAGTCAAATATGGAGCACAGTTAGGAAAACGAGTTATTGATACATGTATATTTTTAATTGAATAGATAATAAAGCCATAAATTGAAACGGAGCACACGTGACCTGTAAACATGATCGACTACCTGTGAGCAATTTGAAATGAGATATTGAGTCTATACATGGATGCTCTTATGAAATCCATATTACCATTGTCAGATCAATAAGATCTTGTAAGGTTTCCTCCCATGAGAAAACAACCAAGTTACTTGAGTGTGATGAGATCTTATATACAGCCTCTTTAACTTCTCGGAAGATGTCACGATCTTATTTGAATTTGTCTTCTTTTTGGTGTATTACAGATGCAGATTGTGTTGTGATCAGGCGCGTTAATAAACCATTTGACTGGGGTGTTAAATATCAGATTTACCGATGGCCTCCAATTGGTATCTAATTTGGAAAAAAAAGTGTCTCTCTGTCAAAAAGTTTATAATTATAAAACGGTTTTTACCGACTTGATACTAGATTTAATTTTGACTAATCGCAAATTTTACCGACAGTTCTCAAAATTTGGGAATTAACATTCCTGATTGTGAAACTTGTTTTTTGATACAAGGTATCAGTCAAAATAATCAGTAATGAAAAATCTTAGGCAATATTGGCAATTTGCCCATTGCATCAAAATCATACCAGATTACCAAAATACTGTTATAAATTTGTTTTCAAATAAGTTTCAGAATATTCGCGGAACTACTACATGCAAAATACACACTAAATGATAGGTCATTTCTGTCTCCCAAGTTCCGTTCTTTTTATTGTGAATATATTTTGGGCCTTATAATCACAATGCAAAAATAGCAAAATAACAATATTTTCACCTGATTTTAACATAAGTAGCCTTGTAAGTTCTCAGTTTGTGATGAGATTTTAGCCTCTTTAGCTTCTTACATTTTGTTGGAAGATGTCACAATCTTATTTGGATTTGTCCAGTTCTTTTTATATAACTGATGCATATGTTGCTGATTGTATTGTGATGGCAATTGTGATAGTGTTGTGATGCAACGTAGCAGTCATGGTCAGTAAAGTAATGATTCCAGATAATGGTTTTTCAGGATCTGGTAGAAGACAATTTCTTTAGGGTGATTGTAAAGGTGCAAGGGTTGTATTTTTTACTTCAAGTTATTTCTTACCTTCCATGTTGTAAATATGCAATCTGGTCCACTGACCTGATTCTAACGCACTTCTAACCGAACTTAAAGCATAATTACCAACCCAGCCCTAACCTCCATTATACTTCTATAATTCCTCACTTAACATTACACCGATGCCTGAACGAGAGGGGAGGCGGGCTGGGATGGAAGGTAAGTATAACTCTTGTAAATACTCCTGCTATGCTTAGCGGGGTAAATTTACTTCAAGTTACATCTTACCTTCCATGCTATACATAGGCAGTCAAATAGCAACGGAGGATCGGAAGGAAGGGAGTTCAGGTTGAGCCCATACAAAAGGCTGATCCTAATACTCCCACCAGTTTAATCCTACTTAAAGGATTAGATTCCTTATCCTCTTTAGGACGAAAAGCTTCTGAATAGGAATTACTAAACAGTAGTAAATAACAACTAACTAACAGCCAAACCGAACAGGAGTAACTGAGGCAATCGTCGCATTAACCCGAGTTAGTACTTGAGAAAACATGCCAATCGAAAGAGCGTTTGGACATGATATAAACATCATAGCAGTGTTTAAGGTAACACAACGAAACTCCCGAAATTGTCCACAAGACAGAACTGGTTAGTTATTACACGATTGGGAACGAAGCGTGTGTCAGCTTATGCGAATTGATAAATTGCTGAACTGAGGAAACAATTCGTTAGAGCGCAGTTTTGCTAAAGCAAAAGTTAGCGAGGTAACACAAAACTTTGTAAAGTAGGTCAAGCAAATGCAAGGGAATAAATGTGACCTGCGTTTTCCAAATGACTGCACGAAATATCCCGTGTAAGGGGCTATGCCTTTAACCTGAGTGCAAGCCCTGGCTGTTGCATGAACAATGCCGACCGACCATTTAAAGAGATTGCTTTGGACTATCCATCATGAGACAGTGTCTTGCGACACAGTACGATGAGAAATCTGTAGCGCAAAGAAGAACGCTTATGTAATGCCGAGCATCGGTTGCGTACATTTTAAACAATTTTTCTGGTATGTCTGAAGACACAGAAAGCGGCGGTATGAGTATTGGCTAAGTGCAAAAGATTGCATATTTATAGCATGGAAGGTAAGTATAACTCTCGTGAATATCCCTGCTACGCTTAGTGGGGTAAATTTTCAAGTTTGAGCACACTCTGTATATGTGTTGCCAAATTCGTCAGACTGCTACTTGTCCTGAAGTGTGTGTGTGGGGAGGGGGAGACACTACTTCAACTATTAAAAACCAAAATCAATCTATTTAAAAAGGTAGTGAAAAGGATGGATAGTGAAGAAGGTCATTGACATTAATTTGCCAGTAGATTGCCATTTTCTACCAAAATTGAATGAAAATCACTAATTGACACAAAAATAAAGCTTTTGGGGAAATTGTCCTACTCCCCAGAAAATTTTCCATAGGCTTATGTTCTTTTCCTTTGAACACAGTGTTAGACTGGCCATTGCACCAATGGCATAAGGGCCCCTTTATCTGAGCTGTCGAGAGCCCCTCCGCTTTAGCATACCCGGGCCCTTTCCAGCTATTTGATGGCACCAAAGATCAGCTCCCAAAGCATCCCAGTCCCAACTATTTCTGAACATAAAATACTTCAAAATAAAGGTTGATCAACTGCAAAATCTGGTAGTGCAAAATAAAATAAAATTTGAAAAAGTGTATATTAAAAAAATATATCTCGGTTCTTTGATCAATAGCAGGTGATGCAAAGTAAAAAAAAATATGTATGATCTGCTCATACATGGCGTTAAAATAATCAACATTCGTAGCCGCAGGAAACATGATCGATATTTTGTTAATCTAATATCATTCAAACATTTCTGCACTTAAAAGAATTCATTTGCATAATATTTTTTGCATCAGAGCTTTTCTCAACCCTGTGAATGTGATTTGATTTTAATTTGGTAGTGGTCAATACGATTAGTTATGCTGCATGCATGCCAGGATTATCACTTGAAGGGGTACTAGATTGTGATAAAGCGGGGTAGCGACTAGTGAACGATTTGAAAGTCTTACAAAATATATTTCTCTTTATTGCCACACATGTTTTAATCTTCTGTTGTAATACTACACTGTAAGACCATTTTAAGTCCTGATTTGTGTAACCTTTTGTGTGCAAAACACAATTTACTTGTTAATGCAATTGCAAAAAACATACTGCCACTGTGGAGCATATTGTTAGTATGTTGCGACGAGGGAAAAACAATTTTTATGTATTTAAAAAATCACCTTTTACGGATCAGTATTTTCTGAGATTAAAAACAAAGATTTGAAATTCTCAACTAGCTTCTGGTAGAAAAGAGGCTCAAATAATACCTGTAGACATAAAGTTATGTTCGTATGATGCATGATGACATCATAGTCTCCTCTTCATTGTAATCCCTCATACACCCTTTATGCCTCTTTCGTAAACGTTCGGATTGATTTTGCCAGATGTAAAAAGATCGAAGCTTCCAATGTATATCCGCCAAAGGCTGCACCTGAAACCGTTTTCTGTTTGAGAGAATCTTTTTGCAAAATGTCATGAACCCCTGGCATTTTGTTATGTAATCTTTTTGACTATTATTGGACTGAGATTGATAGGTCAGTTCCGCTTTCTGGATATGGTCTGCCAGAAAAGGGATAGAAACAAATAATATTTCTTTATATTATTTTTCTTTATTTTATATTTCTTTATATGATATTTCTTTATATTATATTTCTTTATATTATATTTTATATTATATTTCTTTATATTATATTTCTTTATTTTATATTTCTTTATATTATTCTTTATATTTTTGTATTATATTTTTTTATATTATATTTCTTTATATTATATTTCTTTATATTATATTTCTTTAAATTATATTTCTTTATATTTTATTTCTTTATATTATATTTCTTTAAATTGTATTTCTTTTTTGTTTCTTTATATTATATTTCTTTATAATATATTTCTTTATATTATATTTCTTCATATTATATTTCTTTATATTATATTTCTTTATATTATATTTCTTTATATTATATTTCTTTATATTATATTTCTTTATATTATATTTCTTTATATTGAATATTATAATTGTGGTTGTACATTGCTAATATTTTATTTTATTTTTATCTCGGTGAAATTTTTTTTATCCCTTTTAACTAATTTTGGCATTTAAGTTTATTTGATCAAATACTCATTTATCATTGCCTGTTATCTTCAGAAGAAGTCGTGCTTGAATCTTTATGTAAAGTAAACAGTAATGTCTGGTCAAATGTCTGTGAATTTTTTGGGATATGTGCAAATATTTGTAAGGAATTGATTATGGCTCATGTGCATGAAAGAAGATACAAACGTTTGCTTATTCATGATGCTTCTTGGGGGGCATTGAAGTATGTATGCATCTGCCTTCCTCTACATTGGAATATGCTTATCTGCTGTACCGTAACTCATGTTTTACTGATGAGCTCACATCATGGAGGCATTGTCGAAGAGATGTGATAAACGTGATATTCTTCCTCAGTCAGATCAGCAATTTTGATGGTTCTTTCTAGTTAAAGTTCTGGAAGTTTGTGCTTATGTGTCGGAAGGGGGAGGGGGGAGGGGGGGAGGTATCATGTTAAGTTACCAAATCCCATAATACTATGTGGGGAAAGGGTGCAAGGATAGACTAAATTCAAGAATTTGACAGTGACTAAATTCAAGAATTCTATTCAGTACCTTTTTGGAGGCTGTCCCAGCTAACATCAGCCATGTTAAACTGAAAAGCAAAATGGCTGTGTATGTTTTATTAGGGTATGAGAAGGGTGTCAACCTTATTGTACAGTAGAGGGTAACTGTTTAGGAAAAAGCATTCCTTGATAAGAAGACAATTTAGTTTTATTATATGAAAATATAAACTAAAAAGATATTTTAAGAGCACTCTGAATAATTGTATATTACTGGGAAAAGCACGTGTGAGACTGTATGGCAATGTTTTCTGTACATGGTATGAAAAATCTGCCTGTCGTTGAAGAGAAATTTCTGTTAGGTAAGAAACCTTTTCATGAACAGGCGCTTGAAAAAGCTAGAGCGTTTCTGCCGGGGAATTAGTGAGTATTTGTGCCTGTGAGTTTGCGGTTGATGCTGTATAGTCGAACCTAGAGGAGTAGAATTCATTGTATAATTGTCACCATCATTGAATTGGGGTTTAAATGTAGAAAGATGGCATAATTAGAGCAAGAGGTGTTGCTGCAAGGTTTGAACATCTGGTTAGGAAGGTTCAAGTTATCCTACTCGAGTTGGCTTTCAAAGGATTGGTGTAAAGTCTAATTGAATTGTGTGATGTCATAAAGGTAAACTTCTCTGACAATTTTCATGTATTTTTTTAATGTATTTTATATTATTGAGATGGGGGTATAACATATACTCTATTAGGGTGTTTCAGCTGACGTCATGAGGTCACGTGACTTTGTTTACATCACCATTTTGTCGGGCGAGAATGATCGTCTGCTGTACACCTATTTAGACTTGCATGTCGTTATATAAGATAATTTTTGTAAGATAATTATGCCGGAATCTTGCTGTGCCGTTGGTTGCATTAAGAAAAGTGTGCGGGGGAATAAAAAGACGTTTTCTTGATTTCCATATGATCCTGATCAACTTTCAAAGTGGGTTTCTGCTGTACAACTTTCTTTCAATCTTTGGTATAGGATTTGCAGTGAGCACTTTATGCCAGGTATGTAGGCTTTGTCTGCGTATAAGGAACAATCAGATGGCGTTCACTTAAAAGTTACTCTTCGTATACCCGGTGAATATATAAAACATTAAGGAAATATGAACAAAAATCGCAGCCGCGAACAAAAACAATAAAATTCACTGAACTGGTAGGTAGGTTAGCAGGCAGTATAGTATGTTTGTTGTATATGTGATGTGACTGAGTTGTGTGAAGACGCGTGAAACGCAACGACGCTTGCCTGGCAAAATGGCTTCCAGATGAGTTTAGAGTCACACGATGAAATTCCTCTATATGAACATGCTTTGCCAATCTGTGTATGCGCCAAACAATTTTTTTATAATTTATTTTAAAATGAAAATACCTTTAAATAGATATGGAATATATTATCTTGATGGGGAAAGTGAAAAATAGGACTGTAAATGTAATGAACATAATGGGTGTAATTAAAACAGGCTGCTGGTAAATAAAAGTTGATAGTTTAGAAGAAAGTGGATTACTAAAATTTGACTTTTTGTAATACTTATTTGATACATAAAAAGGTTAAATGCATACTCTGGCTATGATTACTATTCAGGCCAGTAATTACTACTGGTTTCTATGTATGAGAGCACATGGCTCCCCCTGGACAGGACATTCCTTGACATGTTAATTTTCCAGCAGTGGTGGTACAACTGAGCAGACTGGAGCAAACGAGAGTCAAGTATGTTGCTCAAGGACACAACACAGCATTGGCGAGGGTAGTCGCACCCGACCGCAGTACCTTTCACATACAAGCATTACTCCTAAAACCACTGAGCCACTTCACCTTGTACAAAGCATATTTTGATACATATTATGACTTTTAATTAGTCTCTTTATTCACATTTGACCCGTTTTCTTTCATTTGAAACTGAAGTTTGCTTGTTATATAAAACTAAGTCAGATTTTGTCATTCAGAATTGAACAGCACATCTCATGGAAGAAAAACCTCCACTGTGAAAGTCTGAAGATGAAATCAAATCATAGTTACATGCTGATCAATGAGTGGAACATCTCTTGCTGTCTTGAAAAGATGCATCAAAACAGTGTGATCCATCTGGTCGTCATCTTTCGTAGATCGCGTTCTCATTTGAGTATGAACTTGCGATCATACCCACTGCATGCAATCAGATCTGCCGATATTTTACTGTGAAAACGCTTACCGGCTCCTCTCAGTCACTTGGATCGTGATCCTTGGAGAGGGTAGGATCATGGTCTGGAGCATGCAATCAGATCTGTCGATATTTTACTGTGAAAACACTCACCGGCTCCTCTCAGTCACTTGGATCGTGATCCTAGGAGAGGGTAGGATCATGATCTGGAGCAGGCGATCAGGTTCTCAAAACCCCTGTGTGAATGCAGATCAGTGACCTGCAATCACGTTGCTCACCCAATTTCCTGTTATGACTTGTTTATTTTACACCCACAATTAGCCTGCTCCATTTCAAGGACTTTTCAGTGACTCACCTTCTGACTTTCAGTTCACTCATGTCCCGCGATCAGACCTTCATGGCAGTGCGGTTAATGCTTCAGCATTCTAATCTAGCGTCCTGGATTCAATTCCCAGTGAGTCCCCAACTAGTACTCCACAACTGGTTAATAAAATGGCTGTGGGCGTCTTGACATAAATACTCCAATGGTGGCTTTTTGGGATGTTATAAACCTTGGTAAACCAATCAAACCAAACCAATCAGATAGAACGTCTGGAGTGAAAATACATGACATTGTTTGGCATTGAGCTGCTTTTTCATCAGGGAATCATAATCCGGAGAAAGTGAGAACGCAGTCTTAGACGCTACATTGGGAATCACTGTAAAGTAGCCATGAATTATCTTTAACCTCTGAAACTGATTGTTTTGCACTGGCTTCATTTTACACTTCAATTGTAACGTGTCAGAACTGACCTTTCTTTTCAGTAATGCACAATTTTGGCAATTTTCATCCATTATGTAACAACGTTTGGTCCATTATGTAACAATTCCATTGTGCTAACTATTGGCCCATTATGTAATGTGTATTGTGTGCCATTATGAAAAACTTTTTACTCTGGAGGTAAAAGCGTTTTGAATTTTGAATCTTTTCATAGAGGAGGATCACCCTACAACTGTGCATGCACTAAGAGTATATGCCCCCAGGAATCATTTTTGTGGGGATTTGATCATTTTGAGGAGAATCCCAGGCGCCCAAACCAGCACCAGTGGTGTCCCGTCTCATTGATTTCACTTACAAAACCTGTGTGAATGTCTTTCCAGAAGTCTAGGCTGGCGGACAAGCCCATCGGGAATATTCCCGGGGCCCCACCTACGTTGGGGCCTTCTCCATATGATATCATCGTAATATTTATACTGCACAGCTGGTCAATACACTATTTATGGTTAATTTCAGATAAAAATGGATATACTGATGTAGAGGTCAGTTGCAATACACCTGTACGCCCAGCATAGAAATTCAATATTTGACAATTAGGGGCAGACCATAATGCTATATATCATTGCATGTATCTACTATTCATGAGATATTGTGTTTGCAAGCTGATCTCAGCAAAAATACAATTAGCCCCGCCCACAAGGCATATTAATCAGATTGATTCCACGAACATCTAAAGGATAGTTAACAACAAGTTAGTGCACACAGAGTTGTCCGATGGTCCATGGTGGTTACATATTAGGCCAAAAGTTATTACATAATGCGCCATTGTTACATAATGGACAATTGTTACCATAATGGGCCTTAACACACGACCATAGATATCTGTTGTGATTCTTCTTATGAAAATACCAATGGTTTTCGAAACATCTGAGTGATTTATCAATAGCACTGGAAAAGCGAAGAGATAGTTTGGAATAGTTTGTGCAATTTAAACATTCTTTATCTCTAAACTGATCCAGTATTTAAAGGGAAAAGGGTATATACATATATTATAGCATGTAGCAAGTCAGTCTGGACTTAAGTTTCCCTCACATAGATTTCTGCATTCCTTGTTATCCTGGAGCAAAGCCCTGCTGTCCTGAGCATTTTCTTATATAAACTGTAAAACAAATTCTATTAAACAAACTGGCCAGATGTCCAGGAGGCAGACTCTGTAAAAAATTATGCCAACCATGTAAAAATTGTTAGTTGTCCAGGGTAGCTTGATGAGTGATTAGTTGATACCTGGATTTATTGAATTAGTTGATTGTGCAAACAACCTGGAAGTATAAGCATCCAAAGTGTTTGTAATTCACTTTCAAACTTGTAATTTGATGGAAATTGTAAAAACACATCAAGTTGTTTCTTCAATTACTCCAATTTGCATGTTTGCAAAATTCACATTAAGTTGCCCCAAGTAAAAAAGCTTTGCAGTCGTTAAATTTGTGTACAGAAGTCAGTCACAATTCTGATGAAAAACATGCTCAGGTGTTGATAAATTACAAGAATAATTTGCTTATTAAACAGGTATTTTCCCCAGTAGATTTCATCAGGAACAAAACTTGTGATCAATCTTGACTTCAAGATTTCTTTTTGCATAACTGCCAATTAACTATCTTATCAGGAATTTCTGGAGAATGTAAGTAGGTCACACTGTGTGTCAATACACATCTTGTTGATGTCTTAGCTTGACCCAAACTTCTTTTGTGCAAAATTGTGTAAATCTCTCTAAATCTGAAGGATGTTTATATCTGTAATTCTTGTAGGTCAATTTTGAAGAAATTCTTTTTTTTGGGGTGCCACATCTGAATGTCACTTAAATGCCATGTTGAAGTGTAGCGAGACGAGCACTGCAGCAGTTTAAAGAATAGATGAAATCTGTCGGGGATATTTCTTGACAGTTATTGCATAATTTGTAAAGATATTCTTCAAGGATGGTTTACGTCTTCGATTAACATCTTTCGATTTCAGTGTTTGAGAGTCTTTGCGTTCAGTGCTTAGATCTCTCTGGAGAGCTAACTCGCAATGGCCAACCTGAACAGAATTCATTCAAAGGATGACCTTAAGTGGAGGATAATATAAATACTTTTAGATAAGGGACAGTAAGAAGTAAACGAATAATGAAGTAAAAGAATAGTAAAGAAAATTGCCCAAAATCAGTCAGGAATAATAGAATAGTCAAGGAAATTGCCTAAAAATCAGTAAGAAGTAACAGAATAGTGAAGGAAATTGCCCAAAATCAGTAAAGAATCAAAGAATAGTGAAGAAAATTGTCCCAAAATCAGTAAGAAGTAAAAGAATAGTGTAAAGGAAATTGTCCAAAAATCAGTAAGGAATAAAAGAACGCGATTAATCGTTTTCAAGTTGTACTGAAAGTCTTGAAGTGTTGTGAGCAATTAGCAATTCATCGCTAGTCAACAGCACCAGTATGAAGTTTGCTTTCATTTAAGCAGGTAGGAGAAAGGATGAGGGTAGATTAGCCGTCAGTGCTTTAAAGTGCTTTTCTTATGAGATATTGAAAATGTCTAAAAACGACTGGTGTTGAAAGTCTACCATAAAAGTGTGACCTCACCTAAATATTTTGATTGATATACTAACACTTTTTGAGGAACAATATTTACTAGTCTGTTTACAGTTATTTCTATGCATATAATGAGGTCAGTATTATACATTTAGGCTTGGAATTTTTTGTTTTTAGATTTCTTGAGTAAACAGTATATGTGGTAAATATGTGCTCTAAAAATGCCTCCTATGTAATTGTGCTATGAATAGTACAATAATTGCAAAAGAGGGAAGCTTATGAATATGCATTATCTGCAGTAATATTATTTCTGTCATGAGTTTTAGTGGGAAGATTTTTGACACCTTTATTCAGAACAGTGGGAAATGTTATAATTAATTGCAACTCTGCATGTAGGATTGTCCAATACTTTTCTGAATGAAAGGTTTTTTTGATGATTCAACTCAACAGACCATTTTATACTGGATGACAAACAGGAAATCAAGTTACAGTACGCTCCTGTTATGTACTTTCAAAAACAGAAATCTTCAACTAACTTCTTGGAGCCTTTTTCCTTCACTATTGCACTTATTTCACATCTTGCTCTGTGGCTCTGTAATGTAAGCGACAACTCTGAGCTAATTTCAAGTGGGTTTTAATATTCGCATATCAAATGCAACCCCTTATCCAGCTATTCTATTTACTCATGTCTTTTAATGCTTGACGCGCAAGAGGGATCATAGAAACTTATCGTTTGTGTAATTCTTCTTGCGTCAACCTTAAAACTGGAATATGAGTAGGAGGATCAGATCAGGTG
This sequence comes from Chiridota heheva, assembly GCA_020152595.1. Classification (NCBI taxonomy): domain Eukaryota; kingdom Metazoa; phylum Echinodermata; class Holothuroidea; order Apodida; family Chiridotidae; genus Chiridota; species Chiridota heheva. The sequence goes on along the minus strand of JAIGNY010003388.1, from coordinate 78,450 downwards.
ACACTGCTGCGTAAATGGTTTGCATACTAAGTTTCTCAGCCCAGATGTTGACACGCTCTTTACGGCCTTTTTGGGTTGCTTGTTTGAATTACTTACAGACATACAGATTACTCGAACTTTTGTCGGCTAGAATTTTGAAATAGCATTTGAAAATCGTGGAGATACAAGCTTCTGCCAAAATTGATCAAAGATCTGGAATTTTGAGAATTTCAAATAATAAAAAAAATGGCTGTATAATGATGCATAAACATGTACTAGGTACTCGAAGAGGAAGCATCAGTTGGGTTGTTTGAAGATCTATTTCAATCTTTGAAAATTGAATGATAATTAACCTTTTTTTACATTTACGTGAATTTCCTTGTCTTAGTTCCAAGAAATTATGCACAAATATTTCATATCATTGGTTGATTAGCTCTCCGTAAATCTGTTGTTTTTTGATGATATGCCCTTCTATGTAGGAAGGAACTTCTTTTTCTATAGAGCTGAGAGTTTCAATCTTTTTATTCACAATTACCTTGATTCAGAAGGGTAAGTGCAGATTTCCAGGCACTGAAATTAAGACCTTCAGTTTTCTGAAGAAATTTACTCTTTTTTTTTCACAAACGGGCTTTGTGACTGGCGGCTAACCCACCCTCATCCTTTCTCCTACCTGCTTGAATGAAAGCAAACTTCATACTAGTGCTTTTAAAAAGGCGAAATCGTCATATGTGCACAATATTTATAATTCCTTTCAAATTTGTTGATTGGTTGAAATTTTACCATGCGATTCGTTGTCTCTTATTGCAAGGTATATAATTATTTAAAACGCTGTGAAGGTCACGACACGAGATAACCCAGTAGGTTACGGCGATTGCAAGTAATTTTTTTTCTTTCTTATCAACTGTCGTGAGTTGAGCACCGGTAGAATCGTTTATTGCGACTTTTGCTTCCATCTTCTTCTTTTTTTTCTCAGTAATTTTCATTTGGTGACTATTATTGTAGTATTATAATACTATTCTTTCGCTTTCTGACAAACGCATTGAAAAAACAAACAAGTTTTTCGTCACAGTAACGTAATGCGCTGTGTATGTAACTCGGCACACACAACCTACATGCTAGTGTCTGTTCTCTTTTAACTCCATGTACAAACAGACAGTAAATCGGATCTTGCGTCCACAACCGGAAGTGACGTCAAAATATCGCATTCCCCAATTTGAATGAGACGAGCCTTCCTCTTTAACGATTAGTGATGAATTGCTAATTGCTCACAACACTTCAAAACTTTCAGTACTTCTTTAAAGCGATTAATCGCGAGCATACTATATGGGTGGCCTAATGTATGAGCTAGGACCCACTATATGGGTGGCCTAGTGTTTGAGCTAGGACCCTGATCAGCTGTAAATTCAATTAATTGGTGAGGCTCTTTAAAAACTAACATGTTTTTGTAACAGCAGCTGTCAGCTTCGGGAGGTGACACTTTAGTAGTGCTACATGTAAGTAAGACCAAAAATCGGCAACATTTCTTCCTGATATTTTATTTCTACACCTGTTTGAAGGTCATCTACATCCAGGATCTTTATATTTAGTTAGTTCTATCATCCTAAGGGATAGTTTTAAGACATGATATGGGCATTTGGTGAGATTTTTGGTCTAATTGTTTTCCGAAATTGCATGGTCTCTTCATGTGGGAGCTGGTGTTCTACAAAAATTTCATTGAACACATAAAAGATTGATTTTTGTACCAAATTTTGGGTGAAGATTGGTTGCGATTAATTGCTAAATGCACACAAATTTTGGCGATTAAATATTTAGTGAATTAATTGTAAATCTACAGCACTACTTAAAACAAATGTTCTTAAAGCACTTTCAATCAAGTTTTAGCTGGAATTGATGTTTATTACGGTCATCATAAATGCACTAAAATATAAATATTGGAAAAATTACATCAAAATCTTGTTGCCTTCTGCTGATACTAACACCACACCAATTGTGTGCTTCATTAGTGCTTTATTTCAATTAATTTGCCTGAGTTCTTTAGACGGAAGACGAGAGTATGCTCTCTCAGAAAAGCAATTCAAGCTAGTATTATAGGTGTCAACTGCACTTACAGATAAACAGCATAGGCAAATGATGCTGTAGGCAAATGATGCTGTAGGCAAATGAAGCCACATCATTTGAAGATTTTTAACACACGATCGACACATATATACCATCAAACTTGACTCGTTTCCAGGTGGTAAAGATGCATCACATAATTAGTCTCGTTCTGGAAGATTTCAAATTCTTAAATCCGATCAGATTTTCGTTTTGTATTTCGCTTGCTGCTTAATGACGTCCATGACATATTCTCGACTGATAAAAATGTGCATGATATGAATAGATTTAAATAAAAAAACAGAAATTTGCATTTGTTTGAAAATATAGTTTTGATTTAATAGTTGTTGTTTTTTTTATTTGTTTTTTAATATAATAGTCGATAGTCAGAGATATTACAGATAGACAGCATAGTTTACAGATAGACAGCACAAGCAAGTGAATCAGTGGTGTATTCAGCTTTCGGTGCCAGAGGGGTCAAACGGTAATTATTGAAAGTAGTCTAAATCGAAAGGGGGAAAACTGCCTGTGGTAGGATTTCACTTCCTGGGCATGCTTTCTCCTTGGTTGCGAGGTAAAATTTGTTGATAATTATTAACATTAAAAATGCAGGTAAATTTGGTCAAATTATTGGAAATTTTGGTAAAATCATGGGAAATTTTGGTAAAAGTATTGGGAAATTTTGGTAAAAGTATTGGGAATTTTGATAAAATTATTGGAAATTTTGGTAAAAGTATTGGAAATTTTCGTCAAATTATTGGGAATTTTGGTAAAATCTGGAAACATTTTCTGAAAATAAATAAAAATTCAAAATTGAAGAGAATTTCCTAACATCCAATATATATATATATATATATATATATATATATATATATATATATATATATATATATATATATATATATATATATATATATATATATATATATATATATATATATATATATATATATATATATATATATACATACATATATACATACATACATACATACATACATACATACATACATGTATATATATATATATATGCTACAAAATGAAAGAAATTGAAGAAAATTTCAAGATAAAGAAGAAAATTGAAGAAAATTTTCCAAAACTTAATTGAAATTTAGGTTGATATTTAACCTTATATATTAACTTTTTACACTTAATTTACAGAATATATACTATAGCATTTTGTTCACTGGTATATCACACTACTACATTTTACTTACGGAATTCTGCTGAGGAGGAGGGAGTTGCTTTCCCTGACCTCCCCCTGACCTCCCCCTGAAGTGAATGAACATCATTTGTCAGATTAAAGTGTTTTAACATACTGTTTATACAATCAAACTTGACTCGTTTGAAGACGGTAAAGATGCATATCATAATTATTCTTATTCTGGAAAATTTCAAATTCAAAGGATTAGTTTAGTGGTCAAGCATGTTATCTTTTGTTAAAGAGGACTTCAAAATAAAGAAAATGTTGAAAAATCTTATTATGTTAAGGAGATATTCAAGTTTAAAGCTCCTGTCTTATCGGTGTAAAAGTGACTGGTGTAGCAAGTCTACTATGGAAAGTTGGCATCTTCATCCTCACATTCTTAACAATTGTTAATGTATTTTGAAGAAAGCTTATTTAAATTTCTTACCATTTGAATTTCCTCTAACTTCCTGCAGGTGGCATAATAAAAATACCCTTACTAGATACAGTTTTACTACTTCTTTGACATCCCATGGTTTTTAAGCCTCAAATTTGCAGGACAAAATATGATAGAATAATAAGCTTAGGCGATATATTGATATATTTTGATATTGACCCATATTGATATGGCTGATATTTAGTTCAAGGCTCATTTCGATATATCGATGTTAGGTTCATCAATGATGATGGACAATATTTCGATATTGACCCATATCGATATGTCCGATATTGAGTTTAAGGGTCATATCAATATTATGTTCGTCAACGATAATACACCATACATGGACTACTAAACAGGTAACATGACTATCAAACATTCAAGTATTTTTCATTAAGCAGCCACAAAAAGTTAATCAATTTTATTTATATCAAAGTTTCAGGCAGTTATGATAAGACATGAATAAAACATCAATATTGTGAGAACCATTACCCAAAAAACGTTCCATGACAAAAAACAACTTGACTCCTGGGTGTACTGAAGTAGAAAGGCATTGCACAATCCCTAATTTCATACTTGATGACTTTGGATGTTCAGACTACAAAAATCATAAGATTTTGAATCCTCAAATATATTGTTAAAATTCCTCAAATGGAAAACTGAATCTGTTTTTTATTTTATATTTTATTTTATTAAACAGTCATTAATTGACAAATCATTGACAAAAAACTGAGGTTTTTCTCATTATTTTGTTTGTTCAGAAAGTCTTAAAGTGACAGACCAGGCCTTACAGATCGATCATATACTGTATACTATTAACTTTAAACACAGTAACTACTGTACTATGCTGCGTACACAGTGATATGATGCCACTTAATTTTTTCCGAGTGACTGGACTCCTGCGATCATAAAAGCAGATTAGAAATTGGATATTTTATTTTATCTATAATGGACTTCTGAATGTCTAGAAGTCCATAAATTGCTACCAAAATAACGCCTTTTCAGTAGTACCAGGGATCTGTTATTTGGCCCAAATAACAGATCCCTGGTAGGATATTCTTGAGAAGTGAGTGAGATCAGGGAGAAGACAACTCCCTGGTGAGATACGGAATCTAAAGAAGAATTGGAGCTGTTTATTTTGTAAGGCATAAAGCAGTACCAGTTCCACAACAATTTTATTTTTTTAATCTTATTCTGAGGCGTAAACAAAGGAACCATATAAAGAACAATTTTAAAGCATAACGGGTGTTTATTTGAAGATCTATGTATATGCAATGGAGTAATTTTTGTTTGTACCACAATTTTTACTTAGACTTTTTTTGCGTTGATACAAGATTACTTTGCACAGAACAATAATTGTACGTATGTGATATAATTTGCATATCGATATTTTGATAATATCGATATTTTTTAAACAATATATGGATATTGCATAATGATCAATATATCCCAAGCTTATAGAATATATATATATAGACTTGAGGAATCTGAAGCTATGACATCACAACTAGTCTGATTTCAGTCATTTCTACAGATTTCTATTTTGTATTTCACTTGCTGCTTATGACGTGCACGCTACAAATAAATTAAAATGAAAAACATTAATTTGCAAAATATAATTGATTAAATAGTTTGTTTTTGTTTCTGTGTGAATATGATAGTTGATTATCAGTAGAGATATTACATCATTCACATATGAGGAAACAGGTGGATAATAATAAATGAAATAGTTTAAATAAAAATTATGATATCTTGGTTTTTGAGAAGTTGTATTTCTTATGGTTTAACAACTCATTGTCAGTTGATGTGCTACAAAAAATAAAACAAAAAACAATTTCTTGCTTTGTATTGTATATTGTAAATAGTATGCATCATTTGAAATAACGTAATAGATCATTTTGTTACCCTGGGGACTAGGTTGCCTTAGAAACTACTGTAATCCATATGTTAAGGTAGAGCATGGAGTTAAAAGAGAATCATCACAAATCCTAACTTAAGATTCACAAATTGTCAGTTGTATTTTGTATTAAACTTAGAAGAAACGGTGACAAAAAGGACAGCAAATTTTCAGGACTTTTATGGATTGATTTTTCCGAATAGAAAAAGACAGTATTTACTTTATTAATAAGACTGCAAAGATGACAAATTAACTGTCTTTTATTATTCCATTTTAGGGGATTTTTGACAACTTTAAATGTAAGTTATTAATAGGGGCTTTTAGAAGGGTTTTCATGCCATTTTATATTAAGTTTGTTTTGTATCAGTTAATTTTTGTTAGGTTATACAGTTTATGGGTATTGATTTTGACCATATTGCTTTAAAAACGGCAACTTGAAATTTCTTATCTTTTGAAATTCAAAACCCTAGCTGAAGTTACTGTGAATTGAAAGAAATGAAAGTGACTGTCGTTTTATTTGGAAAAGTGCATGTACAGGTATTAAAGCTTACTGAAATTACGAATCATCCAAACATTTGATATTATGTAATCTCATTGAAGAACCTGTACTGTACTATTATGTACTGTACTGTACTGTACTATTATGTACTGTACTGTACTGTACTATTATGTACTGTACTGTACTATTATGTACTGTACTGTACTATTATGTACTGTACTGTACTATTGTGTACAGTAACTATTGTGTACTGTATTACACTATTATGTACTTACTGTATTGTACTGTATTGTACCAGGGAGTTGGCATTAGATAATGCCAACTCCCTGGTTATACTGCTATGCACTAATGTACTATCATGTGCTATATTATCATGTACTGTATTATCATGTTCTGAATTGCACTATCATGTACTGAACTGGACTAGTTTTTACTGGACTGTACTATCACGAACTGGACTAGTGTTTACAGGACTGTACTATCATGTACTGAATTGCACTATCATGTACTTGACTACACGATCATGTACTGGACTACTATCCTGCACACACGCATGCTATATTGTTATGTACTAGACTACTATTGTATACCAGACCGTACTATCATGTGCTGGACTGCACTATCATGTACTGGACTGCACTATCATGTACTGGACTGTGCTATCATGTACTGGGCTGTACTATCATGTACTGAATTGCACTATCATGTACTGAACTGGACTAGTGTTTACTGGACTGTACTATCACGAACTGGACTAGTGTTTACAGGACTGTACTATCATGTTCTGAATTGCACTATCATGTACTTGACTACACGATCATGTATTTTTTTTTTTTTTAAGTGTGCGATATGTACTATCCTGCACACATGCATGCTATATTATCATGTACTGGACTACTATTATATACCAGACCGTACTATCATGTGCTGAAGTGCACTATCATGTACTGGACTGTGCTATCATGTACTGGGCTGTACTATCATGTACTGGACTACTATTATATACCAGACCGTACTATCATGTGCTGAACTGCACTATCATGTACTGGACTGTGCTGTAATGTACTGAGCTGTACTATCATGTATAAGATTTTGCAATGCTTTCTTCACCATTTTGTTTCTTTTAAAGTCCTCTTTCATATAAGATGGACATGCTTGACCCCTGAACTAATCCATTAAGTTAAAAACAGTACCAGTGTTGTGTTGAAAAGACTGATATCACACTAATAGAGCAATCACAACCTCACATTCCCCACAAGTCTTTGAGTACGCAATTGAAATACTTGTGTGGATGGCTAGGACTGGAGTAGCAACAGTTTAATCAAAATATCTGATTCTAGATTTTCCATTTTGGATCACTTTCTTTATTTTTCATAATTCAGAATGTTTCATTTCTGAAGAACAAAACTTGTCTCATGTAATATATTCCACTGTACTTATCAGTCTCAAGTTTCTGATATGCGCAAGGCAGCCCTTTTGTATTTCTCAGAGAACGCTTTGAAGTGTTTCTAGATGGATACTGAACCACTTGAGTATTCCTTGCTATTTTTACTTTTAATTTGCCTGTCGGAAATAAATAGTGTAGTTAACAGCTTTACACCATGAGTTACTTATATTACTCATGGTTATTAGAATTGATTGTGAGTGTATTGCAAGATATCTAGTTTCATTCTACCATTGTCTTATCTGAGATGCAGTTGTTCATTTCTCTGTAATATTTGTGCAAAACAATTTTTGTTTCTGATGCAATAGCATCAGGAACTTCCCGCGGTCATGATTGGGTATGTGTATGTTTGTGATGGTCAGCTTGTAAACGTGATATCTCAAGAACGATGCACTGGGTTTCTGTCATATTTGGTACACAGATATCCCATTGGTCTGGAAATGTGCCCTATTGTTTGTGGTGATGATGTCATGCAAATCAATAAGTGGGCAGGGCTTAATGTAAAAATCTTGAAATGCTTGAGTTTTAACAACAACATATCAGTTGTTTCATATGTGGTATAATTATGATGTTTGTTAGTGTGTTCTTGTTCATTGTATAAAAACGTTGAATCTCATTAACATGCATATTGCATGGGCTTAATATGATTTTGTTGAAAAGAACTTATAAACACTATATCTCAAGAACGATAAACTGGATTCATATCATATTTGATAGCTCATAATCTGCAGATGTGCCCTAATCTTTTGGTGGTGACTTCATGCATATTAAGAAGTGGGTGGGGCTTAAAGTGAAAAATTTGAAAAAGTAATCAATGAGCAACAGTATGTCCTTTTTGTGTCATACTGGGCTTGATGATTTTGTTGGATATTGTGTACATGCTTATGTTATCAACAGATGTCATTAATGTGCATGGTGGACGTGGCTTAGTTTAAAATTGCAATGTTGTAAACACCATACTGTATCTCATTAACTATATATCAGATTTATGCTATATGTGGCACACAAATGGGTCATGGTCTGTACATATATTCTAATGCTGTAGTAGTGATGTCCTGAATATTATTGAGTAAGCAATGCTTACCAAATAATTCCTGAAATTTGATTAATGAGAAACCGTTTTTACATCATACTTGCTTTAATAATGTTGTTAATTATTGTGCAAATGCTAATGTTTTCAACATTTGTATTGATCTACATCGTGGGTGTGGTGTGACCTATTGATAAATATCCTGGAACAAATATTTTGCATGATATGCAATGACATGTCAGTTAATACAAATTTTGCAAATCAATCAGCATATGAAAAACAAAATCATCGGAATCAAAAAACCTTTGGGTCTGGTTTAGAGATGTTCGGATTTCTCTGATTCATGAACCCATCATGTTTTTTGTTTTTATCCAAATCATAATCAATAGCCACACAATTTCAAAAAATCCCAAACACAGTCGGTATGGTTTTGTGGTCAAATTTGGTTCAAATTGCTTTGATAGGAGCCCTATCCATTTTGTTTTAAAGGACTATGGAGACGTAGTTTCTATATTGATTGAAAGTCTATTGTAGTTTGGCTAAATTTTGAATTTTTGTATTTTGAAAATTCCAATTTAAGTTTTTGAATTATGGCTAATCAAAGTTTTGTCAGTTTTTAATTCATGCCAAATTTGTTATGTATGGTTGGGCAGACAGCTTAAAATCTTTATGTAATTCTTCAAAACATTTGTCTAATTCTCAGTCACTGAGAATGATGGAAAAGGCTAGAATTTGATTGGGGATGTGGCAATTTTAGGCTCAAAAACCTTTGGTTAGAATTTGCTGTACCACTTCAAAGAATTAGGATAGGCATTTAGAAAACAAAAGATTTAGAAAAGAAGATACCAAGGTCATTGTGTTCATCACAGAATTTGCATAAAATATGCAAATTGATGCATGATATTTAAAAAGGCTGTGAAATAGTAAATCGCAAGTGGTTATCCGTTTTGTTACTATGATGGTTGTTCATAGACTTGAAAGCATTTGAGCTAATATTGCCTCTACATATACATACCTTAAGGAGCAAAAAACAATTCTCAAATTTGTTTTAGAAGAGAGTGTTTAGGTATTCCATGAAACACATGTAGTGCAAGTCTTATATATTATGTAAAATTTGTGCAGTGTTTATCTTATGAAACAAACAACTTCTATGAAGCTCTGAGCTATTTAAGAGCTTTAAGGAAGGAACTTTTCTTTCCAAATAATCTTAATTATTAGCGTGATAGCTGTTTGGATACCTTTAAGCCTACCCTGCATAATTTATGTATGTTTTTTAATATTTTATTTATGATACATTTGGTGGGAAAGTAAAGCAAGGATTATGCAACAGAACTAGAAAGAAACTACTTTTTGGTTGTTGTTTTTGTTGCTGAATGATATTGATTTAAAGAGCTCAAAATGAGAATTTGAATAAGGAGAAATGTTCTTATTGGCTAAATCTTTGTTACCAAATTTAGGATTTAAAGGATTGCTTGAGAGAATAAACATTACTATTTCTATTTTTCTAAGAAACTTTTGGTCATGACAGCTATTGAGTATTCTTTACTAAGTGGAAATATTCTTTTATAATTTCTTCATTTGGTTAATCACAGTTTGTTCACTAAATTGTTTTCATATTCTCCTGACATATCCACAAAATACACAAAGATTACGATAATTGGATGTCAACTAGTCTAGTGTTCCAACGATAATCGGCTTATCAGGCCGATTATGGCTAATCGACTGCATAATCAGGATTGGTGAAATGCCCATGCATTTGCCAATCTGATAATTGCAATTATTTTCATCAATTTATTATTCTTTAAAGTCATTTATTTCTTTTTCAAACTTTAAAAGATGACAAGCTGAGAAATAAAAAAGCAAAAATATAATGTTTGATGATGAAAAATGTATTTTTTTCTTTTAGTTTTCAACATGTATTTGCTTCATTATTATCTTATACCTCCATGTTGATTTAATTATTTATGATCACTTGCACTCCCCACAGCATTTTTATCATGATTAGTACTATCCAAAAAAAAAAATCGGATTGCATCGGGCCGATTATGACAAATATGATCGGTATTCGGCAGAACCCATTACAGTGTATTCCTTGGAACACTAATCTACCCTGGTCATTTCTTGTCAATTAGATAAAAATTAAACTTAAAAAACTTGTGAAATAAATACTATTTTTGAACTTTTTTTTTCTTCACCATGTTGTTTTGTAAGATCCTCCTTTATAATTATAAGATGACCACAGAGACAACAATTTTGTATCATTATTCTTTTGTAAGTTTGTCCAAAAAGACAAAATATTCATCATCAGAAGATGTGTGACTAAGGTTGAATGAGATTATCATGAAGGCAAATCTTATCAGGCATCAAATTATGCAAAATTCTTTTATGAATCAGCGGCCCAGATTGCAGAAGGATGCCAAGAGTTGCATCAAGTGTTTGGTCTGTCTCCTTGTGATGTACATAAGAGGATACTCAGAAATTGGGGTGCAATGTGCGAACGACCTACTTTGATATAGTGCTGTCACGATACGGCTGTATTACGTATTGATTATCGTGGAGAAAAGTATCGCCATATATTGGTATATAGCGATAATTTTCAAGAAAACTTGACTCACAAGTCACAACACATTGTTAATATCAGTAATTCTTCTATACTTATGTATGCATATGAATGATGAACACAAGATCCAGAAACAACAATGATTTCCATCTAGCAGACGACATGATCGCATGACTATTACATTCTAGATTTCATCACACATCACATGCACATGTTTGGTAATTCAGCCAATGAATTTCAATCATGAATCAAAATTTTGATGATGAATCATGGAAGTGAGAGGCATTTTCTGGGCCAATTTTTTGTTCTTTCTGTCAACTTACATTGGAGTGGGGCAAAGGAGCACGATTTTTAATTAGTTTTTTTATGTTATGATAGTTTTGATGTTTTTAATGTTCATTCAGAACATGGCACATTTGACTCCTGACTGTTGCAGTGCCGTTAAACATCAACAAACCATTCAGGAATGACTATGGCCTAAACTTGCGTTTCAACATAACATAACATTAGTACCATAACATTCGAACTAACCTAGGCTAGTTTCGGGAAATGTTCTTAGTTCTGTATTAGTTTTTGGTTCCGATGCGATCAGCAATAGGAACCTTTGCGGTCATGATGGCGTGTCTGGTTCTGATGCGATCAGCATTAGGAACCTTTGTGGTCATGATGGTGTATGTATGTGTGGGTGTGTGTGTGGGTGTGTGTGCATTTGTGAGTGACATTAGCTCGTGAACACAATATCTCAAGAACGGTACACCAGATTTATATCACAGATAGCCCAAGGTCTGTAGATGTGCTTTATTGTTTTTGGTGTTGATGTCTTTCATATTAATGATTAGACAGGCTTAATGTTAAAATCTTAAAATGTTCATATTTAATAACCTCCTGTCTGTTTTGTTTTATATTTATTGTAATTATGTTGTTAGCTAGTGTCTACATGTTCATAGTACAAAAATGTTTAATTTCATTAATATATATATATAGTGGGCGAGGCTTAACATTATTTTGTAAAAAAGAGCTTGTAAATACAATATCTCAAGAAGTATATATGGGATTCAGTTCATATGTGTGCACAAATAGCCCATGGTCCGCAGATGTGTCCTATTGTTTTTGGTGGCGATGTCATGCATATAAATGAGTAGGCGGGGCTTAATAGTAAAATCTTAAATTATTCATGTTTTAACAACTGTATGTCTGTTTTGTTTCATAATTAAAATAATTATGTTGTTAGCCAGTGTATACAGGTTAATGTAATACTAATGTTTGAGTTTAATTCATCGTGAAGTTCCTTTCTTGTGAGTACTGCTGTTTGGTTGTCAATGTAACATTGAGCCCATTGTGTTATGACATTTATTATACAATAGTTCAAACTTAATCGTATTCCACGCGTCGGAACCTCAAAACCTTTGGTTTTCTGGTTTGTATCACGATATGTGTTGAGAGGCATATTTTGTGTCCTGGGAAAAGAGATATCACGATAATCGACATATCATTACAGCACTACTTTGATATAGCGTTAAAATTCTGGCTTTAAAGGTTGGGTAAAGTTGCAGTTACAGTGTTACTTTGAACCAATCTGTCAAGATCTAACAGTTTTCTACAAGATTGATGAAGTCAGGTCTAGGATGGCCAAATGTTTTTATAGATTTTAATTTTGTATAATATCTCAAAGAAGTAACACATTTGATATACAGTCATTTTCACTTCTGTTTTCCATGATTTCCATTTCTTGTGATCAGAAGAAGAGAGTGGGGGGGGGGGGCGGGTTGAAGGACAAGGACATTTTTTTCACTCCACTTTAAACCTATTTTTTACCAGTATCCCCTGCCCCACACCCCCTGCCCCACACACCCTCTCTCTACTTTTGTTTTTTTTTTTTACTCCTGCACTTCCTCTCTTAATTAGCTTTCTGGCTTTTAGTTCCTGTGTGTCTCTCAATCTCCCTCTGTTTTCTTTTCTTCCTACCTCTGAAATAATCTAATCTCTCAGGCACAATTTGACCCTCGCTGTCATGGTGCTGTTAAGCGGTTATCAAACAAACCACCCACACACGCATATTTTGTGGAAGAGCTCTGAATTTCATACTGGATGTGCTAAATCTTATGCCCTTTATTGCCTCACATTGAACAAGGCGATAAAAAAGATAAATGTAAAAACCACAAGACACAAGAGGAACCAACCAGGAAAATACAGTGTATTTCTATTGATTTTTGAAAAAGCATGACAGGTTGAATAGATAGAATGTTGTGGTGGGGTTGCATCATTATTGTTTAAAGATGCGTGGTGATTGGATAGCATTGCTGTATGATTCAGCGACCTTTTTTTAAGTCACAGCATATACTTAACATTATTGCTGTGTTCAGTGTCATGGGTTAGGGATGTTAAAGGAATATTTCCATGTTGTTTTTTGTGTGTAAAATTCTATTTGAAAGAGCATACTTTAAGAGTCAATTTGTTACAAAAATCAGGTTGATATCATATCCCGTTTAGGAGATATGGATTTTTAAATATATCCTCATTGCATTTTAAAGTTTTTGTACAGTATGATGAATTCGTGTTCGATGATGTCATACAGACAATTCCATTGCAAATGTTTATGTTTTTCTTTGAACATTAATTGGTTGTTTCTGTATGATTAGAAACAATTTTCCAAAAGTTTTTGATGTAGGGTATATCTGGCAATGTATATAAATGCCTAAATTTCTTCAATTTATTTTTCTAGCAGGTTTTACTAATAAAAAGGATGATAGATTTTTATGAAACTCTACAACTTTGTGGGATGTCATACTGAGCCTTTTCCTATTCATTTATTCGTATTTGTTTTGTGAACCTTCAAATTTAAATATCTCCTGGTAGGAATAAATAACATAACATATCGGCATAATTATTGTACTTAATTGTTTCTAAAAACTTTCTCTTTCTTTATGAAGTGTTATGCAAAAACATGGGAATATTACTTCCTTTAATTTCTCTAATTCTAAGGGACCACCATTATGAGTAGAATGTAGTGAAATTCAGTTAAAGGAGCACTGGACTGAAATGTGAGAGCGCATTACTCTGGAGTCTCAAGAATATTCTAATACACTTTTCTTACTTGTGAGAGTACCGATAATCTTTAGTATGAAATTATTGATGTGAAAATCAACTATAATTATTTGTATTGAATACTTAATTTATTTTTCATAAGTATTGAAAATAGCTAAATGAGACATTTTATTTTAAAAATTCCCATTTATTAGAAAAACAATATCCCTCATTTTTTGACACAAGTGCTCCTTTAAGAGAGTGTAGAATGATCTAAAGGGTGCAGTGGCTCAGCGGTTAAAGAGTCATGCTTGTATTCGAAAGGTACCGGGTTCGATTTCTATATTAAACGCTGCATTGTGTCCTAAAGCAAGACACTTTACTTGCTTTCAGTCCACTCAACTGTGAAATGAGTACCAGCACTGCTGGGGAGTTAATTTGCAATGGACTGGGGGAGTCATGTACTCTCATCCGCTTGCGCCATTGAAACCAGGGATAATCACTGGCAATATGAGCCTGATGGCTCGCGTGAATTTAGCTTCTTATTTTTTTTAGAAATATCTAAAGAGAAAGTTAAGTTTGAATCAAGATTTTAGTCTGGGAATTGCATATGAGTAGAATGTAATGGTTCGTTTATCAGAAGAAGAATGTGCCTCTCTAGTGTTATTTTGTTTATTTTTCGGTTTGACATTTGATTTAGGTTTAAACTTTCACGTAGATCATTTGAAAGCACCTGTCTGTCTTTTTCTGGCTAGACAGTCAGAACATGAAGATATTGCCTGTTTTATCTTCTCAAGAATTGATTTCTTTTGGAATTAATTGTTCTCATAGATGATTAATTTACCTTTAAATGTCTTTCTTTTGTTTTCTCAGGTGCGTGACAGTGACCCCAAAGACCCGTACAGTCAGAGAGTGGTTCAGCTGGTGGACGACTTCAAGGTGTCTGGTGCAAATGGAACACGTATCCTTTCAAGGTCATGACTAGCATGTAATGTCAGAAATAGTATTGCGTGCTTCGTGGTTCCTCTCGGAATCACTTGACCTCCTGTCATATTCTTCTTGTTTTTTTGGAGAGGGGGTGCTTTTGGGGTTTTGAATTTTTTTGAAAAAGAGAATCAATCCATCCAATGAAATGTGTGTTTTGTTGTTCCTTGCAAGGCACATGAATTACAATCAATAAATATCAATCGATCTATGGAATGATTGCATAATGTCAACATCCAACCAGACTCACTGATACATGCTTTTTGTTTCCTCTCATCAGCCACATCAATGTCTGAATTTTACTTTTCTGGGGTTTTTTTTGGGTTTTTTCTTCAAAAAAAATGGAATATAAAATCAATCAATCTCTCCAGTGAATTCATAGAGTGTAAATATTTCACCACACTCATTGATTCATACATCACAGGTTTTACTGCTAAATTTTGATCAACACTAACCCTTACTCTACCACGCAGCGATAATATCGCCGTTTTCAAACTTCCTTTTTCTAAAAATAAAATCGTGTGACCTTACCAAAATCCTAAAGGGGTGCGAATAGTTTCATTGCAAAGATCTCAGAAAGATCTATAGTTTTTTATTTTTTTTTGGAAGGAGGGGGAAGGGGAGGGGGGGGTGTGGGGAAGGAGTCTAATTCTCAATTTTTTGGTAAATTTTGTCCAAACATTAAGAAAATTTACTTTTTGTTTAAAATGTTCCAAAAAATAAAATGCATATTTTTGCAAAAGTGACAAAAATTGCTTGGAAAATAAATTAAGATTGGATTTTTTTTTTTTTAGATATATATATAATATGTAGACAAGTGATATTGCCCAATTCTAATCAAATTTTTCTCATACCTTTTTAATTTTAAATTTAAGACAATTATTTAATTATTTGTAAAATATGTAAAATGTTGTGATTTTCGGTGATTTTTTGACCAATGTTGTTAAAAATCGTGTAATTCACCCCTATATCTTAATGAAAAGTTTAAAACACCATTCTGTGGCAAAAACAATGTGCTTTCACATGGATTGCTGCAATAAACGACATACCCCCTTGATCGTTCCTAACAAGGTGTTATAGCAATGTCACTAGAGTTATTTTTAGATTGTTTGACATTTACGGTGAGACAGAAGAACGTGCATCCCGAATCTTGTTTCAATGTGAAACTGAGCATGAGGTAGAGTCAGAAGGTTTATCGACAGTGATGGAGATCTTTTGGTACCTGGACCCAACCCAGATGAGGCCCAGGGAATATCAGAACCAGCTGAAATGGATAGCGTGCTTTTTCAAATTTCTGAAATCATGAGTGCATTTTTCAAACTTCATGCTTACTAATGTTATGCATAGGCATAGTTAGTGCACACCACTTGCAAAATGAAATACTATATTTTAGCTGGGATTATTAACTTGTAAGGATTGTAAACAAGTAAATGGGTCACTAAAATCAGACATGATAAACATGAATTGTCCTTTTTATAGTAATTTTAGATGAAACTTGACAGAGCAACCCCTACCTAATTCGTAGTGCAACAGTGCCCATGTACCTATTTCACAAAATCTCAATTACGTGTTGTGAGGTTGTGGCGCAGTTGAGTAGGATTAAAATTTTAAGGGGAAAGGGTCCCATGTTGGGGGAAAGAGACCCATGGTGGAGGTCAAGCAGTCCCATTTAGGAGGAAATCCTTTCCTTTGAAGGAATTTGGATCTTGGAAGGGTGGCATATTTTTTTGGGATGGCATTACCCCTGGTCCCCCATCCCAATATTAAAAGCCAGACCCCCCCCCCCCCTCCCCCCTTCCTCCTGTACTTCCTTGGAAACAGTTGAAATTGTATTTTTCATAAGTATTTTCCTGTAGTTGGACAAATTTGTTGACATTTCATATGTGGTACCAACTGTCAGTTAAGGATACCAAGTTTGGCAACAGTCAACATGATTACTGATTCTCTGAACCTTTTTTGAGTACCTTTTCACTCAGAATTCCTAGTGGATTCAACAGAAGTAAGTTTCTACAAGACATTCAGCATAACCTTAATAAATATAAGTATTTTCAAAGCTTCCAATCGCTGAAATTGGGTCATAAACTGAAAATTTCAAGTCTGTGCATAATATGTGAGGTAAATTAGCTAATTTACATATCATTTGCATAACATTTTTATTGAAATAATGGTGTAAACATTTCCTTTTATATTATATTAGTTTTGTGCATCATTGAAAGGAGCAATGCATGTTTATGGGAAAGTATTGTGCCAAATCCTATCAGATAGATTATTGGCAAAATCAGAGGTAAATATTTAGGTCAAAAGGTCAAAGAATTTAAAATTGATGTATGAATATTTTCCTTGATCCAAAAAAAATCAAGAGTAGTATCAAATGAAAGGTCCTTTCAATTCATAAATTCTATCAATATTTTTTTGTAATTAGCCACAAGAGAGCAGAATATCACAGAGATAGCAGTTTTAGGACATCTAATAATCTGAATTAAGGACCTCATTTGCATATATTTGCATGTTTGACCAGAAAATTATGCAAACCAACATAAAGTCCAAAGTCTTAGCTTTCATATAACATAAACTTGTTACAGTAGAAAGTGAAAATTTATTTGTGAAAAAGCCCCCTATTCAAAAAGTTCCCTAAAATAACTCCGTGATCTCAAATGTTCTGGTAAAGTAAGGATTAACTGGTAAATGTAATTTTGGTCATTTTGAAACTTCAATTCAGAATTGTAAGTTCTTTAAAAAAAAATTGTAGCTGTTTATAAACTTTTAGCTGAGACTGACATTACACATTCATGTACATTCCTGAATAATCAGATCTCAAATTGAAAATCTGTAACTGGTAACCAATTTTGATTGGAAGTATTCCTGTTATTGGAATTTTTGCTTTCTGTTATGTGCAGCCTGAAGGCATTCCTAGGCTCAGGTTGTGCAAGGTGACATGAAATTTCAACTTCATAATAACCTGAAAATTGTATAGGGAAAGATGGTTTTCATACTATAGTATCTTGGCTTTTCATACTACAGTATTTAGGGTTTTCATACTACAGTATCTTTAGTTTTCATACTACAGTTTCTTGGGTTTTCATATGACAATATCTTCGGTTTTCATACTACAGTATCTTAGGTTTTCATACTACAGTATGAAGGGTTTTCATACTACAGTATATTGGGTTTTCATACTACAGTAGCTTGGGTTTTCATACTACAATATCTTGAATTTTCATACTACAGTATCTTGGGTTTTCATATGACAGTATCTTGGGTTTTCATACTACAGTATTTTGGGTTTTCATACTACAGTATCTTGGGTTTTCATACTACAGTATCTTGGGTTTTCATACCACAGTATCTTGGGTTTTCATACTACAGTATCTTAGGTTTTAATATGACAATATCTTTGGTTTAAATATGACAGTATTTTGGGTTTTCATACTACAGTATCTTAGGTTTTAATACTACAGTATCTTGGGTTTAAATACCACAGTATCTTGGGTTTTCATACTACAGTATCTTAGGTTTTAATATGACAATATCTTTGGTTTAAATATGACAGTATTTTGGGTTTTCATACTACAGTATTTTATACTACATTGTCTTTGTCAGAGATTTACATGCTATAAGTTGAACCTCTTGGAGATACTTGAGGATAAAGAGAGATAGACAGATGCATGAATTATCTGTTTTATTTGCTGTTGAGTAAAGCATAAAACTGTGAGTAGAAATCTTGGAGTAGAACATTCTTTTATTTATAAGAATATTGTTTTTAGTTTTTTGGTCATGGCTGATAAGAGGTTAAGGACTTTTTGACATATGCAAAACTTGTGATGTATAGATTGGAAGACAGAAAAATTCTTTCTTTAATATCGGTTTTTTGTACATAGAGTTTTGTTGAGGTGAGAATAAGATCAGAATTATTTTTTAATAAAATCCGCTTCTTCCCTCTGTAGAAATATGATAGTAGATTAGTATAATTACGAATTACAAATGGATTAAATCCATACAGCAGACATGAAGGCCAATGAAGTGCTTATCCCCCGGTTTCCTTAGCGTAAGTGGATGAGAGCTCATGAATCCCCCTGGAGGGGACGCCAGTCCATTGCAGGTTAACTCCCAAGCAATGCTTGGTACTCGTTTCACAAATGAGTGGACTGGAACAAGTAGAGTAAAAAGTCTTTCTCAAGGACACAACACAGACCCCATAACCACTGAGCCACTGCACCCCTCTAAAACGGATCAACATAAGAAATAGGTTTTGTTTTTCCAATAAATTTCATACATCACTAATTTTCAAGAGCTGAAAATTCTACAACTGTAAAAATGCCCATTTTTATCCAAATTGTATCATAATTTTTCTTATTGATTGGTTTTAAAGCAATTTAGCTCTTGTGCCTTTACTTGTCCATATACCTTCAATGGTGAATTTCTGATTTGACATATTGTGTAATGCTCAGTGAATTAGAAGGGTGTTTTGGCTTAGCACATAACACTTACAACATTGATGGCGTCATTGATTTAGTGGGTTGTCAGTTGCAGAAACGTAAGGTCAAGATTTACTTTTGGCAAGAATTTTGTTTCTTTATGCATTAAAACAAAAAACAGAAATCTTTTTCTATCCATTTGCAAATTTAATAACCACTTTGATGATGAATTGCTTATAGATGACTCGGAACTTCTATTAATAATAAGAAGGCTATTATAAGGTACATCTTAACAATGTAATTGGAGACAAATAGAAATTCAGAAATCTACTTTGAAGTTAAAGGACATTTAATTTAATGTACATGGTGTGCCAATTTATTGTAATGAATTTTGTTTTGAGTATGTCATTTGATATGAGCGAGGGAATTGTTTTGAATTTTGATTAGTTTATAAATTGTGTGGTAACATATCCTTCTGCTTTATAGTAAGTCGAAATAAAAGTAATTTTTTTAGCCTGAATCTTTTACAGGATGCAAGCAAATCATCATTATAGTCTATAGAGTGTGTACACTGACATATTCAGTACACAATGTAGGAAATTGTTTAATAGCTGGTCAGGGAATAGTATTGTAACTTTAATTTTTGTAAAGGAAAGCACACGTTTAAAAGCTTGTTTCCTAATGTCTTGTGTGTACTTCCAGAGTTGGAATTCACTAGAATATTTCTCACGGTTCTGAACAAAGTTGTTGAAAATCTTCCCACGAAAAAACATGACAGAAATAATATTGTAGTGAATACATCTTTACATTAGAGCTGTGAACGTTTAGGAATTTTAGTAAACGTGTACACGCCAAAAAAAGCAAGTGTGTATGGTGTACACGAATTTAGTACCGTAATTTTCGGAAATACACCAAAATTGCCCCAAAACTACAAGGCGAAGTAAAAAAATCGTGCAACCAGTATGGCAAAAGTACTGACTGCATTGCTCAAATAGACGCTGAGTTTTGCTTTCCAAATCGTTAAAAGCTTA
Organism: Chiridota heheva; assembly: GCA_020152595.1. NCBI lineage: Eukaryota > Metazoa > Echinodermata > Holothuroidea > Apodida > Chiridotidae > Chiridota > Chiridota heheva. The sequence continues at coordinate 57,868 of JAIGNY010003388.1, read as the reverse complement.
CTTCTATAGTATAAATTATCATTTTTGTGGAAAATATGCATGGAAATTCAGTTTAGAAAGAACAGATAACTTCCTTTTAATGTTATTTAAGCTCAACATCGCGTAACTTTTTTGTCCTCTTTGCTACGGCTTTTAAAGTTCTGTGAAAATCTTGCATACTGAGGCCTATGATATACCTCGCCGTAAAACATTTCAAAACTACGCCGCCACCACCACCAGGAAGTTCTGAAATATCAGTCCTCTCAAAAAAATGGCCGCCATCTTTGCGAAGCATGCAGAATTTCAGCTCTGTTAAAATCTGTTTCTGTTTATTTATTATGCAATATTTTTTCTTTCTTGCAAAATTTATTTGACTCATCAGGTATTATTTACATGTAAATGTACTGATTGTCATGATTTAAGTGTTTTTTTGGTCGATAAAACGGGCCTTGATTGCGTGGGATTTAAAGTCTTATGGCCTAACGTAAGGCCTATTGTTAGTTTCACTGTTTACTGCTGCACATTCGCGGTGCATTTTACAAGTTAGATTACTCAGATTTCGGCGAAATCAAAGTGCATAATATCACCATTCATTGGTGATTACTGCGCAGAGAGAGAGTTGAACACACAATTACAATGATGGGGTCGTCGCCTGCGTATTCGGTTATGATAGTACAAATGCTATCACGAAGCGTATCGACCGGGCGAGAACACAGGTATGACATACGGACAGACATAACATCGACAACCAAGTCATCAATGTCCACGGCCTTTGATAACCAGTTGTGGTGCGCTGGCGTGTCCACCCACCCCAGGATTGAACCCGAGGACTTGTGGTCTGTAGACAGGTATGATAACAGCTACACCACAGTCTGCGCATTTGTGATTCGCACATTTAAAAAGGATTATGCTAATTGGGTTTACAGTTTGTAAAAAGTCATCATTGATTGGAATTTCGTCAGTCGAATGTGTGTGTGATTTGAATCATGAATATTGATTTTCAACGGCAAGACATTAAGATGTATGAAAAACGATTACTCGCAATGAAGTATTTAGTAAACGTTTACAAGATTTGGGAGCGTGTAGCGTGTACACGCTTAACGGTCACAGCTCTACTTTACATGCTTCCCTCTTTCGCAATTTAATGTACTATTCGTAGCAGAATGACACTGGGGACGTTTTTAAAGCACATATTTACCACATATACTGTTGCTTACTCAAGAAATCGTAACAAAGAAATTCTTACCATGAATTCCCATTTTTCCTGCAGGTGTAAATGCCGGGACTGTAAATTTTTCCCAGGTTTTTGTTCCAAGTCTCATAGTTGATATATCTTATTCTAATGTTGACCTGAGCAAACTTGAATAAATGTTTATGAAATCAAGCATTAAATACAAACTTTTCTGATCCACATCCCATGCAAGTTGCACCAATAGTGCATAACATCACTTGCTTATATCTACTCTTATTTTTCATATTGATTGAATGTATGTATGTATTTGGTGTTAATTTTCCTTGAGTTTCTTGTGATCAGATGTATGCATGGTGTTTGAAGTTTTAGGTCACAATTTATTAAAACCCATCATCCAGTCCAAGTACATGGGACTTCCACTACCAATGGTGAAGAGCATTATAAGACAGGTAGGTCAGAGTTGTACACTGAAAAATCAATGGATTAAGGCTGTTGCATGCCTATGCAATTTGTAAAAAAAATCTTTTAAAAACAACGGGAAATGTTTTAAAATTTAGTCGTTTTGTTTTCATAATTGAGCAGTAATTTGATTGACTTTTAGGTGATAGATTATAGTTGATTTAATAAAGGGGCCTTTTACACCAACCAGCAGTACTTGATATAGTTGATTTAATAAAGGGGCCCTTTTACACCAACCAGCAGTACTTGATATAGTTGATTTAATAAAGGGCCTTTTTACAGTTGATTTAATAAAGGGGCAACCAGCAGTACTTGATATAGTTGATTTAATAAGGGGCCTTTTTACACCAACCAGCAGTACTTGACCACCAACCAGCAGTACTTGATATAGTTGATTTAATAAAGGGGCCTTTTTACACCAACCAGCAGTACTTGATATAGTTGATTTAATAAAGGGGCCTTTTTACACCAACCAGCAGTACTTGATATAGTTGATTTAATAAAGGGGCCTTTTTACACCAACCAGCAGTACTTGATATAGTTGATTTAATAAAGGGCCTTTTACACCAACCAGCAGTACTTGATATAGTTGATTTAATAAAGGGGCCTTTTTACACCAACCAGCAGTACTTGATATAGTTGATTTAATAAAGGGGCCTTTTTACACCAACCAGCAGTACTTGCATGACGACCGGCAATATATTTTCCCTCCCAATTACGACTTTTTTAAAATCCGTTTTCAATAGGAAAATGTTCTACTGGAAGGTAAAATACTAGTATACCTGTATTTGGAACTCCGATAATTATTGAAGTGAGAGTATGTGGAATCCAATTATGTGTAGTACACTTGTGTTGTATGATTAAGTTCCATCTCTGAAATGTTTCCTTGCAGGATATATTGACATAATGTCTTAAGGGGACAAACTCCCTCTTTTTATTGATGTTGTTGTAATTTTGTCAAATTGCCTGGTTTAAGGCATTTTCAATCATTTGTCAATATAATCAATATAATAATCAATATGTTTTCAATTTAGCCATTTTACTTTTCAGAAACAACCTTCTCAACATTTACATAGCACACCAATAAAATAATATACACTTTGACATGGATATAGCTTTATCATTCAATTTAAAAAGTAATACTGTTTGAATAACTTAACACTTCATTTATAATTTTTCGCCTTAGACTCTAGAGAGCGTTGAATACCTTCACACAAAGTGTCGCATCATCCATACGGACATAAAACCAGAAAACATATTAATGTGTGTGAATGAAGAGTATATACGAAAGCTTGCTCAGGAGGCCAAGGACTGGGTAAGGGGCAAGGCCAAACCCCCTATATCTTCAAGTAAGTCAACTTTATTTTTAAGGACATTTATCACAACCGAGTGCATTTTAGAATGCAAGGGATATCTTTAAAAAGAAAGTAAAACTTATATTCAAGAGACACTTCTGCGGTCTTGTGGTCCTAGCACCAGCTTGGCATGCTAGAGGTCCTGGTTCAATTCTTGGTTCGTCTTCATTCACCAATGATGCACAACTTATCTATCAAACAGCTGTGTACACCTCTGTATAACCTTGGCTGTTGAGCAAGAGATGTGAATACCCAGTCTACCTACTTACCTCAAAAGTACAGGGTTGGATTCCCAGATAGTCCTTGTGTCCTTGAACAGGACTTGGGTGTAAAAATGGCAGATATTCATAGAGTTAAAACTGTGATGTACGGGCGTCACATAAGGGGGTAGGGGGATCAGTGGGTCTCATCTTATTGCACCATAGAAGCCATGGATCGACATCGGCCCAATGGACATTTATGGGTCAGAGAAAGGACTTAACTAATGATTTACAAGAAACATCTGTGATTGCCAAAAATGTAAATAGCAGAAAGATCACAATTTATAACTTGGCAAGTATTGGTTGTTTGAGGGAGTTGGTGAAGTTATTTAAGTACTGTCTTGGTGGTTCACTCATTTAGGTCTTTACACAGTTGGCAATCCTCCCTAAACCAGTTACCTTTCAGAATGTCCAAGTGCATATGACAATGCATGCACATATTCTATTAGAATATTGGTTCATTGTCAGTCCACATTTTGTTTATCTCTGTACATCCACAAAAAAGTTTTCAGTTGGTAAAAAAGGACAGTAGGACAAGATAGCACAGTAGGACAAGATATCACAGTAGGACATGGTAGCACAGTAGGACATGGTAGCACAGTAGGACAAGGTAGCACAGTAGGACAAGGTAGCACAGTAGGACAAGGTAGCACAGTAGGACAAGGTAGCACAGTAGGACAAGGTAGCACAGTAGGACAAGGTGGCACAGTGGGACAAGGTGGCACAGTGGGACAAGGTAGCACAGTGGGACAAGGTAGCACAGTAGGACAAGGTGGCACAGTGGGACAAGGTAGCACAGTGGGACAAAGTGGCACAGTGGGACAAGGTGGCACAGTAGGACAAGGTGGCACAGTGGGACAAGGTAGCACAGTGGGGACAAGGTGGCACAGTGGGACAAGGTGGCACAGTGGGACAAGGTAGCACAGTGGGACAAGGTAGCACAGTAGGACAAGGTGGCACAGTGGGACAAGGTGGCACAGTGGGACAAGGTAGCACAGTGGGACAAGGTAGCACAGTGGGACAAGTGGCACAGTGGGACAAGTAGCACAGTAGGACAAGGTAGCACAGTAGGACAAGGTAGCACAGTGGGACAAGGTAGCACAGTAGGACAAGATGGCACAGTGGGACAAGGTAGCACAGTAGGACAAGGTAGCACAGTGGGACAAGTAGCACAGTGGGACAAGATGGCACAGTGGGACAAGGTAGCACAGTAGGACAAGATGGCACAGTGGGACAAGGTAGCACAGTGGACAAGGTAGCACAGTGGGACAAGATAGCACAGTAGGGACAAGGTAGCACAGTGGACAAGGTAGCACAGTGGACAAGATAGCACAGTGGGACAAGGTAGCACAGTGGGACAAGGTAGCACAGTAGGACAAGATGGCACAGTGGGACAAGGTAGCACAGCAGGACAAGATAGCACAGCAGGACATGGTAGCACAGTGGGACAAGGTAGCACAGTGGGACATGGTGGCACAGTGGGACAAGGTAGCACAGTGGGACAAGGTAGCACAGTGGGACATGGTAGCACAGTGGGACAAGGTAGCACAGTGGGACAAGGTAGCACAGCAGGACATGGTAGCACAGTGGGACAAGGTAGCACAGTAGGACATGGTAGCACAGTAGGACAAGGTAGCACAGTAGGACATGGTAGCACAGTAGGACAAGGTAGCACAGTAGGACAAGGTAGCACAGTAGGACATGGTAGCACAGTAGGACAAGGTAGCACAGTAGGACAAGGTAGCACAGTAGGACATGGTAGCACAGTGGACAAGATAGCACAGCAGGGACATGGTAGCACAGTAGGACAAGGTAGCACAGTAGGACATGGTAGCACGGTAGGACATGGTAGCACGGTAGGACATGGTAGCACGGTAGGACAAGGTAGCACGGTAGGACAAGGTAGCACGGTAGGACATGGTAGCACGGTAGGACAAGGTAGGACAAGGTAGCACAGTAGGACAAGGTAGCACAGTAGGACAAGGTAGCACAGTAGGACAAGATAGCACAGTAGGACAAGGTAGCACAGTAGGACAAGGTAGCACAGTAGGACAAGGTAGCACAGTAGGACAAGATAGCACAGCAGGACATGGTAGCACAGTAGGACAAGGTAGCACAGTGGGACAAGGTAGCACAGTGGGACAAGGTAGCACAGTGGGACATGGTAGCACAGTGGGACAAGGTAGCACAGTAGGACAAGATAGCACAGTAGGACAAGGTAGCACAGTGGGACAAGGTAGCACAGTGGGACAAGGTAGCACAGTGGGACAAGGTAGCACAGTAGGACAAGGTAGCACAGTGGGACAAGGTAGCACAGTGGACAAGGTAGCACAGTGGGACAAGATGGCACAGTGGGACAAGATGGCACAGTGGGACAAGGTAGCACAGTAGGACAAGGTAGCACAGTAGGACAAGGTAGCACAGTGGGACAAGGTAGCACAGTGGACAAGGTAGCACAGTGGGACAAGGTGGCACAGTAGGACAAGATAGCACAGCAGGACATGGTAGCACAGTAGGACAAGGTAGCACAGTAGGACAAGGTAGCACAGTAGGACAAGGTAGCACAGTAGGACATGGTAGCACAGTAGGACAAGGTAGCACAGTAGGACAAGATAGCACAGTAGGACAAGGTAGGACAAGATAGCACAGTAGGACAAGGTAGGACAAGATAGCACAGTAGGACAAGGTAGGACATGGTAGCACAGTAGGACATGGTAGCACAGTAGGACATGGTAGCACAGTAGGACAAGGTAGCACAGTAGGACAAGGTAGGACATGGTAGCACAGTAGGACAAGATAGCACTAGGACAAGGTAGCACAGTAGGACAAGGTAGCACAGTAGGACAAGATAGCACAGTGGGACAAGATAGCACAGTGGGACAAGGTGGCACAGTGGACAAGGTGGCACAGTGGGACAAGGTGCACAGTGGGACAAGGTGGCACAGTGGACAAGGTAGCACAGTGGGACAAGATAGCACAGTGGGACAAGGTGGCACAGTGGGACAAGGTGGCACAGTGGGACAAGGTGGCACAGTGGGACAAGGTGGCACAGTGGGACAAGGTAGCACAGTGGGACAAGGTGGCACAGTGGGACAAGGTGGCACAGTGGGACAAGGTGGCACAGTGGGACAAGGTAGCACAGTGGGACAAGGTAGCACAGTGGGACAAGGTAGCACAGTGGGACAAGGTGGCACAGTGGGACAAGGTGGCACAGTGGGACAAGGTAGCACAGTGGGACAAGGTAGCACAGTGGGACAAGGTAGCACAGTGACAAGGTAGCACAGTGGGACAAGGTGGCACAGTGGGACAAGGTGGGACATGGTAGCACAGTAGGACATGGTAGCACAGTAGGACATGGTAGCACAGTAGGACATGGTAGCACAGTAGGACAAGGTAGCACAGTAGGACAAGGTAGCACAGTAGGACAAGATAGCACAGTAGGACAAGGTAGGACATGGTAGCACAGTAGGACATGGTAGCACAGTAGGACATGGTAGCACAGTGGGACAAGGTAGCACAGTAGGACAAGGTGGGACATGGTAGCACAGTGGGACAAGATAGCACTAGGACAAGGTAGCACAGTGGGACAAGGTAGCACAGTAGGACAAGGTAGCACAGTAGGACAAGGTAGCACAGTGGGACAAGGTAGCACAGTAGGACAAGGTAGCACAGTAGGACAAGGTAGCACAGTGGGACAAGGTAGCACAGTGGGACAAGGTAGCACAGTGGGACAAGGTGGGACATGGTAGCACAGTGGGACATGGTAGCACAGTAGGACAAGGTAGCACAGTAGGACAAGGTAGCACAGTAGGACAAGGTAGCACAGTAGGACAAGGTAGCACAGTAGGACAAGGTAGGACATGGTAGCACAGTAGGACATGGTAGCACAGTAGGACATGGTAGCACAGTAGGACAAGGTAGCACAGTAGGACAAGGTAGGACATGGTAGCACAGTAGGACATGGTAGCACAGTAGGACAAGGTAGCACAGTAGGACAAGGTAGCACAGTAGGACAAGGTGGGACATGGTAGCACAGTGGGACAAGGTAGCACAGTGGGACATGGTAGCACAGTGGGACAAGGTGGGACATGGTAGCACAGTAGGACATGGTAGCACAGTAGGACATGGTAGCACAGTAGGACAAGATAGCACAGTAGGACAAGATAGCACAGTAGGACAAGGTAGCACAGTAGGACAAGGTAGCACAGTAGGACAAGGTAGGACATGGTAGCACAGTAGGACATGGTAGCACAGTAGGACATGGTAGCACAGTAGGACAAGGTAGCACAGTAGGACAAGATAGCACAGTAGGACAAGATAGCACAGTAGGACAAGGTAGCACAGTAGGACAAGGTAGCACAGTGGACAAGACACAGTAGGACAAGGTAGCACAGTGGGACAAGGTAGCACAGTGGGACAAGGTAGCACAGTGGGACACAGTGGGACAAAGGCACAGTGGGACAAGGTAGCACAGTGGGACAAGGTGGCACAGTAGGACAAGGTAGCACAGTGGGTGGGACAATGGTAGCACAGTGGGACAAGGTAGCACAGTGGGACAAGGTAGCACAGTAGGACAAGGTAGCACAGTGGGACAAGGTAGCACAGTAGGACAAGGTAGCACGGTGGGACAATGTAGCACAGTAGGACAATGTAGCACAGTAGGACAAGGTAGCACAGGACAAGGTAGCAGGGACAAGGTAGCACAGTAGGACAAGGTAGCACAGTGGGACAAGATGGCACAGTGGGACAAGGTAGCACAGTGGGACAAGGTAGCACAGTGGGACAAGGTAGCACAGTAGGACAAGGTAGCACAGTAGGACAAGGTAGCACAGTAGGACAAGGTAGCACAGTAGGACAAGGTAGCACAGTAGGACAAGATAGCACAGTAGGACAAGATAGCACAGTAGGACAAGGTAGCACAGTAGGACAAGGTAGCACAGTAGGACAAGGTAGCACAGTAGGACAAGGTAGCACAGTGGGACAAGGTAGCACAGTGGGACATGGTAGCACAGTAGGACATGGTAGCACAGTAGGACAAGGTAGCACAGTAGGACAAGGTAGCACAGTAGGACAAGGTAGCACAGTAGGACAAGGTAGCACAGTAGGACAAGGTAGCACAGTAGGACAAGGTAGCACAGGTAGGACAGTGGGACAGGGTAGCACAGTAGGACAAGGTAGCACAGTAGGACAAGGTAGCACAGTAGGACAAGATAGGCACAGTAGGACAAGGTGGCACAGTAGGACAAGGTGGCACAGTAGGACAAGGTAGCACAGTGGGACAAGGTGCACAGTGGGACAAGGTGGCACAGTGGGACAAGGTGGCACAGTGGGACAAGGTAGCACAGTGGGACAAGGTAGCACAGTGGGACAAGGTAGCACAGTGGGACAAGGTAGCACAGTAGGACAAGGTAGCACAGTGGGACATGGTAGCACAGTAGGACAAGGTAGCACAGTAGGACAAGGTAGCACAGTGGGACAAGGTAGCACAGTGGGACAAGGTAGCACAGTAGGACAATGTAGCACAGTAGGACAATGTAGCACAGTAGGACAAGGTGCACAGTGGACAAGGTGCACAGTAGGACAAGGTAGCACAGTAGGACATGGTAGCACAGTAGGACATGGTAGCACAGTAGGACAAGATAGCACAGTAGGACAAGGTAGCACAGTAGGACAAGGTAGCACAGTAGGACAAGGTAGCACAGTGGGACAAGGTAGCACAGTAGGACAAGGTAGCACAGTAGGACAAGGTAGCACAGTAGGACAAGGTAGCACAGTGGGACAAGGTAGCACAGTGGGACAAGATGGCACAGTGGACAAGGTAGCACAGTGGGACAAGGTAGCACAGTGGGACAAGGTAGCACAGTAGGACAAGGTAGCACAGTGGGACAAGGTGGCACAGTGGGACAAGGTGCACAGTGGGACAAGGTAGCACAGTGGGACAAGGTAGCACAGTGGGACAAGGTGCACAGTGGGACAAGGTAGCACAGTGGGACAAGGTAGCACAGTGGGACAAGGTGGCACAGTAGGACAAGGTAGCACAGTGGGACAAGGTAGCACAGTAGGACATGGTAGCACAGTGGGACATGGTAGCACAGTGGGACAAGGTGGTAGCACAGTAGGACAAGGTAGCACAGTAGGACAAGGTAGCACAGTAGGACAAGGTAGCACAGTAGGACAAGGTAGCACAGTAGGACATGGTAGCACAGTAGGACATGGTAGCACAGTAGGACATGGTAGCACAGCAGGACATGGTAGCACAGCAGGACATGGTAGCACAGCAGGACATGGTAGCACAGCAGGACATGGTAGCACAGCAGGACATGGTAGCACAGCAGGACATGGTGGCACAGCAGGACAAGGTGGCACAGCAGGACAAGGTGGCACAGCAGGACAAGGTGGCACAGCAGGACATGGTGGCACAGTAGGACATGGTGGCACAGTAGGACATGGTGGCACAGTAGGACATGGTGGCACAGTAGGACATGGTGGCACAGTAGGACATGGTAGCACAGTAGGACATGGTGGCACAGTAGGACAAGGTAGCACAGTAGGACAAGTTAGCACAGTAGGACATGGTAGCACAGTAGGACAAGGTAGCACAGTAGGATCTTCACAATTCTGTTGTCTTTTTTGTATTGCAAATTAAGATCTGAATAAATACTAAATTAATTCATTGAAATGTTCCTTTTCTGAAACTGTAGTTAGTACTGCTCCTGTGGAGAAAAAACCATCCCAAAGAATGTCCAAGAACAAGAAGAAAAAACTGAAGAAGAAGCAGAAGAAGCAGCTGGCTCTACTCGAGCAGCAGCAGAAACAGCTGGAGGAGATTGACTCAGAGAAAGCCAGGCAGAGAAGATTAACAACAGGTATACTACTGCCCAAACCTTTATTTAATTCTTTACTCAAAAAGTATGGTTCGCCCAAAGTTTTTCTTTAGTGTTTGTATATCTCTGCGAGCTGCTGAAGCAGAATTTCTGTGATGCATCCGCTGTGACTTTGAAATTTAAAGAGCTGTGGACAGGAACAACAACTTGAGCTAAATTGGATAAAAATATGAGCATAAACCAGGAAAATAAAAATAGTAAAGGTTTTATCACAATTGGCTGTTTTACAGCATTTTAAATTTGGGACATAATTGTTAATAAAGTATGCACAAATTTTGTGACATCACCACAAGAATACCTATGAAGTTTTGTGAATTAATATATTGTTTTTGAATCATTCACCAACGTTAGATGAATGGGGGCACTTGAATATGACCAAGATGTTTAGAATCTCCATCATACCCTCTTATCAAAATTAAGCAGAAGAAAATAGTCTGTTAACTTTCAGTTACTTAAATTTAAGACAGAAATTTAAAGAATATATGAAAGATTTTAAGCTGTCATTTATATCATACATCTCAAATTTGCATACTATGAATTCTTCAAGCTTGGGACTTAATTTTTTTAATATAATTTAAAGACTATTCTGTTCAGAATTGTATTAAAGTTCTTTGTCCATATACCTTAAATCAATTAAGGAGTCTGACATATCCATCTTGTATGATAAAGTGCAACTTGAGAAACAGGCTGTTAATGTTGCTTTTAGGAATTAGTGAGCTATGATTTCAAATTTTGTCGGGAAAGTCCAAACTATAATATTGCAGGTTGACTTTTTGTGAACCTTAGCATTTTCTCAAAACATTTTCTAATAAATGATGAATCACAGTTACATCACTGGACCCTTTCAGATAAAGGGAAATTTATTTGAATGGATTGATTAATGAATTTGATTTAAAATGTGGAGAATCATTTCTCTCTAGGGGGAAACTCAGAGATGTTTGGTGCTCTTTAGCTGTGTTTCCAGAAGAGGTTTTCTGTTTGTGAGAGAGGGACATGCTGTCGTATTCTGTTGTTGTGTATTTGTTTCTTGATGGGAATGTGTATTTCTGATTTGTAAATAAGCCTGGTACCTCTTGAGTATGTATGTATGTATTAAAAGGAAGATGAGAAGGAAAAAAATGGAAAGGTAACCTTTTAAAATAATATTGATTTTTTTTTTCTTTCTCCTGATGACCTTTTGTGTTTCATCATCAATATTATCAAAACTGTGTTCACCTTAAAGAAACCTGTTGTGTTGTTGGTTTAGTATGTGACAAAATGTGATAAATGAAAATACTTTCAATTAGTTTTAAACTCCTCAACATTATATGACCTTTGCTGTTGATGGTGCGACTAGTCTCATCAATCAATCTATCAAATCAATCATCTTTGCTATTTTATTCTCAGGATCTAGTGAGGTTGAAGATCTCGACACAGACCTGGTAAGTGAAGATGGAACCGTTCAAAGCCAAAACAATATTCCAAGTACTAACAGCAATGGAGATGTAACCACAGCATCTTCCACCCCTAGCGATGAAATCCAGCCAACATTACTGTCCCCCTCGACCCCCAGCGAGGAGAGCCGACCTTTACTTAACACCCCATCTACTCCGAGTGAAGAAAGTGAACAATTTTTGAAAGTTTCAGACAGTACGGACAATTTACTTAATCAGAGTAACAGTAGGAACATTGATTCAGGTTGTCATAGCCTCATTGACGGAGAGCAGGGTGAGGAAGTTAATGGAGTGAATGAAAGAGTGATAGAAGAGGCTGACTCGGAGGAAGAGGGTAAGAGTTGTGATGGACCAATGCTGCTACTCACGAGGACGGTTTACAGGTTAAAGTGGAGGTCGATTTGCCTAGCGCTGAAACGGATTCGGGAAATGCTGAGAACGAGATCACAGAGACTTCCAGATTACAAGCTGAGGAATCTTCTGGTAAGTCCTTTATTTGAAACCATCAATGGATGGTGCATGTAATGAAGTAGTGGGGTGAGGGAGGGAGGGGGTATTAAGAGGGAAGTATGTAGTGAGAGTAAAGATGCTTGTTGGTGGGAGATATGAAGGATGTATCTTACGTAACTAATGAATGTGATGTTATTGGTACAATGCAAAGTCGAAAATTGTTTGTAATATAAACCATTTGCAAAATATTAGAATGTGCACACCTTAGAGAAATGAAATTAAGACTAAAGCTGACTGGGACTTTTAACAGACTTTTTGACAAACTTGTTTCTGTTTTCAAGAAATAAATTTCCTTTGCCATTAGTAGAAATTCTTTCATTTCTCAAAGAAAATTCTATGCTGTGTGAATGCCAAAGTAATATTTGATATTGGCAAACTTTGTCACAATACTGCTTCTTAATATTATGTTATAGGTGCCTATATATGTGTTAGCTGTTTTCCACTCTCCTTCGTGTATTTGGGCCGAAAAGTGTTTTAAAGAACCTAAGGAAGTGAACAATTTTGAATGTGAAACCATAAAGGTATGGAAATGCAGAACCCTGTGGGGGGATGGTTTAAATCCCCTTAACTATTAACCTATTTTATCTAGGAATATGTTTAAAGGAAAATACTCTGTAGCATTTTGATTAAATTCAATGTCAGATAATTCAATTAAGGAAATTGCTGTTTTCTTTTAGAAAAATGTGCTAGTTCTGACAATGGGAATTCATCCACCATCAATGGTAATGGGGATAGTACTAACACAAATTGTCATAGCAACGGGTGTGACTCCAAAGATAACTCCTCTACTCCTGGAGAAAAGGGAGACGGGCCAAGTCCTGTTTGCAATGGTTTCGAAGAGGAGCATGATACTCAGCCTGAAGATGCACAACAAGATGTTCCTTTATCAGAGGATAACCAAAATGAGAAATTATCAGAGGATTCGAACGCCCCATCATCCGAAAATGTATCACCCACCGATCCATCATCTGATGTATCACCAGTCGATACATCACAAGGTGTATCACCCGATACTGATACATCACAAGGTGTATCACCCGATACTGATACATCACAAGGTGTATCACCTAATACTGATACATCACAAGGTGTATCACCTGATACTGATACATCACAAGGTGTATCACCTGATACTGATACAACACAAGGTGTATCACCTGATACTGATACATCACAAGGTGTATCACCTGATACTTCAGGAGAAAATAAGGAACATGCAGAGAACGATTTGTCTGTAAAATCGGATGATGTTGATGGGAATACCGTAGTGACCAATGGGGACATATCTGAGAGCGAAACAATCAACGAGGAACAAATAAGGCCAAATTCAAATTGTAACAATAAAGGTAGGTGTTATCTGTGGTACTGTATTTGACATAATAAGCAGTACCTGGCGCAAAGAATACAATAACATTGTGAAAACCCTAACTATAATATCCTGCCCATTCATTCACTTAAATGATTTCATACAGTACACAGAGCAATTCATTGAATGGTTATACCTGTGAGCACAGTGTAAGATTGGGCTCATGAACATAACATGGGAAATCCTTTTGAATCTTTGGCATCAGTAATCCCACTAATACAACAAGAAGAACAGTTTCTAATTGTCTTCAAAACACCGACCAATCATGTCTTTCTATCACTTTATTATATCACGTCTTTATATCATGTCTTTATATCAAGTCTTTATATCACGCTTTTATATCATATATTTGTATCAAGTATTTATATCACGTTTTTATATCACGTCATATCACGTCTTTATATCAAGTATTTATATCAAGTATTTATATCAAGTATTTATATCACGTCTTTATCTCACATTTCTAACCTTCATCTGAGGATTGGTTCAATCAAGTCTCAGACAATGATACAAACTTTTAAGAATTCGTTTTTATGGGTCGTAATGTGGGAGTGGTATGTGCTGATGTGTGTATGGAGTTATTTTGCCTTTGTATCAAGACGAGACATTGATTTTAAAGTTGTGAATGAAATTGGGTTTGTGCTTATTAGGACAGGCTTTATTACGTCAATTATGGTATAAAAGAATGTGCGAAAGATTTATTTGATACTTATTTTGAAGATTTCTATTAGGTGTATGTTCTTTATTGATTGTTTGAGAGTGTTACAAGAAAGGCAAGAATTGATAAGAAGAAATTTATACCTGTTTTCTTTTCATTTTAGAACAAAATGGGACCAATACAGAAAAAACTCAAGAACATTTAGACATGAAAACAGATCAAATAGTATCAGATTCCAAGGATGTTGCCGAGACTGATTCCGTAGAGGTTATTCAAAACACACAGAACAATAATGGCAATGAAAATGCCAATGAGAAGGTTCCGGAATCGTTGAGTCTCACCGGAAGTGACTCGTGGGAACCCATGGATACAGAAAACGAAAATGAGGGTTTGATCATTGCAAAGAAGAAGATGGGTCCAATGAAAGGCAGAATTCCTCCCAAGTGAATGTTAAGGATGGGAAGGACTTTGAAGAAGATTATGATGATGAGGAAGATGTCTTTCAGGGTAAGGGATTTAAAGAAACACAGATTGTTTTTTTCATTCTCCGACGTCGATGGGTATTCAGACTTCCTTTCAATTAGCAAGTGATGTTTCTTAAATAACATTTGAAACAGCTGAAGAGGGTAAGGGATTTAATGAAAGAGATTTCTTTCATTCTCCGACTTCGATGGATTTTCAGACTTCCTCTTGATTAGTGAGAGATATTTTCCTAAATACCATTGTGAAGAATTTAACATACATTTATAGAAGTAGAACAGATGTCTTTTTTTAGTTGTGCTATTTATCAGAATAGGTTTCAAATTATGAATAATTAGGTCATAAATTCAGTTGTGGATCATAAAATTTCTTGTCATATGGGGATTGGAAAGGGGACCTACGCTTCATAGGTTCAAAAAGTGTTAAAATGTTAAAACCCCTATGGGATGGTAATGGAAAGGGGAGCTGAGCTTTACTCACTTTCAGTCAAGAATGTTCAAAACCCTTGTCAGATGGGGTGGAGGAGAGCGTTGTGCTTCTCTCATTTTTAGTCAACAAGTGTTAATAACCATTGTCGGGTACAAAAGGGAGCTGAAAGGTTAAGATGTAAGAATAGCTTGTGGGAAGGTTTTTAGTTGTTCTCATGTCTCTCAAATCCACATTTTTTCTCCAATGACTAATTCCATGGATATATTTTTTTGTTTCGTAGAACCACTTGATGATCCCACCAAACCTAAGGATGGTGAAGTCGCGGTGAAGCTTGCAGATCTTGGCAATGCATGTTGGACAGTGAGCTTTCTTATTGTCATTATGTTCTTAGCTATCTCTCAAAATTTATGTAAGCCTGATTGCCCGAGGCTAGTTGATTTTACAGATTGGCTAGGTCAATGCCAATCATTTGGGCCATCAGGCTAGTCAAAAAACAGTTGTATCTATATATGAATTTTTTCCAAAGCCTATGTGGTCTTTTTTAAAAGTTAAAGGAGACAATAAAGTCATATATTCTAGCTTGATATGTGACAGAGAATTCAAAGATATACAAACTACCAAAAACCCCATCATAAATCTTATCATTGGCAAGATGGTGATAAACGACCGCTATTTTAAGTCTTGCTCTAAGCTTTGTTTTACTATGTAGATCGTTGTGGTTAAAATCTCATGATGTTGTTCCCAATAATACCTGTTTCGCAAACTATTGATACTAACAAACTCCATTTGTTTCATTTCGCAAAGAAACTACCTTGTAACAGAAAGTAATTTCTTGCTGTACTTGAGATTTTGTTTTCTTTTTTCCTAATTTTCTTTAAATAGATGTTTACTGAAAGAAATATTTATATTTGATTTCCAAATTTAACGTTGGATATCAACAACAAATTGGAGTATATGGTAATCATCAATTACCTTAAAAACTAGTAAATACTCAGTAATCTTTAATGATTAATTCCTACTCGCAACGTCTGTTTTTTAAGGAATAATGTACAATGCGCAATTAGGAGTGTGTCCCCTCGCGCTTAATTGCAGAAAACAAACTTAAGGGGCACTGGAGCAAAAAGTGAGTGCGCATTTTTCTAGAAACTATAATATTTAGCCAAGCTTTTTGACCCATGTGAGAGCTACAAAATGGCTCTAATGATAATATTATACCAAGTAGGTAAGTAAGAAACATAAACAGTAACATTTTATCACTCCAACATGCAAAACAGGTAAATGAATATTTGAACAGTCCGGGAGAGGTCCTATTTTAAGGAACCTGTAAAATACCTGAACTAATAGATGTCCAGCAGCCGTTTTGTTCATAGTTTGTGACAAACATGTACAGAAAGATTAACTGAGAGGACATTTGTCATGATATAGATTGAGATTTTGCGATGTGTAATTTTATTCCATAGAATCTTCATCTTGGGACTAAATTATTCTGTTACAAATATTTTATTTTTCAAATGACTGTTTCTTGCCTAAAAGCCTAGCTTTCTTCTTGATGTTTCCTCATATTTCAAAAACATCGGCATGGTAAGAATTTAAAAGGGGAGTGGATAATATTTAGACATGAAAGCAATGTAGGTTTGGCACCTGCTTTTATCTTTCACCAGGCAAAAAAAAAAATTCACAGAGGTATTTAATTTTTTTTAAATGATAGCACTACATAAGGCTTTAAAGTTAGTACAGCAAAGCATCATGGGAAAAATGGCGATGTCCATGTCACGAAAAGTTCCTAAACTAAGTAACCTTTTGGTTCCTTATTTTAGGACCTCTCCATGACTATGAAGAATGCACTAAAAAGTAGTGCCTGACGATATAACTGTATTACGTATCGATTATCATGGGGAAAAAATATGGCGAGATATTGGTATATCATGATATTTCAAGAAAACTGACTCCTGACACATTGTTAATATTAGTACTTGTTTATACTTATGTATGCATATGAATGATGAACTACAGATAGACATGAGCACGTGACTTGCGTTCTAGATTTTGTCATGCATCACATGCACATGTTTAGTAATTCAGCCAATGTAAACATGAATCATCAAAGTGAGGCATTTTCTGAGCCAATTTTTTGTTCTTTTTGCCAACTTACATCTGAGCGTGTGGGGTGAAGGAACACGATTTTTAACTAGTTTTTTTTTTGTTATACAATTTTTTTGCACTTTTTTTGAAAAAGTTGATTCAGAAATGATCATGGCCTTAACTTAATTTTAGATTTACTACCGTAACGTTAGTACTGTAAAGTACGAAGTAGCCTAGACTAGTTGCGCGAAACTTTCTTAGTTCTGGATTAGTTTTTGGTATCGCGATATGTGTTAAGAGGCATATTTCATGTCATGGGAAAAATGTTTTCACGATAATCGAAAGACCCTCACTTATTGGTCTAGATCTCCTTAACTAGGCATGAATATTCATTTTCTTCTCTTAGTATCATCACTTTACGGAAGACATCCAAACAAGGCAATACAGGGCACTGGAGGTATTGATCGGAGGTAGCTACGATACACCAGCAGATATATGGAGTGTTGCCTGCATGGTAAGCTGCATGCTCTCAGTCATTCATTCCCTACAATCTTCCCTAACTTTGATTTTGTAGAAATCTTTGGATTCTGACTATTCAGTCTTAATCTTAGGTGGCTTCAACAAGAACATAATTTACTCAAATAGTAAGCTTTAAGATTCTTGCTTTTACAAAGTGCATATGAAGTTAGGGTTCTTCCTGAGTCCACATTAAGACCCCCTACCCCTCCCAACAACAACAAAAAATACCTTTCTTTGGAAAAGAATATTTCTTAACCACCAATACCTTCTGTGTAAAATATTCTCTCATCCATTGTGGAAAAAAAGACCTTTTAGCAGGATTCAAATTTTTCTTTAATAATTGTAGGCAAGCTATGGCACATTACTATGACTTAAATAGTACTGTTAATCCAAACAAAACATCTACTGGGGTGAATCTGGATATTATTTGCTCTGTAAATGAAGGTGAATGAACACAAATTTGTTTCAACTGCGGAAGGTATGTAGTATATTTAGTTTTATTTACTTGAAACTAAAGGTCAATTGAGAAAACATTGCCAAAGGAAAGTAATGGTTTTTAAACATATTGAGGCAAAATACCTTTATATCACATTTATAAAAATAAGGATTAGTACCAGTTACAACCTTTTATGAATTGTCAACAGACCTGTAGTTTCTTAGGTTTTTTTTATCTTCCACAATTCTTATTGAAATAATTAGTTGCATGCCTTTGGAGGGCAGGGGGTGGTAGCATATTTTTCATGGCCTGCATTGTCACCTATTGTTTTTTGCATAGATGTATCACCATTTCTGTTTCCATTTTCTTCCTGTAGACATTTGAGCTGGCAACAGGGGACTACCTTTTTGATCCTCATTCAGGTGAAACGTACAGCAGAGATGAAGGTACGGCTATGGCTTTATTTACTATGCTTTAAAAGAATATTCCTGAGAAATCTTCCCAAGCGGAATAAGATGTCAACATTGTTTTATCACCAATTTGTTTTGTTAAAGTGCTGTATCATATATATATATGAAATTCACAATACTACAACATTATGAAAAAATTATTAATATTTTGCAGTGTTTCGAAGTAATGTTTTAAACGAGCAATCAGCCAAAATGAGGGCTTGTTAGTCGGGGGTCCTTATAATTAATATTGAATTAACTTTTCTTGTTTGGAATGGTATTGATAATCTTTTTAAGAATATCAATAATGTAATTAAATGAAATAATTTCTTTTGAATATGTGTGGAACTCTTGATATTGGCATAAATTTAGGCTGTAAAAGCAGAATAACTTTAAATTAAAGAATTTGTACATTCTGTTCCTAGTACTTATTGATGATGAGTACCATTTCATTCTTATTTGCTCCTTACATAATGAATTGCGTTTGAAGTGCATTCCGTTATATTATTCTAATTACCCACATGTACATAAGTTTAATTGTTTACTGAGAGTTAGAAAAGAAAAGTTATGTAAAAGCCTAACAGTTTTTATTATCCAAGCCTGTAACTTGCATGAAGAGCATGATGGTATGTAATATTTATGTTGATATTATTATCTTATCGCAACATATACAGTAGTATATATGGTAATTAGGTATTGTACTCACTTTTGTGTGTGGGTTGGTGGATGGGTATACTAATTATGTGTCGCATGTACACAGAAAACATTACAAGCTATCATGTTGAAACTTGGTGGAAGGGTGTAGGGTGAGGTGAACTTGTGTCTCGCACATGTTGAGTCATATACCTTTGTCAGAGGTTAAATTATTGATTGAGAATGGTCATTTTGTGTTGTGCTTCCTGGGATAACCATAAGTGATATTGGGGTAGATAGGTTGGTGGAAAGTGATGCAGGGTTGTATCCTGCACAAAATGGAACTTGTCACTTAAAAGGCCAGAGGTCAAATAGTTCATTTAAAATGATAAATTTTGGTTGATCATATGTTATGGAAAAACCATGAGAGCAATTGGGTTGTTACTTCGTGGGTCAATGAAAGGTGATGTAAAGTTGTGTCTCTGAAAAGTTGTAACATGTCGCTTAAAGGTCAGAGGTCAAATGATAAGGCAAATTTTGTGCTGTATTTCATTGGAAAAATGTAATTGCTATTGTATTGATCCTCGATGGGTTGGGGCCAGAGTTTGTTACTTGGTGGGTTAGTGGAGGGTGATGCAAGCTTATGTCCCTCACATAATGGGATATGTTATTTGAAGGTTAGAGGTCAAAAAATTAATTTTAAAATGGTAATTTTTGTGTTGCACTTGTGGGGATAACCGTAAGTGATATTGGGTTGGTACTTGGTGTGATGAAAGGTGATGTAGGGTTTTGTACCTTGCAAAATGGGACAGGTCATTTAAAGGTCAGAGGTCAAATAGTTAATTTTAAATGGTAAATTTTGGTCAGTCGCATGTTATGGAAAACACAGAGCAATTGGGTTGTTACTTCGTGGGTTGATGAAGGATGATGTAAAGGTGTGTCTTGGGAACGATGTGACATGTCGCTTAGATGTCATAGGTCAAATAATAATGGTAAATGTTGTTTTAAATTTCGTTGGAAAAATGTAGTTGCTATTTGATTGACCCTTGATGGGTTGGTGTCCAGTTTGTTACTTGGTAGGTTGGTGGAGAGTGATGCTAGATTATGTCTCACACATAATGAGATATGTCGTTTAAAGGTCAGAAGTCAAGTAATTGATTTTAAAAATGGTAAATGTGTTGCGCCTCTGGGATAACCATACAGTAAGTGATATTGGGTACTTGGTCGTTTGGTGGAAGGTAAAATGGGACAGGTCATTTAAAGGTCAAGAGGTCAAATAATTGATTTAAAATGGTAAATTTTGGTTGATTGCCTGTTATGCAAATATCACAAGTGCAATTGGGTTATTGTTACTTGGTGGGTTGATGAAGGATGATGAGAGGTGTCTCAGGAAAGATGTGACATGTCGCTTAAAGGTCAGAGGTCAAATAATTGATTAGAATAGTACGTTTTGTTTTGCGCTTTCTGGGAAAACCAACAGTGATATTGGGTAATTGGTACTTGATGGGTAATGTTACTTGGTGGGTTGGTGGAAGGTGATGTAGTGTTGTGTCTCGCACATAATGTCATTTAAAGGTCAAACGTCAGAGTTCAAGTAATTGATATGAAATGGTATATTTTTTGTCATGTTTTCTAGAAAAAAACTTTTGATCATTTTGCAAATTCGCTGTGGCAGAGGCAATAAGGTCAGCAACTCTGTGGATTGCCATCTTGTTTCATATGTACAACTGTAAACTCTCAATCCTTTATTTTGTTAAGATGTATATTTTGTTGTATTTATGACAAGGGCCAGAGGCCTAGCTTCACTAAATAAATAATTGAATTGAATTTGACTTTCTTCATTTCAAAATGACACCTGTATTAAAAATATGAGACCAGTATTTCAAGATTGCCATGAATTGGCAAAAAGGACACGCCCCACTGAGAGCTCCTTTAACAGGGAACAATTTATGAACCCTTCCATTACTGCTCCCCTCTCCTGACTGGAAGTTGAGGCTTTAATAAAGTAGCTTCTTCCATTTCTTCCTGTCCCTTGCAAATTCTGTCATCTCCCTCCAACTATTCCACCCAAGCTCCTTCCTTTTCTCAACTGTCATTTCTCTAAGCTTGCTTTCGGTCATCCTCTTTTTCCTGCTTCTCTCCAGGGTCCATGACAATGCGATTTTTGCATAATAATCATTTTCTCTTCTTAGCCATACTCCCCCATCCTCTAACCTTCATCTTTCCTTTTTTTTTAATCTTTATTTGCACCTTTATTTTTTTCTCCTTCCTATCAACTCTCCCTCTCCCAACCATATCTGTCCTAACTCTTGCACCTTAAATTTTAACACCCTTTTGCATGCTTGACTCTGACTGCCTGCCTCAGTGCCATTAAACATCAACAAACCAAACCAAACTCTCTCAGCACATTCCCAATCCATCTTTTAAACACCTTCCTTTTATTCTCCCTTTTTTCATATCAAATAAACATGAAAAACAACAAAACTTACCCTGTAAATTGCTGAATTCCTCAGAGGCACTTAAGTTCTTAGCCTCCCACTCAGACGTACCTGGTATTTTAACTAGCATGATGAATACAATAACTTACATCCAGCATCAAATATGTAAAGATTAATGTTGCGGCAGAGTGTTTATATCCGTATTTAATGCACAGGGGAAAGGACTTTGACATGAGTTGAATGGCCCTACTTTTAGGAGGTTCA
Source organism: Chiridota heheva (assembly GCA_020152595.1). Lineage (NCBI taxonomy): Eukaryota > Metazoa > Echinodermata > Holothuroidea > Apodida > Chiridotidae > Chiridota > Chiridota heheva. The sequence continues at coordinate 36,042 of JAIGNY010003388.1, read as the reverse complement.
TGTCCTTTGAACCGTGGATACACATATAAACACGATGCCAAAACATGAATCTTTTAATAACATTTTGGTGTTAGATTGTTTAAAATGCATAAAAAAGAATGGAAAACGAGAAAGTTTACAAATATTTTATCGCTTTCTTAAAAAAATTACCTGATTTGAAAATGGAGTAAACCAAGGCAAATACTCCGTAGAAATGTTATAATAAAAGTATAATAATAGCTAATATATAGCGTTATATATATATCAAAGCATACCTTTTGTTTTCTCATCCTCAGATCATATTGCCCATATTACAGAGTTACTGGGTCATATACCGAGACACATTGCCCTAGGGGGCAAGTATTCACGCGAGTTCTTTAATAAGAGAGGTAAGGAAGAAAACTTTTACCTGCGTCATTGGACGTATTGCAGTCTGGTTGACAAACATGGATATTGAAGTACAGATTGACAACAATAACTGTTAGATAAAAGTGTCTGAAATTTTGAATCGATAAGTAAAGTGAAGGCTTTTATTGTCTTTGCAATGTTTTATTGTACTTTTTGACGGTGAGATACCGTGCATTAGAGATGCAATGGAATATTGCTTCTGACCTGTTGGTACACTTCACTTTGTCTCTGTTTTGATTATTACTTTTGAAGATTGTTAAAAAGTATAAAAGTGATATTAAATTTGTATCGTCTATTTCAAGAAAATTGTAAGATGCTATTTTATCTTTGTATTGTGACTGATATTGGATGATATTCTGAATGTTCTGTTAATGTAAATCATTTTTAAGATTTTTGGAAGACTGATGGTGACATGATGTTATATCTATAATGGTCATGTTGAGAACCTTTTTGTCTAGAAAGCTTATAATATGACATTCAAAGTAAAGTGTTTTTTGCAATCTGTAATCTGTTATGAAAGATTTTTTTATTCAATGATGATAATACATTGACTGAGTATTTTTGCAAAACTGCCATGAATGCCTCCCAAATACATAGATAGGATTTAGTGGGTGTATAAATGATTAATACCTAGGAAGCCTGGTGTCCTCTTGTCACCTGGCTTAGAAGTGGCCTGGTGTCCTCTTGTCACCTGGCTTAGAAGTGGCCTGGTGTCCTCTTGTCACCTGGCTTAGAAGTGGCCTGGTGTCCTCTTGTCACCTGGCTTAGAAGTGGCCTGGTGTCCTCTTGTCACCTGGCTTAGAAGTGGCCTGGTGTCCTCTTGTCACCTGGCTTAGAAGTGGCCTGGTGTCCTCTTGTCACCTGGCTTAGAAGTGGCCTGGTGTCCTCTTGTCACCTGGCTTAGAAGTGGCCTGGTCACCTGGCTTAGAAGTCCTGGTGTCCTCTTGTCACCTGGCTTAGAAGTGGCCTGGTGTCCTCTTGTCACCTGGCTTAGAAGTGGCCTGGTGTCCTCTTGTCACCTGGCTTAGAAGTGGCCTGGTGTCCTCTTGTCACCTGGCTTAGAAGTGGCCTGGTGTCCTCTTGTCACCTGGCTTAGAAGTGGCCTGGTGTCCTCTTGTCACCTGGCTTAGAAGTGGCCTGGTGTCCTCTTGTCACCTGGCTTAGAAGTGGCCTGGTGTCCTCTTGTCACCTGGCTTAGAAGTGGCCTGGTGTCCTCTTGTCACCTGGCTTAGAAGTGGCCTGGTGTCCTCTTGTCACCTGGCTTAGAAGTGGCCTGGTGTCCTCTTGTCACCTGGCTTAGAAGTGGCCTGGTGTCCTCTTGTCACCTGGCTTAGAAGTGGCCTGGTGTCCTCTTGTCACCTGGCTTAGAAGTGGCCTGGTGTCCTCTTGTCACCTGGCTCAAAAGTGGCCTGGTGTCCTCTTGTCACCTGGCTTAGAAGTGGCCTGGTGTCCTCTTGTCACCTGGCTTAGAAGTGGCCTGGTGTCCTCTTGTCACCTGGCTTAGAAGTGGCCTGGTGTCCTCTTGTCACCTGGCTTAGAAGTGGCCTGGTGTCCTCTTGTCACCTGGCCTTAGAAGTGGCCTGGTGTCCTCTTGTCACCTGGCTTAGAAGTGGCCTGGTGTCCTCTTGTCACCTGGCTTAGAAGTGGCCTGGTGTCCTCTTGTCACCTGGCTTAGAAGTGGCCTGGTGTCCTCTTGTCACCTGGCTTAGAAGTGGCCTGGTGTCCTCTTGTCACCTGGCTCAAAAGTGGCCTGGTGTCCTCTTGTCACCTGGCTTAGAAGTGGCCTGGTGTCCTCTTGTCACCTGGCTTAGAAGTGGCCTGGTGTCCTCTTGTCACCTGGCTTAGAAGTGGCCTGGTGTCCTCTTGTCACCTGGCTTAGGAGTGGCCTGGTGTCCTTTTGTCACCTGGCTTAGGAGTGGCCTGGTGTCCTCTTGTCACCTGGCTTAGGAGTGGCCTGGTGTCCTCTTGTCACCTGGCTTAGAAGTGGCCTGGTGTCGACTTGTCACCTGGCTTAGAAGTGGCCTGGTGTCCTCTTGTCACCTGGCTTAGAAGTGCACTTAGTTAGCTATGAGGTATTTCCTTCTGGCACTCTTTAGCATTGTTAAATTGTGGTCATGCAATGCTGTGATTTTGCAAAACTGTTTCATGGATACCCCCAGTTGCACAAAGATGTAATCCTGATTGCTTCTGATGTGATAAGATCTGCAGTTATGATGTAAATTTCTGTGACTGATTGCTCAAGAATGGTACAGTGGATTCATATCATATGTGCCCATATTGTTTTTAATGGTGATGTAATGCATATTAATGAGTAGGCGGGGCTTAATGTAAAAATCTTTAAATGCTCATTTTTTTAAGAACTACATATCTGTTTTGTTTCATATTTAGTACAGTTATGATGTTAGCTAATATGTTCATGTTCATGGTATAAAAACATATTTAATTAAAATGCAAAGTGAGCAGGGCTTAATATGATATTGGTGAAGAGCTTGTAAACACGATATCTCAAGAACGGTACAGTGGATTCATATCATATGTGGTACACAGATAGCTCATGATTCGTAGATGTGCCCTATTGTTTTTGGTGGTGATGTCATGCATATTAATGAGTAGGTGGGGCGTAATGTAAAAATCTTTAAATGCTCATATTTTAACAACTACATATCTGTTTTGTTTCATATTTAGTGCAGTTTTGATGTTAGCTAGTGTGTACATGTTCATGGTATAAAACATTGAATTTACTAATATGCATAATGGGCAGGGCTTGAAATGATTTTGCTGAAAAGAGCTTGTAATCACAATATCTAAAAAATGATAAACTGTGATTCAAGTCATATGTTGTACACAGATAGCCTATGGTCTGTGGATGTGCCTGTTTGGTTGTTGGTGATGATACTTTACATATAAATGAATAGGCGGGGCATAATATAAATTTCTTTAAATATGATACATTAGCAACCGTATGTCTGTTTTGCATCATACTTGCTATGATAATGTTGTTGATTATTGTGCATATGCTAGTGTTGTCAATAGGTACGTCTATTTTATTGATCTGCATGTTGGTCGTGGCTTATTAATAAATATAATGAAACAAATATTTTATGAGATGCAATGACATGACAGTTAATACAAAACTTGCAAATCAATCAGCGTATAAAAAAAAACGCATCGGAACCACAAAACCTTTTGGTTCTGGTTTTTCTTACCTAATTGTGTTCGCTGTTTTTTGTTTTTTTGTCGATGCTGTGCACAGTATGTAAGGCAGTTGCCAGTAAGTACACAACATTTGTGCACATGGTCTTTCCTCTAGCATTGTATGTCATATTCATAAACTATCAATTTTATGGAGAGCATTTGTTTGTCAATGTCAGAAGTGATCTATGGCTGCGATAACTAGATAAAATTCAGTTTAATTCACCAAGGAATCATGTTTCTACGTCGTCAAATTGAAGCATATTGAATTTCAAATTAATTTCTTCAAAGTTGATTGTTATGTTGGGAAAAAATTTAACAAAGAAGTAGGTTAATTGTAATTTTTTAAGGTTCTTATTTTATCATCTGCCACTAAAATAGCTCCTTACCTTTTGCACTCATTTCCTTGGGGACTATTTTCATTCAATACTGCTGAAGGAAACTTGCTTGCTATCTGTAACATATTTTTTCTTCCTATAGGCTACATGTGCTACCATTATAAGACTTGTTATTATTATTATTATTATACCGAATGTTATAGTGCTAAAATTCATGGAAAAAAACATGCTCATAAGCACTGTACATGAAATATAATATAAATTAATATAATTAGAAGTTATAGTCCATATGCTAACTTAAATAGATGTGTTTTTAATAAAGATTTAAAAGTGTTCAAATCTGAACAGTCTCGGATATCACTTGAAAGGTTGTTCCAGAGTGCTGATGCTATTGTTCTAAAAGAACAATTATTTCCACCAATAACACACTGTTGTCACCATACAATGATCTTCACAATACTGACTGAGGAAATAGACAATCAAACTATCCTTTCGAGGACACTGAGATACTTCACAAGAAGCTCCATATGTTTAATTTATGCATATTTTCATCATTAGATGTGATTTATGCTAATAAATCAAGACATTGTCCTTTGGGAACATGTTTACTATGAATTATGTGTCCTAAATAGGTGATGAAATTTTTTTTTTACAATTTCACATTCTACCAAACTTCAGAAGAGTCTGGGAGATGTCTCAAGTTTATTGCGTATGTATTTTCTTTCAAGGGAAAAAAAAAAAAAATGTCCTCCGTAGTTGTGTTTGTCCTCGAAAGGTTTGTGTGGTGTCCAGTTTCTGTCCATGTAACGTATAATCAAACAAGTGCTACACTATATATTGCCACACATTTTCCATAAACATACAAGCCATATATAACCCTCAAGTTTCACACCAGTTATTTCCAATTGTTCATTTGTGTTTTTACAGGGGAACTGAGACATATTACCAAGCTGAAACCTTGGAACCTTATGAATGTGCTCAGAGATAAATATGAATGGTCGTACGAGGAGGCCTCGGGCTTGGCTGATTTTCTGTTACCCATGCTGGAAGTGGACCCAACCCGTCGTGCCACCGCTCAAGAATGCCTTAAACACCCCTGGCTCCACTCTTGACAAGGTGACCAATCAGACGTCTTGTTGCTGTCTGAACCTTAAGTAGCTCATGAAGAAAGAATTCAGTAGTTGTGTGTTAAAGATCTGAAGCATTTATTACAGTAATGAATTACAGTAATGAATTACAGTAATGTGTTAAATTGGTATTGCTTGTATCCTCATTGGTTGACCTTTGACCTGTCTCATTTGTGTAGAGAGTATTAGGTGTAATTATACGGAGCAGTAAAACTGATTCGCGTTAGTGATGTGCATAATACTAGTGCAGATATGTGAAGTTGGAGTTGCTTTTGGTAGTATTTATAACCCCCATTTTCATTGGTCAGGACCTGGTTGATGATTTTCAAAAAATTTAATATGGATCCCCTAGTTATCCTTACTAAAAATTGAGCTGGTGGTTTACACGTTCAAGGATTTCAAAGTTGTTCTTGACTTTGAAGGAATATTTCCATAGTCCACATGTGCATTTAACATGATATAACACAATTGGTAACAAAGCCATGTTGATACTTTTGCCTACTGATGATTTTGCTATATCAAGTTTAAAGCTCTGAGTGAATTGTGTGTAAACAAACGGCTGGTAAAAGGCTAAAGTGTGACATCAACCATCAGTCACCAAATTCTAAGTGTGAAGATGGTGTCAATTTTTTTGGAGTAAAATCTATTGGGTACATGAGCGGGTGACAAAATATATTTATGAAAAAAAATTAGTAAGAGGTAATTAATTTCAAAGAAATATATTAAGCATTGTCATTGTGTAAACATTGTAAAATAATGTAAATCATGTAGACATTGTCATTTTACATGACCTTGTACTACTGAAGTAGACTTAATACACCAGTCGCTTTTGTACACTTTGAAATTTGATGTCTTCTATATTAAATATGATACCATAGTAGTTTTTCACCGTTATGTATCATGCTGACGCCTGTGTGATCACAGGAATATTTCTGTACCACTGTGATTGATTTTGATAGTCTTTGTTTGATATCCCAGTGGGTCTTCATTCATTAGTGCTCCACAACTTGTTTATCAAACGGCCGTGGACATCTCTATGTAACCTTGCCTGTTGAGAAAGGGATGTAAAATTCCCATTCTACCTACCTTTGTTTGATCATCTTCAAATAACTGAATATTTGAAAAATGACATAAATTTCCATTGGCATTTTTAATATAGTCATTTACATTAAGTTATACCTTACCTTCCATGCTGTAAATATGCAATCTGGTCCAATGACCTGATTATAACGCTCATTGAACCAGACTGCATATTTATAGCATGGAAGGCAAGTATAAGTCTCGTAAATATCCCCGCTATGCTTAGCGGGGTAAGGTTATTCTGTTGATAGCATTTGCTTTCAAATGTTTCCTATATAATGAAAAAAATGAAACTCAAATGTTCCACTCTTCCTTATACTATGTCCCTCCATCGATCCAAATTGGTTTGTCTTTGTGATTTAGTAGCTTCTTTGCCTAATAATGATGAAGGTGGTGGCAGGTTTTCATAACTTATTTAGTTGAAGAAATAGTCACCGCCTCATAGACTGTATTAGTGATCACCAACTGCAGCTAATGGTGATGTTTGTTATCACCAACCCTACTTACAAGAGATCTCCAACTGTAACCCAATGTAACCATCCAGTCATCATAAATAAAAAAAAATGTCCGTGGTGAATTGTATTATCTGTAAAGGAGTATTTTGTTTAGTGAAAAGTTATAAAGGTTTTATGAAATAGAGATTTAAGAACATTCATGAAGTGCCCTTTCTGTTCAAATTTTCCGGATTTACATATCATCATCGGTCATTTTGTTCATTTAGATTAAATGTAGACTGTTGTCATGATTTGTAGAAATTGACACAACCTTTAGTGACACCCAGCATGTTCATCATTATGATAAACAGCTTTTAATTATTATTGAGTAGACCAGGTTTTTGAAGAGCTTATTTTGTTGTAAAGTTATGGCTGATAAAAACGTATAATATGCAATACTTATGACATGTTTTGTTGCAGGCATGTCTAAGATTTTGTATAAGTTTGTTGATCTCTGAAGGTTAATATAGAATATGGTTAAGTTGTAGAAAATCTTAAAAGATTAGTTTAGTGGTCAAGCAAGTCTCTATCATATGAAAGAGGACTTCTATAACAGATGTTGTGCACTGATAAGATTCCTGAAACTCATTGCATTGTGGTTTTGATCTTCCATTGTAAATCACAATTTGATAGCACAACTTTAGAGGCATATTATTGAGGAGAAATGTAAAGGGGACTAAGAAACATAAGTTTGACAATAGAATCAAGCAGTCTGTGTGTCCTGATTTTCTCCATAAAGGATAAAGGATTAGTTTAGTGGTCAAGCAAGCTCATCTTACACGAAAGGGGACTGTAAAAGGAACAAAATGGTGAAACAAACTGAGGCAATATCATCTTCTGTGAAGGAGATATTCAAGGTGTGTCTCATTGGTGTTGAAACGACTGAAATCAGACTAGTTGTGACATTACTACACTCCTCTTTTTACATTACATGTTATCCTGGGACCATTTGGCTTAATAACCATTGGACATGTCTGAAAAGCCAATCTGAAAAGTATTACAAGGTAACATAATGTACCAACTGAAGAAATGCCTCGCACCCTCCTATGTTCAAGAACAAATAACATCGCAACGAAGCATGGGGTCATCGTCCTGGATCCATCAGTCAGGGGTGGAAATATAGCAGAACACATCACCAATGGTCCCAGAAGTGTTTTCAGCTCTCCAGAAAGCAAAAGAGGGGGAGAAGAAAGGTGGGGGAAGGCAAAGGGGGAAAAACAAAGGGACGGGGGGTGGAAAGGAAAGGAAAGGTGTAAAAGAAACAAAGTGGATGCAGTAAATCTGCAGATATTTTTTCAAGACTTTTATGGTCCCAGAAAGTAATATATTTTTCCACCCCTGACTGCTGTACATTAACCCTACAGTAACAATGAGTCTGGGCAGATCTTTCAAAATGATATTGTAATCCAGCAAAATAGCACAGTACACCAGTGATATCATAGACTTAACATCCTTCATATGCAAATTAGTTGCACTGGTAGAATTATATGTATTACCAAATTATCAATCAAGTTGTTCAATATTCTGGTGTTTGGTAAATGGTGTTAACGAACAGTTAGTTTTGGGATACCCATCACAATTTTTAAGCACTTCACTCACCCCCGCTGCATTATTTTTTATATGTTAAACGCATCATATAATCTGTGATAGCTTAAATCACAGTGAGAATTTGAAATATGCATCTATATGTCTTGTACATTTGTAGAGAAAGCTCATATTTCTTAAACTATGGATTTTTTTTTGAAATTGGTGTAAAATTCCTGATTGATACCATTTACACAAGGTACCATCTCTGCTCATGTAAATAGATCACCTGACTCGTCAGTATTGATTGATTAGTTGTAAGATATATTATCCCAACTGACAGATTCAATCGTGCTCTTCCAATAATTGATCGCATTAATGTTATTACAGATCTGGTTTAAGGGTAGATTTATGCTCTGGTGTATCTTAACGTTACCCCACTGTTGTATAATAGCATCCAGCTCGAAGCTCCCGTGTGTAAATATTTATTACATAGCCTGATCTCTGTGGCACAACTTGACCATTGCTGGTCGTTGTGTCATTAAACCTCACTAACATACTGATTTCATTTGATATGGTGTTGAATACCTCGCTGACTGATATTTCCATAATTTTTTGTTTAAAATTAGTATTATGAGGGATGGGAGAATTATCCACCTTCATTCAAGAAACCTGTTAAATTAATGTAAATTAAAGACTTATGGACATTTAGAACTGAATAGCTGATTAAATTTGAAGAATAAATTTGTCAAATTTTGAAAATAGGTTTGGTCATTTTTTTTTAAATTTGTGATCGAAGTTGGAGGATTTTATAATATGTGGAATTTGTGATGTATGACAGGGCAGACAACTTATTTTGTGGAAAATGAGGAGAAATTTTATTCTCTGTAGGATTTGATTTGGGGGAACGGTGAAAACTCAAAAAAACATTTGGTCAGAATTTGCTGCATATATATAGACAATTAAAGAACAGGCTTTACATACGGAAATACCAGGGCCACCCAGTTCTACATCCACCACTATTTGCATATTGAGGCCTGGGAATTGAAAAAACCCAGTAAAATGGTCAAATATTAAACCAATATTGATGAAATATTTGCTACTTTCATGGTTTGAATTAAGATTAATTTCAAAGCAACATTTTGCAAATGTTGCTTCTACATGTCCTTTAATCATTGTCCAAAATATCATTGTCCAAAATATAGTTGTCCAAATTTAAATCGCTAATCCGTTCATGTTTTTTAATGTAATTCCCAAAGCAATAAGTAGGAGTAGAAGGAAGAAGCTTGGTTGTCATATGCATTGCATTTGTATTACAATTTAATTCAGTGTAAGTCATACATGACAATGATTGTTAAGGATTCAGTGTCTTTGTTCCAGTTCCTTTTAATCTCTTTCAAAGGGAAGTTTTTGAGAATCTTGAAAGAAGGAAAAAAAATGAGAAACAGTTTAATTAAACATAGCTGTCATTTAATCTCTGTTTTTCTTCTGTTGCCCACCCCTATCCTTTCCCGTTCCCTACCCCTTACTTTCCTTTCCCTTTCCCGTTCCCTACCCCTTTACTTTTCTTTCCCTTGCCATCATCCATTTGTTTTTATTTAAGATGGTGGATCTGCAGATTGTTCCTCTTCCCTGTTTGCTGTAGCACACAACCAAAGCTATAAATAATTGCAAATACTTCTCCGTGAGATTGATTCAATTATTGTATTCTGAGGAAGAACATTTTAGTACATTGCTGCATCTTGTGCTGTGCCCTACCTACTACACACCTATTGCACCATTATAATCCATCTGTGGCAGGTGCATGCTCACATGACTAAAAAATGGTCACCTGATTTGTGACATGAAGAAGAAAGTGCATCAATCCTAATTAAGTTAAATTCATACTTGGGCCATGCCTGGTTTCTTTGGTGTAAGCTGATGAGAGCACATGTCATGACTCCCCCTGGACAGGATGCCAGTCCATTGCAGGTGAACCTACCAGTAGTACTGGTACTCATTTACAGCCTAGTGGACTGGAGCAAGTAGAGTTAAATGTCTTGCTCAAGGACACAATGACAGAAGTGAACACGGTACTTTTTGTGTACAAACACGACTCCTTAAAGGTCTATGGACATGAAGAATTTTGATATTGTTTGAAAGAATATTTAAATTTGAGCACAAAAAAGGTTAATATGAAGTCAGAAACAATTTACTCATGAAAACAGGGTACACATACAAGCTTTATAATTCCATTTTAAATTATAGCAATCAGACAGATATATGAGTTGTATCGTGATAGCAATACGTTTTTGTCAGAAAACATATGACATGTAAACTTGGAAGAACAAAACGTTACAGAATATTTTGCCGTAAGTTGATTCACTTTGGATCATAAAGTGTTGTCAATTTTCTGTTGTTCCTTGTATTGATTCTTGTAAAACCACATTTTAATTTCACTCGTAAAGTCTTGGAAATGAATTGTGTGATTCAATGATTGTAACTTCAGTCATGGAGCGTAGACTTGGCCCCGTTAGGAGGAGGGTCACAGGAAAATGTGAGGGGCAATTTTACGGTTGTTACATTAGTCACGTAGCGTGGAATCGTATAATAGCTAGTCATGAAAGGGAGTTATGAGAATCTGACGGTTATGTAATAGCAGACAAATCCACTTGTTTACATTGCAAAATAGTTTGGGGAAAATTGTGGTGATTACCATAAGGTATGGTAGCAGTTGTTCATATGCATATTTTAAGCATAGCATTAAGGGACTCTCACTGGTATATTTCATGTGTAAGAATATGAATAGCATTTCACTACCATATACTACTGTACTGTATACAGAAGCACCTACACATAGCACCTACCATAGATATTTCTAATGTATTATTCATGACGGTTTCAAGAATTGTAATATGTATCTATAAAATTGGTCTCGACCCGTGCCAACGTAGATTTTACTGTACTTAATGATTTTTTACCTTAGTAGAGATTTGTTCTCGCTCTGATTATAATGTGCGTGAAAGACTGAATTTTAAAGTGTATAAGCATGTGATTACATGTACGTTGTCATGTTGCTGCTTTACTTAAATCTTTAGAACAGTGCCCTACTTTCAGTTTGGACACCTAAGTTCAGCCAGGACAAGCTGGGACACCCTAGTTCAGGCAGGACACCCTAGTTCAATCTGGACAGTCTGGACACCCAGGTTCAGCTGGGACACCTAAGTTCAACCAGGACATCCAGGCTCGACAAGAACACACTGGCTCAGCTTGACACCCAGGTTCAGGCAGAATACCCACTCAGTTTGGACACCCAGATTCAGCCAAAACACACTGACTCAGCTTGGATACCCAGGTTCATCCAGAACACACTGACTCAGTTTGGACACTCGGGTTCAGCCAGAACACACAGGCTCAGCCATGACACCCAGGTTTATTATCCAGAACACACTGGCTCAGCTTGGAATCCCAGGTTTATCCAGGACAATGGACACCTGGGTTGAATTGGGACATTCTGGTTCAGCTTGGACACTCTGGTTCAGTTGGGACATCCTGCTCAGCCAGGACACGCCTGGCTGAGATTGTACATTAAGGCTCAACTGGCACCCTGGCTCAGCTGAGACATCCAGGCTCAACTTGGCATACACCCTGGCTCAGCTTGAACAACAGGTTCAGCCGGGGAACTAAAAGATAAATTAGCTGCAAAAATAAAGATGCCTCCCATCCCCTTGCTTAATTTGATTAGTACTGCCATAGACAGGTGCAATCCATTTAGGCCCAGTAAGTAAATGAGTTGACAGTTTAGCTTCTTAATATTGTCTTCCTAAAAAAATGTTTATTCATTCACTGTTTGATGTAAATTCCAATCTCTATGAGAAATATGTAATTAATCCTTATAAACTTATTTATTTTCTTAGATTCCAAGTCTTGAATTCCAAGGTCTGGACCTTAGGAGTAGATCATCTCACTCATTTTCCAAATTTGCTGATCTCCTAGATTGCTAAAACTCCCTGATAATTTCAAATGACCCTAGTCAACTTCGTAGTGACCAGACAGATTGAAATATTTTAGTTCTCAGGTATATTAGAGCATCCGTACTTTGTTTAAAATGGGTAGTTTTGCTTCCAATATTGTACATCTAAAGTATTCAAAGCTAAACTAAGTGATGTCGAGAATAATGGTGAAATGTTTACATATCAACTGTCTTTGTCCATTTAATATTGAACCTGTAGCAAAGACGTATTTCTAGAATTGATATTTTTGGACTGTAAGTGCTACATCTTTAAGATTACATGAGTTATGCAATAGAAACCAAATTGTGTATTTGTTTTCTTTTCGTGTCAAAGGTAAGCGGTTAGTTATGGACTCTCCCATGATACAAACAATGTGAACAAGTGGAAAAAATATTGCAAAATCTTATTGGAAAAATATTACAAAATTTTAAACAAGAATTATCTTCAAATTGACTAAGTTGTGTGTTTTCAAGTTCTGATCAAAAGTCTGAAGATTTTTATACCAAAAAATGTAAAACAATATTTTCCTTTCCAAAATCTCTGGCAATTCCACCCCTCTTCTTCCCCCACCCTCCCCCTTCCTTTTACTATGCTACTACTGTATACCGCCACTGGCTCCCTGTTAAACAACACATCGATTTTAAAGTCATAATCTTCAAAGCTCTAACCTACATCTCAGATTTACTTAGTCCGACAGGATCCCAGACAACTCAGATCCTCAACATCTTCTACTTACTTCATGTCCCCAGAACTCATCATATTCACAGAACTTGCTATGGCCCAAAGCTTTGGAATGAACTACCATCCATACTGTACCTTTTCAAACAAGCTTCCCAGAGGTGACTGCCTGTATGTGAAAGTGCTTTAATGCAGACTTTTGGTTTGAGTGCTATAAAGGTTTCTTTCATTGATTGATCTACCTACCCCACAGGAAAAGACACCACTTGACTTTTGTGTATGTTTAACCCTTACTCTACCACGCAGCGATTATTATCTGTTTTAGGTGTGCCATCTTTGACCCCGCCTCCCTTTCAAAAAAGTGCTGGTAGAGTAAGGGTTAAGAGTATGCACATCTTTTACACAGGTGCAAATAACCATCCAATGAAAGATACAATATTTTGATTTGAATAAAGGGGAGGTTTAAAAACTTTTGATGTGACTAATTAAAGGAAATACCGAAAAATAAAACAATGGATTAATGGAACAACCTGGAAACGCTACTCAACTGACAATGTCCAAAAATGTTACTTTAACTTCAACTGGTATCTCAACTGGCTGGTATAAGTTTTAAAGGGAAAGAGAGTGGATGGCACATACAATATAGCGGCTTTACTTGTGGCACCAATGTTTAACACGGGGATCGCGGAGCAATTATTAAAGTGAAAGAAGTAATTTGTAAAAATTAAAGGTAGCATCACATTCATATTTAAGCCTGTACACTTACTCCCAACCATATTGGTACAGTATTAGGCAGGGTCGTACAGCAACAAGAACCAAAAAAATTCCCCAGTCACAAGTGGAAAATTTACACTTGTAAATTAAGTTTCATCAGTGACTTTGCTGTTAATCAGGAAATCTTCAATTTTCTTGCAATTTTTATTAAAATTTCAGGAAATTTTTTTATTGTCGAGCCCTTCCTTCAAATTTCTGTGATATGTTTGTCGGTTTAAGGAAATTTTGGTGCAATTTTCTTTGATCTTCGGAAAATTTTGTTCATTTGTGTGCAATTTTTAAAATTTTCTGGAAATTTTGTCATTTTCACTCCTTAAAATTTCGGTGAATTGTCTGACAATTTAAAGTAAAATTTGATCATTTTTCAGGAAATTTTAATCATTATTAGGCAAATATCTTTGTTTTTGAGGAAAACTTGCTGACAAATTTCATATAAATTATCAGATTTTCCCTCATTTTAAGTTAATTTCCTAATTTTACCTCTCAACCAAGAAAATGAGGAAGGTAAAATCCTCTAAAAAAATTTGCCACATCAGCAAAAAGATAGAGGGATAAACCCCCAGCCCCATCTCCACGGTCCCTATAACACCTTTGCACTAAGGTCCCGAGACAATTAATTTAGTACTGTATAATTAAAATTAGTTTAATGTAGGATTAGACTTTCCTAGCAAACACAACACTAGAATATACAGAGTACATCAATGTCACTTTGTTTAATTTGCAGAAACATTTATTGCACAAAAACCACAATGTAAAACATGATTAGAATATTGCACAAAAGATTATCATACCTGATATTATGAGAAACTTCTTGCCAAGTTACACCCAAAGCAAATTTGTATTTCTATGAAAATCAAAGCAAAAATTAATGTTGAGCTTAAAGCTTTTAAGTTTATGTTTAATCATCTTGGTATGCAGAAAGAGGTGTAGTAAAGAAGAATCCCATCCTTACAAGATTTTCAAGTTAAATACTTTCACAAAGCTACTTGGAAAACAGATAGAAATGTGCTTATAGCAAGGTTCCTACAGTTTTGAATAAGTTTTAAGCTAAATCCATACTAGAGCCATGAAGGCCTATCAGTCCAGGGCTTATCCCGTTTCCTTAGCTTAAGCATATGAGAGCACGTGATTCTCCTTAGATAGGACACACAGTCCATCAGAGGTTAACTCCCCAGCAGTGCTGGTACTCATTTAAAGCTGAGTGGACTGGAGCAAATAAGTGTCTTGCTCAAGGACAATACAACACTCGCGACAGAAGTCAAAAACTTATGAATACTAACAAACACAAATTCCACGATTCCCATTCATAATTTCCATGAGAGTGATATCTCACATTTACCCTGTTGAAAACAAAAAGAACTTTGGCATTCTAATTACTGTGTGCCTCTTGGAAATTCTAGAACTTTTCCAGAGCTATAATCCATATTTTCCATGACTTCCTAGGCCTGCAAATGAATCTAGTCATACTGAATAGTGTAGAAACTAGTTAAAAATACTGTGGCTTCGTCTTTGGTAGAGATATACACATTTTTACAGAAAATATTTTTTATGATTAATACCATGTAAGTTTCAAAACAATGATTTAAAAAACACTGTCAGGAGAAAACTTGTGTATAATGAGTGGCTTCAAGTCATTTAGTTATACCTGTTTTGACCAGTTTGCTAAATAACAAGAAACAATGTTTCTTTGATCATGGTTACTGAAAATCTAGATGAGCAGTGAACATAAAGTTCATGACTGTAACTTCCTCATCAGCGCATCAAAATTTAAAGGTCTACCAAAACAAAACAAAGGTTTCCTGCAACTTTACCTTTAATCAATTTCATATCAATGAAAATCCATCAACAAAAAAAGCAAAATGTCACAAATTTTTTCAATTCAATGCTTTTTGAATGTTTAAGACTGGATATGCCAAGTTGTGATTTAGTAATGGGAAAATAATCTTTACTCTGCCACTTTTATTGACAGAGAATTAGTATCTGATTTTGTTTTACTTTTAACCATAAACATCTAACAATAAGTCTTTGCATCATAAGACTTCTACAACATTGCAGCCTATGAAGGATCCTCAGAAGAAAAAAAATCACAGCATTCTTCATGTGAGTTTTACCTCCATGAAAAATACTGCATGATCTTACCAAATCAAACCTTTAATTCCATGTTAACATGTTAACAAGCATTTACCTTATTTCACCTTGAAATTTGACGAAAAAAATAGGCCTTTTTATACCTCACAATCAACCCCACAATTACACCAGTGAAACACTATTTGCATAAAATCATACTCACTGGTGGGATTGTATGAGCTCAGGATCTGCTCATTTTTCCAACAAATTTCAAGGTGAAGGAAATAAAATAAATTAAGATCTTTAGCTGTCTGCCATTTCTCACAAGAAAGCTTGTTACTTCATGAAATAAACAAAACTGAAGTGTAAAAAAACGGAACCAAAAGGTTTTGTGGTTCTGATGCTTTTTTTCATATGCTGATTTGCAAGTTTCGTATTACCTGTCATGTCATTGCATATCAGGAAATATTTGCTCCAGGATATTTATTCATAAGCCACGACCACCATGCATGCAGATCAATAAAATAGACATACCTATTGACAAGAATAGCATGTGCACAATATTTAACAACATTATCATAGCAAGGTTAGAGGCAAAACAGCCATACGCTTGTTCATGTATCATATTTGAAGAATTTTATGTTTAGCCCTGCCTACTCACTAATATGCATGGTCCCCACCAAAACCAATAAGGCACATCCACAGACCATGGACTATCTGTGTATCACATGACTTGAATCCAGTTTATAGTTTTTGGATTTCGTGATTACAAGCACTTTTCAGCAAAATCATATTAAGCCCTGCCCACTATGCATACTATTGAATTTCAACGTTTTATACGTTAAAATTTAACGTTTTTATACGATGAACATTAGCAAATATAACAATAACAAATATCAAACAAAACATATATGTGGTTATTATACTATGAGCATTTCAATTTTTTTACATTAAGCCCCACCTACTCATTAATATGCATGACATCACCACCAAAAGCAATAGGGCACATCTACGGACCTCCTACCCTACTCATTAATATGTATGAATGACATCACCATCAAAAACAATAGGCACATCTACGGACCATGGGCTATCTGTGTACCACATATGACTTGAATCCAGTTTATTATTCTTGAAATATCGTGTTTACGAGCTGGCCGTCACACACACACACATGAATACATATACACACACACATGACCGCATAGGTTCCTGATGCTATCATATCGGAACCAAAAATTGAGACAAAAATACCCCTTAGATCCCTTTTTTAATACAGGCAAAAAAAGGCACACTTGAAATTGGGTTGGACTAGGTCTAAACACTAAAACCAAGTGCAGCATAAACCTAGAGATACCACACACAAGTAATACACAGGTGCACCTGGCCATTAAGAAAGCTATTGTGGTCAAGTCTCGAATTGTGTATGTACAATTCTACAAGGTATTTCATTACTGTTAGGTTAGCAATGGAAAAGGCAAGCCAAACCTATCCCACAATTAATCAAAAATACAATTATCATCATTTTCATTGCATCTGCCCTTAAAAATGCATCTGTGTTCTTTTTATGGAGATGATAATCAACCTGACCATATATAAAGCTATTTGCATTCATAAGAGGAGGAAAGGTTTGATAATTGTTTAAGTACATTTCTGCAAGATAATTGTTTCAAGTACATTTCTGCAAGATACAGTAATTGTTTAAGTACATTTCTGCAAGATGATAATTGTTTAAGTACATTTCTGCAAGGAAAATATCTCATTACTGTTATGACACCAATAGAAAAGACAAGTAGTAGATATCCCATAAATATAAACATTTATCACAATTTTCAGTGAAAATGACTTCCAAAATAAAACTGTTCTTTGCACTCTTTCTTTAAGTTCTTAATAAACATAAGCCTAGGGTATTCCTCAAATATTAAAAAATATGAGCTACTTTCAATGGAGGTGGACTGCCTAACACTTATTCTATGAAATTTCTTAGAATTTCTGAAAAATTCAAGCCTACGATATTTTGCAAATAAATAGCAAGTATTTCTCCAAAACTGGGATAACCCCCACCCACCCCCACCCCAAAGATTTATTCTCTACATGCTCTCTCCCTTATCAATTACAAACTAACCAATACATATATTGTATACAGATTGTCCGACATTTGCTCTTCCTAAAAATCAGCAAAATTTAATCATCCCAAAATACTACCAACCTTAACCCTTACTCTACCACGCGGTGATATTATCGCCATTTTGGAAGCCACATCTTCGACCCACCTCCAGAGTGCATTTTCAAAAAAGTGCTGGTACAGTAAGGTTTAATCAACCAGCGACAAGTGTACTAACTCAAAAATATACGCAGCATGGTCCCGGTGGGTGGTCCACTGGGTCACTGAAGCGGAACGAGCCCAACTCTGCTGTGCTCGGAAGACAAGAGGACCCCTCGATAATCAGCCTGTGCTTAACCCTTACTCTGCCACACAGTGGTATTATCGGCGTTTTGGGTGCCCCATCTTCGACCCGCCGCCCAAGCGCGTTTTCAAAAAAGTGCTGGTAGAGTAAGGGTTAAACAATTCATTTTTGATACAGTTCATACATTGAAAAGAATATGCATAGATTATTATGAATTGCATAATGACTTTAAAACAATGGCCTCCATTTTGTATGGATTGTATGCCATAACAATGGACAAGAATATGCATCCAAATACCGAAAGAGAATATTATTTTACAATCTACAAACCCTGCCAAAACCGACACAAATGATGGAAACATTTTTGAGAGATGCCACAAAGAACTTCCCACATTGAAATGGGGGAAGGTGGGTGTAATATGAAAGAGGACATACAAGGAAATAAATTGGTGTAGAAACTAATTCCATAACTTATTCTGTTGAGGAGACATTCAAGTTTGAAAGCTGATCAACTAAAAGGAGGAGAGAGGTGTGTGGGGGAGTGGGGTGGGGGGCTTAACACCTACAACAACTATCCACAAAAATTCTCTGTATATGATTTTTTTTTAAGATTGGCATGTCAGAATAATAATAAGTGGATGTGAGGTTATGTGTTGCTGTTATGTCAGAAAATATGAAAAATGCCAAACTTATCTTTCTAATTCATACTATTTTTTGCTGGTAATGTGACCTTACAATATGAGCAATCTTTTGAATAAATTAATAAAGCCATGATATAAGTTTTGCTACCATTCAATAAACATATAATTAATACTAATATATACAAATAATATATAGCACACTGTTAGATTTATCATTTATACAATTGCTGTTTCAATAATACTTTTCACTCCAAATCAAAGCAATTTGACTTCAGCATTATCATAAAGCATCTGTTGTTTGTTTTCATCACAAAACAGTTAGTTAAAAAATAAAAGAATATTTAAAAGATTACATATGCAAATATCGTAGAAAATACTTTCAATTCCAAAAAGACCTATACAATGATTACTAAGGTTATGAAGATCAGTTCCAACCTGCTTGAAAATATATATGTAGGAATGATCAATAAAAAACCATGATTGATTTCCATCAATTTCCATCAATCATTTCTACATCGAGATCCTATAAACCATTGTATAGTCTACTCAACATACTATATAAGTAGAAAAGGTAGGCTACACCTAGTCAGATAACATCTGACTGTAGTATACACTATAGCCACTACATGGCTGCTATACACAGTCAGAAAACACTATATACTTTATAACGTTGAAACTGCTGCAATGGCTTATCATAGAATTGTAGATGAATTTCGACTACGCACTAGAATAATTAGGCCTTTCCGTGACAATCTAAGGTCAACATTTGACAATGCCTTTCATTGTCATGGAAAACATAATACTAAATATATATAGTCAATAATACTATATTGAGCTGTCACTTACGCTTTGGGCATGGGTTTAATGAAGAAAACTGAAAAGTTGCATTTTGTGTTAGAGCCTTGCTAAAGACTTATTTTTCAAACAGCGTCTTGGGTGGATGTATCTAATTAATTGAAAAATTGTCGAACAATAGAGCGTCAGTAAAGTCTACATGCATATAGCATTATATCGAACAATGCACGCACTTACTGACAAACATTTTCAAAATTCAAAATAGCAGTTTCCAGTTCACTCAGGTGATACGTGCACTAATTGTGATCGGAATGTCATTTCTTCCGTAATTTAGAGTTTTTTTGTTACGTACAAAGTGTTCATCATTTTATTTGTAACTTAGTTTGAAAGATACTTTAAAGTTTCAAGACGGTAATGAAATCAAAATCGTAGCTCGTAAGTACTTTTTCAGATTTGAGAAGGGTTTTTATTTCATGTTTTTGTTATTTGTTGTTGTCTGGGTGGTTTTTAATGTTACGAGTGTATTGTCTCACTCAGAATGCAAGTATTGTCTTGCAAGTAGTGCCTACTGGGTGAGTTGTTCATCTCACCTATTAATGTTGTATTCATTTATACCCTCATTGTTTTCCAGATCGACAGCGTTACCTAAATTGTTTTAGAATCTTTTCAAAACAGTAACAAAAATCCATCAAAATCTGTTACTAATCATTGACCATTTGTCAGTGTTTTTAAATCTTAAGCACAATTTGCATATTTTATACAAATTTTGTGATGTACTACAGGGTGATCTTTGTATTTTCTTTTGTAAATCCTTTGTTTTTGTTTTTTAAATGTCTTTCATAATTCATTGAAGTGGTGAAGTGAATACAATGTTTTTAAATGTCTTCTTAAATCATTAAAGTGGTGAAGTGAATACAATGTTTTTAAATGTTTCTCATAATTCATTAAAGTGGTGAAGTGAATACAATTTTTAAATGTCTTTCATTATTCATTAAAGTGGTGAAGTGAATACAATAATTTTTAAATGTCAATGTTTTTGAAATTCATAATATTGAAGTGGTAAGTGAATACAATGTTTTTTAAATGTCTTTCATAATTCATTAAAGTGGTGAAGTGAATACAATGTTTTTTGAATACAAATTTATTAAAGTTTTTGTTTTGAAATGTCTTTCATAATTCATTAAAATGTGGTTTTTGAAATGTCTTTCAAATACAATGTTTTTTTTTAAATGTCTTTCATAATTCATTAAAGTGGTGAAGTGAATACAATGTTTTTAAATGTCTTTCATAATTTATTAAAGTCAATGTTTTTGAAATGTCTTTCATAATTCATTAAAGTTTTTAAATGTCTTTCAAATTCATTAAAGTAAATAAATATAATGTTTTTAAATGTCTTTCATAATTCATTGAAGTGGTAAAGTAAATACAATGTTTTTTAAATGTTTTTAATTCATTGAAATGGTAAAGTAAATACAATGTTTAAATGTCTTTCATAATTCATTGAAGTGGTAAAGTAAATACAATGTTTTTAAATGTCTTTCATAATTCATTAAAGTGGTAAAGTAAATACAATGTTTTTAAATGTCTTTCATAATTCATTAAAGTGGTAAAGTAAATACAATGTTTTTGAAATGTCTCTCATAATTCATTAAAGTTGTGAAGTAAATACAATGTTTTTTAAATGTCTCTCATAAGTCTTTAAAGTGGTGAAGTAAATACAATGTTTTTAAATGTCTCTCATAATTCTTTGAAGTGGTGCAGTAAATACAATGTTTTTAAATGTCTCTAAAGTCTTTTAGCAGGAAAAGGCTAAATATCATTTTTTAAATGTCTCATAATTCTTTGATTTGAGTAAATTTGTCTGAATTAAAAATTCTGATCTCTGCTCAGACTTAAAACAATTTCTACTAATGTAGAAATTGCTCAATAAAAAAGGGCCTATACCTTTAAGTCAACTTGTGTTGAGCAATTTATCTGGGACTACAAGTTGATGGAATTTGATATAACTATTGTAGGAATGGTCCTACCATAATAGCAGGTCGGGTATGAAATATCACAATTTATAGGCTTGTTTGTTTGATGAGGGCTTAATGGCACCATGACAGCGAGGGTCAAATTGTGCCAGAAAGGTTAGATCATTCCAGAGGTAGAAAGAAAAGAAAACAGTGGGAGATTGTGAGAAACACGAGAACTAAAAGCCAGAAAGCTGGAATCGAGAGAGGAAGTGCATGGGTCACAGGATTTGTACATGAAATGTAGAACATATAATTCAACATCTTATACTGTTGTCAATCTTCTGTTCCCAAAATAGACAGCTTTAGGATTAGGACAGATGTTGCAAGAAGTTTTTAAAACATTAAAAATGTTATGAAATAATATCCACAAATTTTGACAAAGCCTTCATTTCCTTCTGAGAATGACATGACTTTTTGCCTCAAAACGTTTGATGATTTTTTTCTCCATCGATTATTTCCATTTCAATTATTCATTCCATTTTAAACAAAATGTTTACATTAGTAGAATAGCTTTCAAGTGGCATTAGAATCAACAACTTGTTAGAAGTTTAATTGGTAAATTACATTCTTATGCTCCTACTACTCTGAAGGGAAATGCGTCTCTAATTTATGACAAGGGTCTTCATTCAAAGTACACCTCACAAAACATTCTCTAGAAGGTCAAACATAATGCTGCATGACCTTTGACCATTTATCTATGAAAGACACCTGCATCCCATCCAATCAGATTCCACAACTAGTCGTTATCCAAGACTTAAATTACTGCAGGGCTGTAATCCTGTGGGTGGGGAAAGAGAGACTTACCACAATTCCAGGTAAGATTTCTTTTAAATACACAAATAAATTCACAAAAATTTGGGCCACATCATCTCATCCCCTCCCCCTTCCCCCAACTTTGTGAAGGAGAATCACAGCCCTGATTTACTTTCGAAGCTGGGGTTTTATATTAAACAAAAATCTGCAGTTTTATCTCCATCGGCCAAACAAGTGAACATACCAACAAGGTTTTATCCACTGAAGGAAAACATGCTATCCACAGCCTTCAGACTAGCGCAACAGAAAGAAATGGAAGATTTTCTATTATGGTACATATGCCATGTCCTCTGAGGGAGGAGCCGATGGACTAGCTTCACCCCCTTGAGGCACAGCAGCTTTACTAAAACCATGATCTGCTTGACCCCGAAATGCTTCATTGTATGAAGGTGGATCCGAATATTGCACAAACCCTTGGGGTGGGGGATAGACCACATTTTGCTGGGGTGAAGGGCACTCCACACTTTTTTGGGGTGGAGGATGAACAACAGAAACATCAGGGTGAATAATTTCTGGCGGGTATGCCCCTTGAGGTGAGGGATACCCAGGTTGAGCAGTTGGGTACCCAGTTTGTAACGGTGAAAATGCAGATTGAGATTGACCCGGGTTAGGTGGTTGATACACTGTTGGTTGGGTAGGGTATCCCGTTGTTTGAGTAGGGTATCCCTTTGGTTGAGTAGGGTATCCCTTTGGTTGAGTAGGGTATCCCATTGGTTGAGTAGGGTATCCCGTTGGTTGAGTAGGGTATCCTGGTGATTGTAAAGGATATCCTGGTTGGGGAGGGTAACTAGCTGGTAAGGGGTACCTGGCTTGCGAAGGGTACCCTCCTGGCTGATCTATATATGTCGCTGGAGGTAAGGGACCCGCCATTAGATCCGGGTTGTACTGTTGTTGATGTGGTTGCATCGGATTCTGAGCGACCTGTATATGATGACCCTGCCCCGATGACCGTGGACTTTTATGAACGACCGTTGTGTTTGTCGTGGTTGTACTTACAGTACCACCATCTAACGCATCTATTGTAAAAAAAAAGACTTTGAAATTAGTTTAATGAATTGAATATTAAATGTTTAAGTCCTTAAAATAAACAAAACTATCCCACTACCTCCATTAGTTTGCCAATTAAGTCACCTTATTATATCCATGATATGTGTGCACCTGCCCCAAAGATAAATTTTATGGGCAATGCTGCCTTACCCCACCCCTACTGGTGGTTAAAAGGTGAAAAACCATACAATTAACATTTCTGACAGACAGATCTTATTTTGAGAAATTGAACAAAATGGTTTAAAATGTTGCAATTATTGCTACTCAACTGGTTATAACACCAAATTATGACTTCACGAATTAGAGGTAGGGTTAGCAATATGATTTTTAAAATCTCTTGGACATAAACAAAATATAACCAAATGACATACAAGTTGGCAAACTAATATTCAGCATTTAGGAAATATGAAACTATGTCTGTGACATCATAAAATGTCATAGTTTTCTAGTCTCTTAGATCTTTGCCACTATTAAAGGATTAGTTCAGTGGTCAAGCAAGTCCATCTTATATGAAAGAGGACTTCAAAAGAAAGAAAATGGTGAATAAACCATTCTAAACTCTTATTCCGTTAAGGAGATATTCAAGTTTAAAGCTCTGTCTTATCTGTGTAGAAATGACTGGTGTAGCAAGTCTACTATGGAAAGTTGGCATTTCCATTTTCACATTCATAACAATTGTTAATGTATTTTTTTTTAAATTATTTAATTTTTTCACTATTCAAAATATTTTCCTCAAACTTTCTTCAGGTGGTATATTAAAAAAACCTTCCTAGATTCAGTTTTACTAGTTTTTTGACATATCCCATAGTTTTTGACATATCCTATGGTTTTTGATATATCCCATGGTTTTTGACATATCCCATGGTTTTTGACATATTCTATGGTTTTTGACATATCACATGGTTTTTGACATATCCCATGGTTTTTGACATATCCTATGGTTTTTGACATATCCCATGGTTTTTGACATATCCTATGGTTTTTTATATATCCCATGGTTTTTGACATATCCCATGGTTTTTGACATATCCCATGGTTTTTGACATATCCCATGGTT
Source organism: Chiridota heheva (assembly GCA_020152595.1). Classification (NCBI taxonomy): domain Eukaryota; kingdom Metazoa; phylum Echinodermata; class Holothuroidea; order Apodida; family Chiridotidae; genus Chiridota; species Chiridota heheva. Next base: position 11,613 of record JAIGNY010003388.1, on the reverse strand, counting down.
TTTGACATATTCTATGGTTTTTGACATATCACATGGTTTTGACATATCCATGGTTTTGACATATCCTATGGTTTTTGACATATCCCATGGTTTTTGACATATCCCATGGTTTTTGACATATCCCATGGTTTTTGACATATCACATGGTTTTTGACATATTCTATGGTTTTTGACATATTCTATGGTTTTTGACATATCACATGGTTTTTGACATATCCCATGGTTTTTGACATATTCTATGGTTTTTGACATATCCCATGGTTTTTGACATATCCTATGGTTTTTTATATATCCCATGGTTTTTGACATATCACATGGTTTTTGACATATTCTATGGTTTTTGACATATCACATTGTTTTTGACATATCCTATGGTTTTTGATATATCCCATGGTTTTTGACATATCCCATGGTTTTTGACATATTCTATGGTTTTTGACATATCACATGGTTTTTTATATATCCCATGGTTTTTGACATATCACATGGTTTTTGACATATTCTATGGTTTTTGACATATCACATGGTTTTTGACATATCCTATGGTTTTTGATATATCCCATGGTTTTTGACATATCCCATGGTTTTTGACATATTCTATGGTTTTTGACATATCACATGGTTTTTGACATATCCCATGGTTTTTTATATATCCCATGGTTTTTGACATATTCTATGGTTTTTGACATATCCCATGGTTTTTGACATATCCTATGGTTTTTTATATATCCCATGGTTTTTGACATATCACATGGGTTTTGACATATTCTATGGTTTTTGACATATCACATGGTTTTTGACATATTCTATGGTTTTTGACATATCACATGGTTTTTGACATATCCCATGGTTTTTGACATATCCTATGGTTTTTGACATATTCTATGGTTTTTGACATATCCCATGGTTTTTGACATATCCCATGGTTTTTGACATATTCTATGGTTTTTGATATATCACATGGTTTTTGACATATCCCATGGTTTTTGACATATTCTATGGTTTTTGACATATCCTATGGTTTTTGACATATCCCATGGTTTTTGACATATCCTATGGTTTTTGACATATCCCATGGTTTTTGACATATTCTATGGTTTTTGACATATTCTATGGTTTTTGACATATCACATGGTTTTTGACATATTCTATGGTTTTTGACATATCCCATAGTTTTTGACATATCCTATGGTTTTTGACATATTCTATGGTTTTTGACATATCACATGGTTTTTGACATATTCTATGGTTTTTGACATATCACATGGTTTTTGACATATCCCATGGTTTTTAAGCCACAAAATTGCAAGAAAAAGTATGATAGAATACATAAAGACTGAGAAATCTGATGCTATGACATCACAACTAGTCTGATTTCAGTCGTTTTCACACAGATGATACCAAAGTTAAATATCTCCTTAACGAATAAGATTTTTGAATGCTTTCTTCACTATTGTGTTTATTTTGAAGTCCTCTTTCATATAAGATAGATATGCTTGACCCCTGAACTAATCCTTTAAATCATAGAGGTTAAACTAAAGCTGAGATTTGCTCAAATTTGATTGATAGTGATTCTGGTTCCTATTCAAATGCTCCCATTCAAAGAATGTAGGTGAAGGATAAATTAATATAAGGAAATTCATAGGTTTTCACTTTCTGATGTCACAAATATAAAAATTTGCATAATGTATCAATATACAATATGGACTTAAAATTCAAACTACTGTAAAACAGCCATATTATAACAAATTTTGATCAAACTTTTGTAATTTTTTAATTTATTGCATGAAAATTTTCTTCTAATTAAGCTTAACTAATTGCTAGCTGTCCATAAATCTTTTATACGAACATCAGTACAAAATATTGAAGATCAATAAAATATGTTACAACAGTTTATAAATTTATATTCCTTCAATGAATAGCTATTATCTGATAGCACCAGGCTTCCAAACAAAAGTACTTTCAATCCCCTTTATGTCAAAGAGGTGTAATAATTTTTCATGACGGCATACAGATAATGTTTATAGAAACCTACTGTGAGTTGTAAAATAAAGTCTTGCAACTTCCTGCAATGTACGTACAAAACATAATTCACAGTACATTCTTAAGAAAATGAATGAATGCAACTTCTATTAAAAGAAAGGAAGACATCAATTTTGCCATCAGGAAAATCACATTTTACAATGCACTCATGACAAGACTGCTGAGTGTGTATGTACACTATCGACGTGTTCCCACTGAAGCTCATGATTAAACCCACTGCAGGAGATCATATCTGCTGATTTTTCACTGTGAGAACACTCACTAAAACTGATTGCAGTCACTTGGATCTTGATCCTAGGAGAGGGTAGGATCATGTTCAGGAGCAGGCGATCGGATCCACCAATGAGATTCTCAAAAAACGTGTGTGAACGCAGATCAATTATTTACGATCACATTAGTTACGCAACATCCTGTTACAACTTGTTTATTTCATAGAAAAATTTGCCTGCTCTTGTTACATTCTGCAGGGTTTTCAGCTCTTGTTACATTCCGCAGGGTTTTCAGCTCTTGTTACATTTCACAGGGTTTTCAGCTCTTGTTACATTCCGCAGGGTTTTTAGCTCTTGTTAAATTGCGCAGGGTTTTCAGCTCTTGTTACATTTCACAGCGTTTTCAGCTCTTGTTACATTGCGCAGGGTTTTCAGCTCTTGTTACATTTTGCAGGGTTTTTAGCTCTTGTTACATTGCGCAGGGTTTTCAGCTCTTGTTACATTTCACAGCGTTTTCAGCTCTTGTTACATTGCGCAGGGTTTTCAGCTCTTGTTACATTTCACAGGCTTTTTAATGACTCACCTTTCGACTTCTGGTTCACTCATGCCCTATGATATGATCGCCTGCAGTGTGTCTGATCACGAGCTTGCACAGAAGTGAGAACACATGAAACTCTTTTACTACAATTATCAACATCCAGCATGGTTATTGTCGTGGGATCATGACCAGAGATAAGTGGGAATCCAGCACCATTACATTGGGAAAATTATATTATCCCATTGTGAGCCCCCCATTAAAATTGACTTCCAGTGTTAAGTATTTGGGTAACCTTATGACAATGTGTAGAACAGCAGAGAACATTTGAAACTTACTTATGGATGTCCCAAAATAATGACTAATAGTTATTAGTGGGTTAGAAGGTTGGGGTAAATGCTCGCATTGCACAACCTTTTGCAAGTGGATGAATCTCCACTTCATGGTTCTTAAAAAGGCTGTGAATATGTCGTCAAAAAACTGCAGTTGTAGGTCTGCAGATGCCAACATTTTTTCAGCCAATTAAAAAAAACTTAAATGGGACAGTACAAGAAACAATGGTGAAAAAAAGTAAAATCACTTATCAAAGTGCTTGAAAGTGATTGGACTGAAATCATCAGATTGTTTTCTTGGCCATATGCAACTGCTCCCATTTAAATAATATTAATGAGGAATTAAAAACAATAAGTTAACATCAGGAATTCACAGGTTTTCTTGTTGTGATGTCACAAAATTTAAATAAAATTTGTATAATTTATTATAATGTATGAGAAGGAAATTCAAACTGCTGTAAAAAGGTCAATTTTTGGGCAATTTTGATGAATGTGCTTGCTTTTTTCTTGGTTTATATATTTTCTTCCAATCAAGTTGTTGTTACCTGTCAATACACCTTTAAGCACTGTAATACAAAATGATTGTAATACTGTATAATACAAAATGGCTGCCAAAAAATAAAAAATGATGGAATGAACTTACTGTATCTTGCTTGAGGTGACCTGTTGTTATTTTTCCGTGTGCAGAAGTAACAGCAGACACAGCAACAGCCAATGCAGAAGATGAATACAATCCCTAGAATGATGACCACAGCTAGGACCGCCCCGTAAACACCGTCAATGCTAAGACAAGAATATGAACAACACTGAATCAAGGTGTTTTCAGCAAGGTCAAAATAACAGCCAATTTCAATATCAATAATGAGGAAATAAAGTAATACCTCAAAACATTGCAATGAAACAATCTTTCAATTCAATGTCTAGCAATAATACAATACTGCAATGCAATGTATTGCAATGATACAATACTTTCATGCAAGGTATTGCAATGACACAATAAGTGTATGCACATGTGACGTCTTAACACTGGGGGCTTTTTGAGTTCAGTTTTTAATTCATGCTCACTCAGGACAACTTACGCTTATTGGTAGTGTGTATGTCGATTAGACAACCTACATGTAGGCTATCAAAAACAAAATAAAATACCAAAATATTTTTATGAAAGAAAGGATACCAGAAACGAAGGAATTTCAATTTTTAGACGTTCAATATTGATACCCACATTGCCAACACATGAAGGAAGAGAGTTTCAAGGGGTGCTCCACCCTGCCCTTCACTGCCTCCACCCTGCCCTTCACTGCCTCCACCCTGCCCTTTTTTACTAAGTACGCTATATTTTATTCACAAAACATACTATTGAGAACTATTTTGCCTTCTTTTCAAACTGACTACTATTCGTTTCCCAATATAAAAATATGCAGGAACACTACTTTCTTTATATTGATAGTCCCTTATTAACATATCAAATGCCCTCAAACCTGCCCTCTAAGAGCCCTTGATGCCTTATGAATGCCCCCTTTGGTCAGTGATACCCCATGCTGCCCCTTTTTGAATCAAATCAAGGGTTTGTAGACTTGCAATGAGATTGTAGTCTATTCCTTAACTGACGAAATACTCATGCCATGCGTGATGCACACACTCTATATTTCAGAAGCACTGCAAAGAAAATTTTGCAATGCAAATTATACAATGAAACATGTCAAGGACTTCAAAAAAAAATCATTACCTACCTGCCCCTATTTTCCTCCATCCTGCCCCTTTTTCACAAGTATTCTACAATTTGTCAAGAAAATTTTACCGTACTTTTAATCAAGTGTTTTACCTTCTTTTGATGCTGTTTACAGTACCACCGTAGAACAAGATGCAAATATAGTACACCACTTATTTCATTGCTTACTCTCTAATTTATGTTGGAAATACCTCCAAATTCATGCTGTATGCCCCTTGTAAATGACCCTCTTTGTCCTTGCTCCCTGCCTCTTTCTGGATCAAACTAGGGGTTTGTTTATCAAATACAAAATTAGAGAAAACTTACTCTTCCAAGATACGTGCACCTGGGGTATTACAACAGAACGGTATTTGTGTAGTACCACAACAATACATAGCATCTGACAGGTCAATGTAGTCCCTCGGGCAAGTAAAAGAATCATATTCATATCCCAGGGCATCTGTGTAGGAAGGGCATTCATTGTCTGCATCTGTCAAGGAAAAAGACCAAACCGTCAGGAAGAGAAGTTCAGGCACTGTTTGAATGCAGAATTTAATGCAGTGCTCAAAATTAGCATAAGCCCGCTAGCCCATGGCTTGTTGATTTTACGTATGAGCTAGCACAATTTCCATCATTGAAGCCTGCCAGGCTAGTCATGTCATATAATCATATACTTCCAGTATGTTTATGTCAGGCGTGAAGAAAATGGCTCATGGATAGTTTAGTCAGGCTAGTGAAATGTGAGGTGAGAAAGTCGACGGACTAGTGACAAACCAATGCTAATTTGGAGCCCTGATTTAATGATTAGCTCAGTGGTCAAGCATGTCTATTTTGTATGATAAAGATCAAATTTAAACTTAAATCCATCCGTGCAGGTGCTTATCGCCCGTAGAGCCGGTGCTTATCGCCGATAGAGCCGGTGGTTATCGCCGATAGAGCCGGTGCTTATCGCCGATAGAGCCAGTGCTTATCGCCGATAGAGCCGGTGCTTATCACTGGTAGAGCTGGTGCTTATCACCGGTAAAACCGGTGCTTATTACCGGTAAAACCGATGCTTATCACCAGTAGAGCCAGTGCTTATCCCCAGGAGAGCTGGTGCTTAATGCCGGTAGAGCCAGTGCTTATCGCCGATAGAGCCGGTGCTTATCGCTGATAGAGCCGGTGGTTATCGCCGATAGAGCCGGTGGTTATCGCCGATAAAGCCAGTGCTTATCCCCAGGAGAGCTGGTGCTTAATGCCTGTAGAGCCGGTGCTTATCGCCGGTTCCATGGCACAAGCAGATGAGAGCACATAACTCCTCAGGACGGGATGCCAGTCTATCTCAGCTCAACTGCAACTCTGATAGAGTTTAGAACAACAAAAACTGTGAATAAACTATGCTTCATTCAGGAGTATTTTTTTCATGAGAGTCATGAGTTTTTTCTCTTACTAAAGTCATAACCATCCTCAAGGGTTATGACCCATTTTTGCCTTACCCAAGTCATCGTACTCCTCCTCTGCCTCCTCCTCCATGGAAGATGATAGAAATGCAAGCCCTGAGCTCATGAATGTCGCTACTTGACTGTACATACCATTATTTAAGTAATAATGCATTGTTTTCTTTCTTAACACAATTCACTCAAAAAAGAAAGTCGCCTTTCAAAGCAGTTTTCACAAGAACCTCCTATTTCCCACACGTCAAAGCAGTTTTCAGAGAAAGTCCTATTTCGCACACGTTAGAGCAGTTTTCACAGAAAACCTCCTATTTCCCAGACGTCAAAGCAGTTTTCACAGAGAAACTCCTATTTCGCACAAGTCAAAGCAGTTTTCACAGAAAACCTGTTATTTCCCACACTTCAAAGCAGTTTTCACAAAGAACTATTTCCTAAGCAGTTTTCACGAAGAACCACCTATTTCCCACACGTCAAAGCAGTTTTCACAGTGAACCTCCTATTTCGCACAAAAAGAACCCTCCTATTTCCCACACGTCAAAGCAGTTTTCACAGAGAAGCTCTATTTAGCTGCACGTTGAAGAGAACCACCTATTTCCCACACGTCAAAGCAGTTTTCACAGAGAACCTCCTATTTCGCACACGTTAAAGCAGTTTTCACAAAGAACCTCCTATTTCCCACACGTCAAAGCAGGTTTCACAGAGAACCTCCTATTTTGCACACGTTAAAGCAATTTTCACAAAAAAAACCTCCTATTTCCCACACGTCAAAGCAGTTTTCACAGAGAACCTCCTATTTCCCACACGTCAAAGCAGTTTTCACAGAAAACCTCCTATTTCCCACACGTCAAAGCAGTTTTCACAGAAAACCTCCTATTTCCCATAAGTCAAAGCAGTTTTCACAAAGAACCTCCTATTTCACTCACGTCAAAGCAGTTTCCACATAAAAGCTCCTATTTTTCCCACATGTCAAAACTTGTTTTTCACAGAGAACCTTCTATTCCACACACATACAACTGCTTTCAACAGGGAAGCTTCACTTTTACACATGTCAAACCAGATTTCACAGAGAACATAAAATTTCCAATGAGGTTAAGAAACACTGTAAACATATTTTGTTTTCAACTTTGCAGAAATCTGTACTAAATCTGTCCAAATAATCCATTAAATATGAAGAGCAAAGTTAAAACTTTCAATATAGGGTTTTTTCAGTCAGATTGTTCAGATTAATTCTCGCTTTCCTGTATAGCAACAGATTATCAATATTCACAGCATTGTTCCAACTCTTACAGAGCAAATATCTTTCTTCAAGAATTAGTTCAGGTTCAATCAAGTCTTTCTTAAATGAAAGGAGTTCAAGAGAAACATAATGGTGAAAAAAATTCAAAAATCTTATTCCATTAAGAAGATATTCTAAGTTTAAAGTTTGGTATCATTTGTGTAGAAACGACTGAAATCAGACTAGTTGTGACATTAAAACCTCAGATTTCTCAAAGTTTTTGTATTCATATTTTGTCCTGCGATTTGTGGCTCCAAAACTATTGGGTATGTAAGGAAAGTAGTAAAACAGAATCTTGTAAGGGTAATTATGATATACCACCTGATAAAAGTTCAAGGAAAATAATTCAAATGGTAAAAAGGTTAAATTATTCTTTTTTAAATACATGTGAGGATAAGGGCACCAACTTTCCATAGTAGACTTTCTACACCAGTCATTTCTACACAGATAAGATGAAATAAAGAGTTGAATGGAGACTTGAATATCATCCCTAACGGAATAAGATTTTTGAATATTTTCTTCACCATTTTGTTTCTTTCAAAGTCCTTTTCCATAAAAGATAAACTTGCTTGACCACTGAAGTAATCCTTTAAATGATACACTAAGTAATTCTATTTACAGTAGTTTTATTTTTGCATTATTGACGGTGAACCTAAGTTCGTAGCCTAATTATAATCAACACGCCCTCACATAAATGTACTGTAAGTTTAATAACTCACTATACATACTGCCAGTCATAAAGTGTGGTGTGAGTATATGACTAATAACTACCGACTGACCTACACATATTAATAATTCATTACAAACAGCTCATAATTCTGAGCAGATCCATGTTTGAATATTGAAAACAAATTCAATTTTGGAGTTATCACTGACTACAGACAAACTGCATTTTGTTTTCAAAATTCCAAAAGATTGCTTTAATTGTGAGGTATACAGTATCAACCTATCAACCTTTACATTATCAAGTAATGTAACTTTAGGTATTCACTCTTCATTCACACCTTGACAAAAAGAACTTTCACTCATATTTTGTTACTGTCCTCTTGAGGAAAGCATGCCAATGTTTGCATGACAAAAAGGCATCTATGACTTCAAAGGTATCTATGCCTCAAAGTCAAGGTTGGTTATACCGCCGGCCTCCGAGGGGTGATGCACAGACATACAAAGGATCAAGCAGATCCTTTCCATAACACTTCAAAAAGAATTCCTCTGGATATTTTTGTCCAATTGGGAATTACATTATTTTATAATCACTTTAAGTTATAATAGACACATAGCAATCTTTATAAAGATGACGTTATATGTTAGCATTAAGCATTTAAAGGATTAGTTTAGTGGTGACGCATGTTCATCTTATATGAAAGAGGACTTCAAAAGAAACAAAATGGTGAAGAAAGCATTTAAAAATCTTATTCCATTAAGGAGATATTTAAGTTTAAAGTTTGGTATCATTTGTGTAGAAACAAGTGAAATCTGACTAGTTGTGATGTCATAGCCTCAGATTCCTCAAAGGTTTTATGTATTCTATTATATTTTGTCCTGTGATTTTGTTGTTTAAGAACCATGGGATATGTCAAAAAAGTAGTAAAATTGAACCTAGGAAGGGTATTGATAATATACCACCTGAAGAAAGTTTGAGGGAAAATAATTTATATGGTGAAAAAATTAAATAAACTTTCATTAAAATACATAAAGACTTTTGAGGAATCTGACTAGTCTGTTTTCAGTCGTTTCTACAAAAATGATACCAAACTTTAAACTTAAATAGCTCCGTAACGGAATAAGATTTTTGAATGCTTTTTTCACTATTTTGTTTGTTTTGAAGTCCTCTTTCATATAAAATAAACTTGCTTAACCACTGAAGTAATACTTTAAGCATTGATGTTTAGCAGAACCATAGATCCCTGTATTGAGCTGCAATCTTGTGTGCTCATCAAAATCTATGCCAGCAGATGTTTTGATCAAAGGAATTGGACAGCTACAGAGGCTGCTTGGTGGACAAGTGGAGAAAACAATAGCTAAATAGTTTAAAAATCCATTATTAATCATGAAAATAGCAGAAACCTCATTAAAACAGGCCACCATATGACATCACATCATTGCACTGTTCTTAAGATATCATGCTTATAAGCTGGCTGTCGGGGCAGACAAACATATATATACACCGCAAACTTAAGTGCACAGATTTCTAAGCCTTTTGCATCAGATCGAAACACTGGAATAAACTTGAAGTTTAAAATCAATTTTAAAGGTATTTTGCTTTTAAAATTTTACATGTTTTCTTCTTTTCAATGCAGGTGTCAAAATTTTCTTAGTGCAAATGGGCAGATTTCTTTTTAAGATATTAGAATAAAGTTATGTAATGTAGGTATGTAGTTGACAAAAACACACACACTAGTGGCACTGGCAGGGGGGATCCTATGCTAAAAATTTGAAATGGTTTTAATGCATATTTGCCATGGTTTTTAAGCAATTTCCTACCATCAAAACCACAAAAAAATGCAGGGTATCATAATTCTGCCCCCTAGGCTCTCACCAAGGTTTCGCGCCCTCAGCACCTTGCAACCCAAAGGGGCCCTACAGCAGGCTTCACATGCGCAGTACCTTTATAGGCAGTATACACTTCTAAATACAATTATATTTATGCCCCCAATAAATTTGTTTTGGCCCCACACACACACAAGTTACACACAAACAATCACCAACAAATCTTAATCATATCTTTCTTCAGCACTCAGTCTTACAAAGTCACACACCAAATTTGATCAAAATCATTTGTTTGCTTCTGCAGATATACTGTTGAAAGACTAAACAGACTAAAAGACAAACACAGACAAAATCATACCCCCCCCACCCCCTTCTTCTCCTTCCAACTTTGTTGCATGAGGTGGAAATATGTTGATGTTCCTTTTGACAATATCCAAACAAATATTAAACGAATATTTCAAAGTTATGAATAAAATAGTGCTGGAAATTTACATCCTTGGTCCTCTACTGTACACATACATCTGATCCAATACAGAACATACAGTAGGCCTATTTGCTGGTCAAAATGAGGTCAATATGTCAACTGAACGTTTCCTTCAAAGAGTATTCCATCCAAAATCAATATTCAATCAACAATTAATTGATCAATACGAAAAACAAATCACTTCACTTAAATCCTTAGGTTTCAAAAATGTATCTTCTTTGGCACTAAATATTTTGCATGTATACATTACTGTACTTTAACAGGCTGATTGTCATATGGCACTACACATGAGGCTCTTGATCAACAACAAGTGTTAATGAGATATGACTCACGGGATGGGAGAAAGGAAATAATCCACAACATCCTAGACCATTTCGTTCATGTCCTCCTACTAATCAAGCAGAAATTGATCTCCTTGATGGATCTCAAGAAAGGATGTCTACCAATTAGAATGATTATAAATATAGCCATCAATTTAAATATTAAAGGAGACAAAGTCTGACCTTTTTCTTCATTTAATATGATAGAAATGATAATTATAAGTCATCAGAAGAAAATAATAATTATAAATCACCAAAAAATTTGTGCATCATACAAAACAAATTAGCATATATTTTCTAATTTATTCAAACATTAATTTTTTCAATATAAACTTACATAGGGCAGCAATTTTGTTCATGCGCCCTCTAAAAAAGGATGTCATATACTCGGTACAGATTAGAATATTAATGTATTTCTTTATAATCTATATTAAATAATATTAAATAATAATTCCTTTGCATGGGTCTATGATTTTTTATTTGTATATAATCTTAATGATTCCAGCCCTTAGAACTTCATGTCAAAGCAGTTTGGTTTGGTTTGTTGATGTTTAACGGTACCACGACAGTGGATGTCAAATGTGCCAAGACGGTGTTCAAAACTAAGTTGCTTGAGTAATAGGACAGAGAGGAAAGAGAGGTGGAATAGCAGGAGGGAGGAGGAGAAGGTAATAAGGGAAAGAAGTTTAAGATAATAATAGGAATGTAAGGAAGGTAAGGCATAGAGTTCGCCAGTGCACCACAACTGGTTATCAAAGGCCGTGGGCATTGACTTGGTTGTCG
>JAIGNY010003384.1:0-22838 GCA_020152595.1 Chiridota heheva | reverse complement strand
TTTATATCCGAAGTCACAAATTTGGTGGAATTTACTGCATGCAGCTAAATGGTAGTTTCATGGGTGGTGTGGCGGCAATATTGTTGGGAGAACGTTTTAATTCAGTCCATGGCAACAACCATAATGGGTTTTTTTTTTATCATTTGACACATTTCAAGAGTATCAAAAATAAAATAAAGTATTAACTTTTCCATTGCTTTTATTTCACAAAAGAATGACACCAAGACTTACTGGGGCAAGTTATTTGGAGAGGTCGAAGGGTGCTTGACCTTAACTGTCCGTTCATTTACCAACAAAATTACACTTGGTAATGCACCATGTAATACAGCATTACCTTTCCTTTGCGTAAAAGGTAGAGTATACAAACCATTTTTGTCTTGTATTTACTGCCAAGTTCTAGTTGATAGTTGTATTAAATACGTTTCTCACAATTTCACTTGAATATCGTCATTAGCTAAGGGTAAAATTTTACTATAAAATAGCAACGCCACATTTTTATTTAAATATATTTAATCTGAAATGAATTGACCATATTTTGTTACACTGAATTTACTAGAATCAGTTTCATCACTTATCTGTATACAGTTTCAACAAAAACAAATTGCCGAAACAAAAACCTCATTCACTTTTTCCACTGCAATTCCACTTTTATTTTAATGAAAAGTTATTCCACTAACACTAGACACTTTCTCATGTAAAAACCACTGCCTAAAGTTATTTTTAACAAAATACACATGCATCATCATGTTTTGAGTAATACAAGGTTGTAAAGTTTCTTATACACTAGTTTGCAGTTACTACACTAGATTCCATTTCACGCACACTAAGGTTCAATACAAGATGAACATATAATGCCATTAATATATAAACGACTGTTAAAACTTACGAATCGTGGTGTTTTTTTCTATTTCAGTCGTTTGTAGGAAGTTTTGGGAACTTGCTTCTTTACAGAAAACGTGTTTTGTTTTTCTTTTAATTTTCTTTATTTGCTCTATATCACAAAAATAAAAACACTTGATCCAAGAAACGCATCTATATCTTTCTTTTGTTGGTTAAAAATAAAACTAGTATTTGACTGGCGAAAATTGAAACATATTACAACACATTGTATTTTGTAATGGAAATTTTAACATTTATATCATAGAAATTCCGCGGACGATCAATATTGAGCCGAAACATGAAGACATGGATATCAATGAAATCATGATAAATGAAGGCCAAACCTTTCTACACTGGCAAGGATTTCCTCCTGGTATCACAATAATTCGGTGTCAAGATTCGTGTCTCCTTTCAACCTGGTATACACGTGAGGTAAGTAGCAATAATGATTAATTCAGTCGAGACTAAAACAATCGGGAAGCCTTCCATTCCCTCAATGACGTTTCTCATTTATTGAAACATTTTGTTGCTTTTTTAAGATTTAACTTATTATTATCCATATTATTACGTCAATTACAGAGGTGCAGTTGCTCAGTGGTTATGGAGTAATGTTTGCGTACCGGATTTGATTCCCACCGCGAGCCCTGCATCAGTCCGGCTCGTACCCTCTATCGGGAGAACAGTTTTGTTCTCCCAATCAGGGAATCCTTTACAGACGTATCCCATAATGCATCTATCCAAATCCAATTTTGTATAGCAATAACGAAAGAATCAGACACATTTCAAGCACAGGAACTCAACCACTGCAAAGGGTTTAATTTGTTCTTTCCGATTTAAAAATGGCATATAAATTATTTTTTCACCGTGCGCTTTTAAAATTCACCATGCGGTTTTCGAGAAATTTGAAGAAATGTGATAAAATCTTATTATGTGTTACGGTTAGGCAGACGCGCTTTAACAAGGTTTTCTGAAATTATGAGAAATAACTTTAGGATTTGTAAAAATTATTTAGCAATAATTGCGTGATAGTAACGAAGTTGTTTTACTTTCGCAAAATAAAACATGAAAAAGCAAACTTTGTTACAAACCTCCAATGAAACGACTGATTAGCGTCTATGGATGAAACTTAATAATACAAATGGTGGCTTTCATATATCACTGTGAGCTCAGTGCGCATGCTTGAGTCTCCTGAATAGGGGATTTATTGACTCTCCTGTTAAACACATCACATCCTTATTTTCCTGTTGATTATTTTGAGCTAAAAAAAACGTTTTAAAGGAAGTTACAAAACTGAAATTCAGTTTTATACACAAATTTTACAAACTTAAAAAATTATTTTCCTAAACGGAACAAAAAAATCTTCACAGATCTGATGTTTATCCTTTTCCCTTTAAAACAAAGGATATACAAGTCTGACCACTGAAATAAATTAACATTTTGGCCACACTTCCCAATTTCGTTCTGTTTTCGTTTATATGCAGAATTAATGATGCGTTAACATTCTAAAGAATAAATCTAAAGAAAAAAAATGTTTAAATATTTGTTAAAAGTAATTGACACATGCATTTTTGTTTGAGTTAAACCAATGCTGATATCAAATCTTACAAAAGTTTAGCTTTAAAACTGAGAAAGTTTTGTAATGAGACCATCACATCACCCATTTTTTGCATTGTTTTAAACGTCTTGCCATTTTTTAAACTGTTTGGACCATGGAAGCAATGTGCAAAAATTTTCTTATAACGAATGTTTTATAAACCATCTCATTTGGTTGATTTCCAATGATGTCGTAGGACGTAATCTGTTTTCAAAGAAATATATAAAACATCCGATTGATTATCCCCTCGCCAACGAAGTTATTGAAGAGGGGTTATATCATCTTTACCGTTCGTTCATCCGTTTGTTCGTTAGTTCGCCCGTTTGTTCGTTAGTCCGTCGGTTCGCCCATCCGTCCGTCCGTCTGTCCGTCCGTCCGTCCGTCCGTCCGCCCGCCCGTCCGTCCGCCCGCCCGTCCGTCCGTCCGCCCGTCCGTCCGCCCGCCCGCCCGTCCGTCCGTCCGTCCGTCCGTCCGTCCGCCCGTCCGTCCGCCCGCCCGCCCTCCCGCTCGCCCGCCCGCTCGCCCGCCCGCTTGAGACCTCCCGTCCGCCCGACCGTCCGCGCGCCCGACCGTCCGCCCGCCTGCCCGCCCGTCCGTCTATCAGTCCGTGTACATCTATTGTCCGTCAGGACACATACTAGACTCCATGCATTGTTCAGCTACTATGGAACAAATGATTGCTGCCATAGGATAGCAATTCCAACTATTTTATGACAACAAATCTATAGAAAGGAGAACAAATGCATTCCAGATGTCAATGGCAGCATTTAAATGATTTTTTCTGGAATAAAAAAACAAGTTGAATAATAGTGAACAACTGAATGGAATTTATAATGAAGTGTCTTGATAATGAAAAAGAAAAAACAAAAGTTGAATAATAGATCTGACGACTGAATGGAATTGATAAAGAAGTGTCTTGCGAATGAATAGCAAAGAAAACAAAAGGTCTTCGCTTGAATCGAGTGGACACATAATAGACTTATGACAATCTGCTGGCTGATTAATCTGTACTGAATTTTCATTCTAATTTGGTAGATAGATCAGAGAGGTTATAGTGAAGATTATGGAATGATTAATTGGTTAAGAATATATTTGGTGAATAAGTGGATGGCAAAAATTGGGTTGGAGTAGTAGGTGAAACAGGGGACGGAAGGTGAATGGGGCATGTTGGAGAATGGAGGAGGGTAAGTGAATGGAGGGTGGTAGATTAATGGAGGATGGCAGGTGAAGGGGAGGTGGTAGGTGAGTGGGGCATGTGGGGTTGATATTCTCCAAGTGAAGGATGGGAGGAAAGAATGTCGGGTGGAATATGGCATAATGATTGGTAGATGTAGAAATTAGGAGAGGTGGGATTGCATGGGGGACAGGATGGGAGGAAATATGGAATAGGGTTAAATGGCATATGTGACAGGGTGGTATGTGCGACAGGTTGGCATATGGAACAGGGTGCCAAAGAATGTGGGACATGATGTCATGGTATGTAGGACAGGTGGGATAGAACGTGGTACAGGGTGACATGGCATGTAAACAAGGTGTACCATGGCATTTATGACAGGCTGGGGTGGCATGTGGGATGATATGGCATGGGGACAGGATGGGATGATATGTGGTAAAGGGTGGCATGGCATGTGGGATAGGACGGCATGTAGTGGAAGTCATCTAGATTTCAGGTGTGATGGCATGTGGGACATGGTGGGATGGCACTAGGTACAAGAAGGATAACATGTAAGACAGGGTGGGATGGGATATGGCACGGTGTGTGGTGCAGGGAGGGATGGCATGTGGGACAGGGTGGCATGGTATATATGGGACAAGGTGGCAAGTCATATGGTGGGATGTCATCTTGATTGCAGGTGTGGTGACATATGGGTCATGAGATGCAATGGCATCTGGATTTTCATATATGATTTTCTGTATGGATGGAAAGTAGCATGGTATGACATGTGGAACAGAGGGTGGGATGGCAGATGTGGCAGAGGCTGGAAAGCATGTTATTAGCGACGAGAGGATTTGTATCGTTTGCGATGTCTGGTTTAGATTAGTAACTTTTAAAAGCTTGAGATATGATATTATCGAATATGATACTTAAGTAGGTTTCACCATCATGTTTCTTCAATCGTATTTATGATATGGAATGCATACGTTTGACTACTTGCCTCAGGTCCATTAAAGGATTAGTTCAGTGGTCAGGCAAGTTTATCTTATATAAAAATGACTTTGATAGAACAAATTGGTGAAGGAACTATATCAACATCCTTTGCGTCAAGAAGATATTTGGGTTTAGAGTTGTCTTATCTATGTATCAATGACTGTTGTAGTTAAGTCTTTTAAGCATTGTCACTTTCTTCGGGTGTTAGATTATTCTTAGGCCTACACTTACTAGATTATGTTTGACTACTTTCATGGTATGTCACATGGTATACAACCACAAAATCGCAGTAATAAATATGATAGAATACATATAGAATACATACAGACTTTAAGAAATTGCAGGATATTACAAAGTAGTCTGATTTCTGTCGGTCTACACAAATTGTACAAAGCTTTAAACTTAAATATATTCTTACAGGAATAACGTTTTTGAATGCTTTAACCACTGAAGTAATACTTTGAACACCGGAACATATGATACAATCAAGTATTATACAAAGACAGTTTTACCATTATTTTTTTATCGTTCTTTATAATATGAAATGCATATGTTTGACTACTGGAAAGGTTCTTTAATGGAGTAGAAACCTGACAGTTCATTATTCAAATAATTTGGTTTCAGAGTATTAGTTGTGTCTGCCGGCTTACGGAAATCGGATTCAGGAGCATGTATAGATACAATTATCATGGAAGACATATCAGTAAGCTCTGCGTTGATAACTTATAGAGAATTCTGTGGTGAAATGAAATACCAGGAGGTTCAGAGTCTGAGTAACGAAGTTCTCGTAGAATTAAGAATTGGCGCCTTGACAGCTGATATGCCCAAAACTTTGAATGTTGATCTCTTTGTAGATGCAAGAAGTGAGTTTTTAAATAAAATTATCATTTTAGGTCATGATCAGCGGCTACTTTAAGTCATGTCCGCGACAGTTATTTATTGGCGTGTCAGCATTCATCGATGAACGGCCGGCCTCGAGGGTCTGATTATTGTTTAACAAAACATTTATTTCTGATTAGAATAGTGTTTGAATTTTGGAAATGGCATATATATTGTTTACTAGTCGTTTACAGCTGCTTGATCAGATTGAGAGTTTTCAGTAAAATATTTTTAATGAGCAGAGGTTTTAATAGTTCCATTGTAAATTTTAGTCGCTGAAAAGGATGAAAATGTCTTTTTATGTAGATAATACTTTGGGTAAAGTAAAGATTTTGTTAAAGATTTATGGAAGAGGACCACAAAACGATCGCCTAACATACAAATATCTCTTTTATTGCATATCACAAATATGTCATTATACGAAAAATGTATGAAAGCTTGAAAATAATTTGTGCGATGGTTTTTAGTATTTAAAAGTTTTTAGTCTATACGTAGTTTTGAAAAACTAATTAGCAAAATTTGCTTGGTTCTTCAAAAAGTTGACCATATAATGGTAAAATCTATATTTATTGATAAGGAGATTGATTAACCCGCATATACATGGAAAAGTATTACAACGAGAAGATTTTTAATAAAATCCTGATACAGTAATACTATTTTCAATTATTATTTCTCTTGATAGATTGCAGTCAAGAAGATTGCAACGAGAATTGCAATTTTGAAATTCTCACTGATCCTTTTGGTCAAATTGTCAGTTACGGATACCCCAATGTTCTGCCTCCTTATTACCAATGTTTCTGGAGCATCAAGGTAGATGATGCGTTGTACGTAAGATTGGAATTTCTGGATCTCGATGTCTCTTGCACGTTTCCAATATATTTGTACAGCAAACAAGATTATTTTGGTAGTCTTGACCAAGAAAACGCCACAAGTGTTTGTGGAAATGCGGCTGGTGTGACTTATTCGGAAGGAAATGAAATCTTGATCGAGTACTACACAGGTTTGGAGCAAGATTCAACGGGGTTTCAGATTTATTACAATACTTCTGGTTAGTGGAAAACATTATCAAGTCAATATTCTCTATCCGTTCGTGTATTTGACATCAATTTTTTTCTTCTCACGATTCATAATAATCATAAATAATAATATTAATGATGTTGACGATGATGATGATGATAATGATGATGACGACGATGATGACGATGATGACGATGATGATGATAGTGATTGTGATGGTGATAGTGATTGTGATGGTGATGATGATATATTATACAATCCTCAGTTCATTCTGTATACATTTGTGAATAAATGAGGTTCAATTTACCACAAAAGGTTCACGAAAAATACGACATACAGGAGAGCGAAAAACAAGAAAGACGAATCCTTAGCATTCCTTGATGATGATGATGATGATGGTGGTGGTGATTGTGATGATGATGGTGATGATGATGATGGTGGTGGTGATGATGGTGGTGGTGATGATGGTGGTGGTGATGGTGACGATGATGATGTTGGTGATGGTGATGGTGGTTATGATGGTGATTGTGATTGTGATGGTTGATTGGACAGTAAAACAAAACGAAAATAAAATACAAGTGCTGAACACGAAAATCTAAGAAAAATCTACAATTTAAAAGCAATTTGAAGAAGGTGATTTTTGGTTCGCATGCGTAGCATTATGCGAACCTATGAAATGGCGATTACGTCCGTCCAGCCGTCCGGCCGTCCACAGATTTGTCCTGAAATTTCTTCAGAAATGTTAAAGTTGTTTGAAAACTCCTCAGAAAATCTTAAAGTTTCTTCAGAGTTCCTCAGAAAAAGTTAAAGTGTTTTCAAATGTCCTTATGGAAGGTTAGAATTCTCTTATAAAATCTTAAAGTTTTCCAGAGATACTTAAGATAAGTTTGATGACTAGTTTTCTAAAAAAGTCTACAATACATTTGATATTTTCTTAGAGGATAAGTGTAAAATGATATAATTTTTTCAATTTTCTTAAGAGATCTTTAAGTCTCTCTTGTAGTACTTAAGATTTAAAATTCTTAAAATTCTTCAAAATATTTGGGCACCAACAGTTGTATCAGATATGATTTTTTAAACTCCATCTTTATTATTGTCCTCATTTGCATAAAGTTGCTCAGTTTACATCACTGAATCTGAGACAATAAACTTACACCTAGGGGATAAAATATACCTAGATGGAGGGGGCATTGCTGTCATTCATAAATCACAAATTATTTTGAAGCATGTTACATCAAACTTGTTTAATGCCAAATCTTTTGAATATGCCATAATCTCAAACAATAATAGATCCTTCGATCTTGTGGTGATATACCGTCCTCCACCTTCTAGTGTTAATAAACTCACAGTTAAAGAATTTGTAGATGAGTTTGATGATTTTGTAGACAATTTAAATGATCTTCCTGGTCAACTTGTTTTGCTGGGTGATTTCAATGTGCACTTTGATGTCCCAACTAAGCCTGATGTTCGTCAAATTGCTACTACACTTTCATCTTCTGGACTCATTCAACATGTAAATCAACCTACACACAACAAAGGCCACATTCTTGATCTTGTCATTACCAGAGAAAATGAAACACTTTTATCATCTGTTGAAATTCATGAAAATCATGTCTCAGATCATTCTGTCATATGCTGTAAACTTGACTTACCTAAAGTAGTTCCCAATAATGGAATTATTTTAACAAGAAGATACAGTGCCATTGATCACTCCCAACTTTCACAAGATTTGTCATCAATCTTAATCAAATTTCTTTGCAAGAAACAAATGTTGATGACTTTGTAGCTGATTTTGGCACTGCCATTACATCAGCCCTTGATCTGCATGCTCCTGTTATTGAACGCAAAAAGAGTGTCCGTTCGCGCCCTAAATGGTACAACAAATCAGTTGATGATGCCAGGAGAGAACGGCGGCGCTGTGAGCGCAAGTGGCGCAAAAGTAGATCTCTCTCTGACCTATCAGCGTATAATGATTCAAAGCAACATGTAAGAACTGTTCTTTTCTCTGCAAAGAAAGAATTCTACATGGAGAAGTTACAGTCTTCCACCACAAGGGACATATTTGCCACTGTCAACACACTTCTCAACAATAATTCAAGAATTCTTCCACAGAGTGAATGTCCAATTACACTTGCAAATGACTTTAGTAATTTTTTCCAGAATAAAGTCAAGGACATCAGGCACAAGATTAATGACCTACATGTTGACTCACCATCTATTCTGATAGACAGAAGGTTTCCTTTCAATTGTCCACTTCTTTCTGATTTCCAGCCTGTCACTGAAGATGAACTTATGAATATAATCGCGAAGTCACCTTCCAAGACATGTGCTCTTGATATGATTCCAACATGGCTGTTGAAACAACATGTGAAAACTATCCTCCCGAAACTTACAGAAGTTGTGAATGCTTCCTTGGAACATGGTATTTTCCCGAAAGCCTATGGACATGCAATTGTGGCTCCCATCATCAAAAAACAATCTTTGGACAAAAATGAACTCAAAAACTACCGCCCAGTCTCAAACATTGCTACAGTTTCAAAATATATTGAAAAAGTTGTAACCAGTAGACTCACTGAACACATCAACAAACACAAACTTTTGAGCCACTACAATCGGCCTACCGAACTTCACACAGTACTGAGTCTGCCTACTACATGTGCAAGATTATGTTCTTCAAGCGCTCGACCAGCAGAAAGCTATTTTATTTCTTATGTTGGATCTGTCTGCCGCGTTTGATACGCTAGACCACCAAATCATGCTTCGTCGTTTTGAGCATAGCTTTGGCATTTCTGGCAACGCTTTGGATTGGCTATCATCATATTTTAATTGTCGGACTAACCATGTCCATGTTCCTGGAGCTGACTCCAACACTGTAAATCTTGAATATGAGACCCCACAAGGCTCCGTTTTAGGACCTTTGTCATTCACACTTTATACTATCCCAATAGGTGACATATTGCGGAAGCACAAGATCGAGTATCACATATATGCTGATGATATACAGATTTTCTTAGCCTTTAACCCTAAAGTTCCACTCGATGCTGAATGTGCTTTATTCAAACTGACCTCCTGTGTGCAAGATATCCAACAGTGGATGATTGCAAACAAACTTAAACTTAATGAGGACAAAACAGAGTGTATCATATTCTCTTCATCAAATGCTAGTAAAGCCCTTGAGAACCTCAAGTTTGTTTTTGGCAATACTTGCATCTCACCAGTCACTTCATTAAAAAATCTGGGAGTTGCTTTCGATAATAGAATGTCAATGGACAACCATGTGACACAACTTAGTAAAACAATTAATTATCACATTAGAAACATTGGCAAGATTCGTCGGTACATTGACGTTGAAACCTGTCATTATGTTGTTCGATCACTCATCCTATCACGTTTGGACTACTGTAATTCCCTTTTGAATGGTATTACCATGAAAAATGTAAATCGCCTACAGAAACTCCAAAATAAAGCTGCTAAGCTTATCTTCAGGAAACGTCGTCGTGATCATGCCTCACCCTTGCTCAACAAATTGCATTGGCTCCCTGTGTCACAGCGATTTTTATACAAAACATGTGTTATTGTCTACAAATCCCTGATACATCAATCACCTGAATACATATCCAACAGTCTGAAACTTTATACACCAGCACGATCCTTCGCTCCTCTTCTGAAAACTTCCTGACTGAACCCAGAACTAACACCAAAGCTGGTTCTAGGGCTTTTTCAGCTGCAGCACCCCATGTTTGGAACTCTTTGCCTTCACATTCGCCATGCCAGTTCACTTGGACAGTTCAAAACACGTCTTAAGACTTTTCTTTTTAATCATGTATTACTTACTGAACTTTGGGGCAGCATTCTGGGCGCTTTGTATCCTATGGAAAAGGCGCCTACTACAAATGAACATGGATGGATGGATGGATGACCTGACCAGACTTTTTTATTTGATATGCTTAGTCAGGGAGTGTGACAGGATGTGATTGCATGAAACATAGGGAAGGATGCCATGTGGGACATGGATGGGGGCCATGAAGGACATATGATTTAATATTTACCATGTTGTATACACCAAGGGCTATATCAGGCATAATTATTTGACTCCACCTTTTTTTTCTTATTCAACAACTCATTTGAATATAAGTTGATATATGAACTGACACTTTAATACATAGTATGCTCAATCAAGGACTGTGATAGCTAGGATGAGACTTCTTATGGAGCTTATGGGAAGTCATGTCAGACATAGGGTGGGATGCCATGTGGGATGCCATGTGGGACATGGGGTGGGATGCCATGTGGAACAAGGTGGAATGCCACGTAGGATATGTGGTGGAGTGCCATGCAGGACATAGGGTGGATTGCCATGGGACGGAATATCATGTGGGACATGGGATGATATGGGATGTCATGTGGGACATGGCGTCCCACCCCATTTCAACAAGTCATTTGCATATAGGTTATTATATGAAGTGACACTCCTATCGAAGCATGCTCAATTAAGGACTGTGATAGCTAGGATGAGACTTCTTATGGAGCATATGGGTTGTTATGTGGGACATGGGGTGGGATGCCATGTGGGACATGGAATGGGATGCCATGTGGGACATGGGGTGGAATGCCATGTGGAACAGGGTAGAATGCCATGTGGGACCTTGTGGGATGCACGAGTAACACAGTGTGACATAGGTTGGGATGCCATGTGTAACATAAGGTAGGATGCCATGTGTGACACAAGGTAGGATGCCATGTGTGACATAGGGTAGAAGACTATGTGGGACATAGGGTAGAAGGCCATGGGGACATGGGATGTGGGACATGGGATGTGATGCCATGCGGGACATAAAGTAGAATGTCATTGGGACATTAGGAGGGGGACCACGTGGAACATATGGTGGGATCCTATGTGGAACATCAGGCGGGACGCCACTGATGCGGGACACAGGGAGGAATGCCATGTGGGACATAGGGAGGGATGTCATGTGGTACATATGGTTGAATTGATGTGGGACATACATGTAGAATGGGATTCATGTGGGTCATAGCGTAGGATGCCATGTGGGACATATGGTGGAATGCCATGTGGGACATATGGTGGAATGCCATGTGAGACACTGTATGGTGGTTTGCCATGTGGGAGATATGATGGAATGCCATGTGGGACAGGCATGTTTTGTCATGTGGGACATGAGGTGGGATGTCATTTGGTACATGGGATGTGGGATATAGGGTGGAATGCCATGTGGGTCATAGGATGGGATGCCCTGTGGGACATATGATGGAATGCCACGTGGGACGTGGGATGTCATGTGGGACATGGGGTGGGATGCCATGTGGAAGATATGGTGAAATGCCATGTGGGACATGGTATGGGATGCGCTGTGGAATGCCATATGAAATGCAAGTGGGATTCCATGTGGGACATGGGGTGAGATGCCATGCGGTATAGGGATGCCATGTGGGGCTTAGTGTAAGATGCCGTTTTATAATTAGCCGGGTCATATAATATGTGTGTCAATTTGCATGGGCATGCGAACCATGACGGTATTTACCGTTCTAAATGAGTTTGGTTTTAAATCGCAAAAAAAGGAAGCATATATAAAGAGATTAGTAACTAGTTCAAGAAGTTTAAATCTGAAGGAGATGCATAGAAGATGAACAAAGTACACGAGATGGAACATACGGATTGACCAGTTCACTTAAGTACGTGCCATGTGATAAAGAACCTTGTAAGTGAGGACTATCATTTAGTTCATTTTTTCGTGACGATTAATTTGTATTATTGATAATTATTATTAATCATAATTACTATTCTTTATCATATCTAATTTACTTATCTAGATTTTCCTGGATGTGGACTAAGACCATCGCAAGAAATAGAGCGTTGTGCCATTTCGTGCGTCTCAGTTACAGGTCTCATCGCGTCCATGAACTATCCTTTATTCTCTTTCGTATCTGTTGAATGCCAATGGGAGATAACTGGTGCACCCGGAACTTTCGTTATTTTTGATATATTATTCTTTAATTGTGAATTACCGAGCGGTACGACATGTGAATCCTTGGCATACATTGAAATTGAGTATGATACAAATGAGCTTAAAATATCCTACGAAAATTTCAACGCTGGAATATTTCCTTTATACACGGATAAAAACCGATTGGATATAAAGAGCAATAGGGGTTTTGGGCAATTCCTCGCTCGCTATGAAATTAAAGTTTTCGAGAAGCCAGGCGAGGATGCTGAATTTCAAAGTATGTACCAAATTTCACAAATCTCAGCTTTTCAAAACTATTAACAATATTTGTTTACTATTTACACTAAAACAAATTCTTTTGTGCTTCCTATAGACCTTAAGGAAACTATAGTGCTCAACTAAGATATTGCATAACTGATTTCAACATGCAGCAGCAGCTATATGCCGAAGTTTTTACGTGAAATATTAATTGTAAACAGTTTTAAGTATGCATCAAAATTTAAGCTCTAAGCAGGTGTGTAGGAATCTTTCGAATAGTAGGGGCACGACCTCTTAGGGGACACTTCCCAAAAACCCAGTTTGTAGATATAATTTGTGAGTTCAAAACAACAAACTTAAATAGGAACTCCATTTCGAAATGCACTCCATTTTGGAAGGGCGACTTTATTTTGAAAGGGACCCTTCAGTTTCAAAGGGGCACTTTAGTTTAAAAGAGGCAATTCAGTTTTAAAGAGGCACTTTTGTGATATTTTCTAAGTGTGCACACATGCCCTCAGTTTCTGCACATTTGACAATAATTGAGGAGCAATGTTCATTTCAAAAGGGCATTTATCATTTTCAAATGGGTATGGTAGGGATACGTTCCCTCATGCCTCTCCCAGGTTATACACCAATGGTTTAAATTCATTTTGTACGAGAATCAAAATGCTAGAAAGCTAATTAACGTGCTCAAAGAAGTCACGTTCTCAAAAATGCAGGGTTTGCCTATATGAAACGATTATCTCCTTTCACCGTAACAACAAAAGTATTATCTGATGTTGTTGAATAACTTGTTATACTGGTATCCTTGGAAACAGAAGAATTAAATCGGGAGCTAAAATCATATAAATTCGCCCCGGTAATCTCTAACCCACCGTTTCTGGAGCTACACACACCATCTTTCACCGTTTCTAACAGTAGCACGCTCAACCATAGAACTCAGTAAATTGCCAAGGGTGATTCCATTTTCAACTTCTTCAATTAAAATCAAAATATCTGATATTCTATTTTTTCTTCAGGATATAAAATATCTGAATCTAAATCCGAATACTTAACATTGTGATTTAAATTTGACCTGATTGTTTCCGTTTCTCTTTCTATTCTTGCTTCTTATCAACATCATCATCGTCATCGTCGTCGTCGTTGTCGTTGTCATCATCGTCATCGTCGTTGTCGTCGTCATCATCGTCATCGTCGTTGTCGTCGTCATCGTCGTCGTCGCTCATCGTCGTCATCATCACCTCCGACCATGACCATCACCACCTCCTACCTCCTCCCACCACCACCACCACCACCCACCACCACCACCACCATCCACCCACCACCAATCACATGGCTTTATATTTCCATGAATGTTTACCTAATCTAAATAAATACAGATATCAAATACATTTAATTTTCTATGGAAGCATGAATGTTCATGGTCTGAAAAATTTACTTACATGGTTTCGAAAAAACATCTACTTACTTTTCACATTTCTGCCAGACTATACTTGCCCTTCGGGATGGCTTCGATTTAACGATCAATGCTACATCTTGCAGCAGACGACAGAGATGATTCGTTGGGTAGATGCCGCCAATAATTGCTCCAAGACATTGAGCTCAAATCTTGTTTCTATCAAAGATGCAAAAGAAATGGAGTTTATTCACAATCTCCTTGTGACAGAAGGAGTGTCACGGGAGACAACTTACATTGGTAAGAGGAATTACTTTAAAAATGAGACAAATCTTTTGAAAATCTCAAGTTTTTGGTACAGTAAAACTTCATTGCTTCTGAAAGACACTCAAAAGCAAAACAAACGCTTTTTTCTACCTCAATTTATTCACATATAAAGCTGACACCTAGACGCTGCGAATTCCATATAGAAATCTAGTCAAACATTATTCTATTTACCCAGTACAAAACTGGAATGTAATTTTTATGTACAAATTTTGATGTCAAGTCTACTCAGAATTAAATCATATTCAGATACGAAAATGATGTCTTTTCTCTGCAGGAACTATCAGTATCGTGACCAATCTTTTGCAATTGTTCTTTTTTTTACGTCCGTTAGTTTTGCCAAAGATACTTTTGAATATTCATTAACGTAAATTATATGTGTTTCCTTATTGCTAGGATTAGAATGGGAAGACCTTCACCATCGTTACTACTGGAATGGTGGATTGCCTTTCTGTTACTCTGATTGGCACATTTCGTCAAATGAGTAAGTTTTCAAAATGGCGGCCTATTCCAAACTGCCAGAAAACATACTGATCTCTTCTTCTGTAAAGTACGCTTGCTTCAATTGGAAACAATTATTCCTAAACACAGTCTGTCGGCGTCCTTTTTAGTGCGCTGATTTCCTAAAAGGATAGTAATATGAGATTAATTCATTTTCTATTTAGTATTTAAAAAATGTTTAATTCATCTGAGTGTATCCCTGTTTCTTTGGCGTAAGCATATGAAAGTACGTGACTCCTCTGGATACAGAATCTACTCCCTAGCAATGGAGGTACTCTTATTTATTTTACAATTGAGTAGACTGGAACAAGTACAGTAAAGTGTCTTGCTGAAGGACACATTGCATGTAGTGTCTCGTGGCGGAAATGGAAGCCAGTAATTTTCCCATACGAGCAACACTCTTTAACCACTGAGCCACTGCACATTTTCTATTTAGCATAAAATAAGAAAAAAAAAAAAAAGGAAACAACACTACTAAGAAAGTGTTCAAAAATCTTATTCCGGTAAGGAGCCATATAAGTTTAGATCTTTTGTCAGATTGGTGTAGATAGAAATGACTGAAATCAGACTAGTGTGACATAACATCTACACATACAGTCCGGTTCATACCCCTGATCGGGAGAACAGTTTTGTTTTCTCGATCGGGGGATTCTATACAGAAGTATCCTACAATGCATCTATTCAAATTCAAACTTTGTATAGATTTGTATAGTTTATAGAAGTTTAAATAACATAAGATTCAGACACATTTTGAGCGCGGGGACTGAGCCACTGCGAAGCGTTCAAATTTTTTCTTTACGATTTGAAATAATGGCATATGAATTATCTTTTCACCGTGCGCTTTTAAAATTCACCCTGCGGTTTTCGAGAAATTTGAAGAAATGTGATGAAATCTTATTATGTGTTACTGTTAGACAGACCCGCTTTAACAATATTTTTGGAATTTATGAGAAATAGCTTAGGGATTTGTGAAAATCATTTAGCAATAAATGCGTGATAGTAACTAAGTTGTTTTACTCTCGCGACATTTTGCGAAATTGAACATGAATAAAGCAAACTTTGTTACAAACCTTTCAATGAAAGGAGTAATAAGCGTCTATGACTGAAACTTCACAATAACAATGGCGGCTTTCATATATCACTGTAAGCTCACTGCGCATGCTTGAGTCCCCCGATCGACGGTACGAACTGAACTGACATAAGTCTTGTGAAGTGTTTGAACTATATTCTAATATTGTATATATTTACTTCAAGTTATACCTTACCTTCCATGCTATTAATATGCAATCTGGTCACATGACCTGATTCTAACGCACTTCTAACCGACCCTAAAAAACGTAGTAACCAGCCAAGCCCTAACCTCCATAATACCTCTGTACTACCTCACTCTTTTTCCCAGCGTTGTTGGCACTAACATCGCTGAAAACTTGTCATTTTTATTTTATTAATAATTAACCTTTCTAACTCTTTTCTCTTCGGCAGCATCTACCTGGGTTTTCTTTACGCTGCCCTTTCTCATCTGGCTCGCCTTTTCAAGTCTTTCGAGGTAAGGGCGAGGTAGCCATGGGTCCGAGATTTCTTCGGCCGAATTACACGACTTTACCCGTGTAGCCTACACTTAGGATAGCGGGTTTTTGTCTCCATTCGTACAAAGCGAGTGGCTAGTTCGAGAGCGTCCTACTCTCGTGGTGTGTGTTTTAGGTCCTAGAGCACCAGGTGTGCCTGTCTAGGGAACCTCTTACCCCGGGGTTTAGGTTTTTCCACCCTTTGCCCCGCCCCACCACGAGGAACCTAGCGTTATAACTTTGCATATGTATTAACACGTTAGGGTTTTTCTGTACAAGTTCTCGTATGCATTAGGCCAATTTCTTTTTCGGATTTTGGCGCATGCGCATTGGGTCGACGTCTCCGTCGGGTGTTCGGGGAGTCGGCTCCGAGCTTCTCCAAGGAGCTACAGTTGTTACAAGAGAGCTTATTTTTGTATTAACGTTACCAGCATATGAATATTTTCATTTTTCATACATAAATTAGAGACAAAGTTTTTAATTTTCAAGCTTGTTTTTTGGGGCTTGGGAGAGACCGGATGGGGGTCTCTCCGATGTACTGTTTAAAGGATATCTAATCTCTTCTTTTTATCTTTACAGACTTCGAGTACTCAGTGGTTTGTGTTTTCCACGCTACCCCAGCGCTTGTAAAGTCTTTACGTTGGATGCGTTTTGTCGGGTTTCAAAATTTTTTTAGATAGATAATTTTTCTGTTAATTTTTGTTTTAATGTACTGTTTTGCTATGCCTCGTCTCTCTTTTAACGTGATCGTAGGATCATAGGTACTGCCCCCATAGGGGCGATATTGCTGTATTCGTTGTATGTACGCATTGTTATACGTTCTTCTCTTTTCATAAATCTTGTTCCAAGAATGATTAACTCAGTGGCGCTGCGCCTTAGGTGACGTTCCAAGTGAACGCCACTTAGAGTTAAAAGAGTTCAGAGAGAGAAGATAAGATCTTAGTCCTCTTCGTGGCGCTGCGCTACCTAGAGTTGAATAGCTGAAAGAGAGAGAGATAAGATAACCTCTTAGCGGCGTTGAAAAAACGCCGCCTAAAGTTGAGAGGATAGAAAAGGTAAGAGAGAGATAAGCTCTGATTAACTCAGTAGCGCTGCGCCTTAGGTCGGGTTCCAAGTGAACGCCACCTAGAGTTAAGATAGTTCAGAGAGAGAGAGAAGATATCCTCTTAGGGGCGCTGCGCCCCTAAGTTGTAAAGAGAAAAAATAAGATCCGTACGGTTTCGCAGCCCGTTGTTACGGGGCGAACGGTTCCATTGGACGGTTCCATACGGTTCCGCGGCCCGTTGTTACGGAGCAAACGGTTCCATTGGACGGTTCCATACGGTTCCGCGGCCCGTTGTTACGGGGCGAACGGTTCCATTGGACGGCTCCATACGGTTCCGCGGCCCGTTGTTACGGGGCGAACGGTTCCATTGGACGGTTCCATACGGTTCCGCGGCCCGTGTTTACGGGGCGGACGGTTCCATTGGACGGTTCCGTGATCCATACGGTTCCGCGGCCCGTGTTTACGGGGCGGACGGTTCCATTGGACGGTTCCATACGGTTCCGCGGCCCGTTGTTACGGGGCGAACGGTTCCATTAGACGGTTCCATACGGTTCCGCGGCCCGTTGTTACGGGGCGGACGGTTCCATTGGACGATTCCGCGGCCCGTGTTTACGAGGCGGACGGTTCCATTGGACGGTTCCGTGACCCATACGGTTCCGCGGCCCGTGTTTACGGGGCGAACGGTTCCATTGAACGGTTCCATACGGTTCCGCGGCCCGTGCTTACTGGTCCGTTTATAACAGGATAACGTACACCGTACGGCTAGTCCGGTTATACGCCCACTAGCAACTACGCTACGTGGTCAGGTGACATGTGACATTCTTGGCAAGAAGTATAACATTGAGACAGCTATTTTTCTTCTTGGTCCCGTAGCCATTAGCTACGTAATTCCACGGCTCGTGTGAAGGCAATTAAGATTGTCTACGTTGAACGTTACAGTTCCGTATTTATTTTCACCAGTATCATAGACAGGGAGGACAGGTCCCCGAGTGTCGATGTTTTACTCACCCATGATGTCCCGCGATGCGTAGCGTGCAAACGCTTCTTTAAATTACGCTCAGGTGACATCCATCTCACGTGTTACGCGTGTAGATTATGCTGCGAGTCAAATCCTTGTACTCTTTGCAGCGATTGGGACCTAGCGGCGTGGTCGGAGCACAGACTCCACCGCGACCGGTACTTTCAAAGAGCGGCGGAGAAAGTGGAGAAGCGACGGTCTGATAGGCCCTCTTCGTCTCCCCCCCCCGCCGCCACCGCCACCCAGGCTCAAAAGCCAGGGAGGCGGGGCCGCCGCCCACTCTCAGCGGAGCGCCTTTTGAAAGACGTACACTGTACGATTAATCTGGAAGTATAGCATTGAGACAGCTATTTTTCTTCTTGGTCCCGTAGACAAAGGCTACGGCAGTTCCACGGTTCCATACGGTTCCACGGCCCATGTTTACGGGTCCGTACGGTTCCGCGGCCTGTGTTTACGGGTCCGTACGGTTCCATACGATTCCACGGTCCGCGTTTACGGGTCCTTTCGGTTCCATTGGACGGCTCCAGTGAGCGGAACTTATTTTTAACGGAATAACGTACACTGTACGGTTAACCCGGTTATACGCCCACTAGCTACTACGCTACGTGGTCAGGTGACAGATGACTTTCTTTACAAGAAGTATAGCATCACGACAGCTATTTTCTTCTTCGTCCCGTAGCCATTAGCTACGCAGTTCCACGACTCGTGCGAACGCAATTAAGATTGTCTGCTTTGAACATTACAGTTCCGTAATTATTTTCATCAGTATCATGGACATGGAGGACAGGTCTCCGAGTGTCGATGCTCTACACACCCATGATGTCCCGGCGTAGCGTGCTAACGCTTCTTTGATTTACGCTCCGGTCACATCCATCTCACGCGTTACGCGTGCAGATTATGCTGCGAGTCCATTTTTTGCAGCGATTGGGTTCAAGCGGCGTGGTCGGAGCACAGACTCCACCGCGACCGGTATTTTCAGGGTGCGACTGAGAGAGTGCGGCTCCGGTGTTCGGATGCGTACGGCTCCGTAGTTTTGTAACGGGATATCGTACACCGTACGATTTACCCGGATATGCACCCACTAGCTACAAGCTATGTGGCCAGGTGACAAGTGATAATCTTCACAAGAAGTATAGCACCGTTAGAACTTTTCTCTTCATGGTTCCGTAGCCTTTAGCTACGCAGTTTCACGATCATGTGAACACCATTAATACGATTATCCGCGTGGAACGTTACAGTAGCGCAATTACTTTCACCAGTATCATAGGCACGGAGGACAGGCCTCCGAGCGTCGGTACGTTACGCACCTAAGAGGTCCCGCGATGCATAGCGTGCAAACGCTTCTCTAGACCGTACGGGCCTGTACGACTTCAGAGTTTTTGCAACGGGATAACGTACACTGTACGATGAACCCCGAAATTGAGTCCGCTAGCTAGGAAGCTACTTGGTCAGGGGATAGTTGACAATCTTCACGAGAAGTATAGCATCACGAGAGCTATTTTCTTCCCGTCTCCGTAACCATTAGCTACGCTGTTCCACAGCTGTGTGAACTGCCTCTGTAGGATTTTCCGCGTTGAACGTTACAGTTCCGCGATGTTTTGCACCTATCTCATCGACACGAAGGGCAGGTCCCTAGTGTCGGTGCGTTACGCGCCTTGAATGTCCTGCGATGCGTCGCATGTAAACGCTTCTTCGATTGCGCTTTGGTGTTTTCGACATGTTCAAACCCGTGTACACCGCAGTGGTCCTCGGTTCCGCGATGGGACCGGTAGGCCCACAAGAGTCGGCGCCCTACGGGGTCATACGTGAGTTGGTACCCTTCTTTATGGCTAGTTGTAGAGCCGTTGGATTACTTGCACGGGTCCATTAGGGTCCCTACGGCTCCGGTGATCGGTTCCATACGGCCCCCACGGCTTGTTTTCACGGCCCCGTAAGGGTCCGTAAAACAACTCGGCGGCTCCGTACGGGGCATGGGATGACGTTTGGGTCCGTAGGGCTGCATAGTTCTGCAGCAAGGTAACGTACAACGTACGTCACACCCGATAGTATACCCTTTAGCTTTTTAGCTACATGGTCAGGTGATAGTAACAATCTCAGGAGATCCCCACGTCCGTGTGAGCTGACTTGGTGAGATTTTCGCGTTGAACGTCTCGGTTCCGCATAGTTTTTCACCAGTTTCTTGGACACGAGGACGAGTCCCCGTTTGTCGGTACGTCACGCTCCCAGGATGCGTCGCGTGCTAGCGCTTGCTCGGGTTTCGAGGCCTAGCGCTCGGGTGATAGGAATTCCTCCTTTTTGGGAGGCATACCATCACGAGAGCTATTCTCTCCGTGTTACGTAGTTCCATGACCGTTTAAACTACTCTGAATGTGGTTCTTGCGTCGAACGAGACCTTCCCGGGTAACAAAACTTTGGGATATTGCGACCGTTATCCCCGTGTTGCAGTGTTCCGCGGTCGTTTTTCTTGCTGGGACGCTTTTAGCGTTTGACGGCAGTCCCCCACGCGTAGCCGCCAGCTACGCGGCTCCGTAGTGATTATAAACAAACGGAGTTAACGGCCTACACCAGCAGCGCGGCTGTGTGGTAGAGGACCAGTAGCCATGAACTACAGAGTTCCGCGGCCGTTTTCTCTTACCGGGACACGTACTGAATACGACGGTAGTCCCCTCTTTCCCACGCAGCTACCGGTTTCGTAGCTCCGTGATGAAACAAACTCAGTTTACGACTCGTATAGCTTGCGTAGCACGTGAACTCCTCCGTATTCCTTACGGCCCCAGTATATTTTAGCTCTTCTCAACGGGAACGCGTACTGAGTACATCTTCCCTACGCGTAGCCACTTACTCGACGGCCCTGTGGTGAATAGAAGTATACTGCGATAACGACTCACGTTACAGATGTAGTACGTTAACGCTATCGTAGACCTAGACGGTTCTTTCGTGCTGATAGCTACTACGTTCGGGACACGTACCAGTACCAGTTGTCCCCCTCGCATAGCCACAAGCTTTTTGCTCCGTGGTGCACGGAGACAAAGTTGGCGGATGACTAGTGGTTTTTACTTGTCATGCTGACGCCTTTGTGAACCCATACCGGATCTATAATACTTTACGGGGTTGCATACTTTGTACGGCGTAAGTCCCCCCAGTAGCCACGCGCTTCTCATCTCCGTGGTGCAGGGTGTTTATGACTCATACGGTTGACGTAGTACGTTACACCCCCCTTGTCAATATTAACTCCATGAAGGATATTTTTCTTGACAATAGGTGACCTTTTGATAGACAACCTCACGTTTGGGGTAGCTATTACCAACAACGGCGCGTATGGTTCATTCCGTACTTTAACACCTTCTTAAAGCTGTTTTCATGTAATTTTACGGCCTGTTATTTAACTGCCCGTACAGACATACGGTATTTGTTTTCTCCACACCCGTAGCCGTAGGCTCCGCGGTTTCAAGGTTGTTACTATACGTAGTACGTTAACACTTTATCCAGTCAACTCCTTAGACAAGTTTCGCTCTTGATAGGTGTGGCCTGGAGCTACGCGGTTCCGCAACTGCTACAGTTTTCAGACCCCGCTTGGGTGTCGTCGACTATGTTGTACGACCCATACCGTCTCACAGCTACATAGCCTTACACGGTTGGCAGCCCTTCTTGTATACGTTTTATACTAACGGCCTGCCTCTTTATTTCGCTAGCCTTTGATTTTTGGTCAGTAGGTTTAAACAACCTTTGCTCAGGGTCGGCAGTCTTTTCTGGACTGCAGGTGGTGTCGTTCCGTACCTCCGCTTTACACGTTCAGTCGGTGGCTACCCCCTTTGGTGGTGGTGCGGGTGCTCTCACCTGGTGTAAGGAACGAGGTTTTCACCCGTCAGATTTCGCCGTCGGTGCCGACGGAGGCTTCTTGATCGAGGTAGGTGCACTTTTCTTGTGTCCCCTTATGACGGAAACTTGGACGGGTACTTGACCTTTTCGACAGGCAGAATGCCGGGGTTTTCGTTCACCTTTTACCGCTAGTGCTGGGCGAGGCTTTTCAGTTTCCGCCGTTTTTGCACCACTGTTGTGGTCTCCTTTTTGAACAGAGAGGTACGGACTCAAGAGTTCTGGAATCGTTCCTCCGTCTCGGCGCAGGACGAACTTTGGCTGCTCAAGACCTTGCAGGCTTCACGTACGAGCCTCGGGTCAGGGACGATTTTTGTCTCTTTTCCGGGCTCCGGCGGACTGCATCTCCGTCCCGGAGCGCTTCGTTTGAT